>CP139507.1:93615519-94159741 GCA_021014915.2 Artemisia tridentata subsp. tridentata | reverse complement strand
TATTTTTTAAGGGGAAAATATAGACATAGCCCGGTCGCTCGAAGTGTTGGGCTTTTTTGGCCCCAAAAAAGTCGCTTTCCCATAATAGCCCTAGCCAAAGTCGCTTAAATCTGGTAGTGACATGTGTCTGTGTACCTTTCAAGCGACTTTCTTTAAGTGACTTATTGTCAAATACGCGACCTTCTATTTCGTCCTTTGCTATCTTAAAAGTCAAAAATCGAAAAAGGATATTTTATTCGTTTTGCTTCTTCCACACCTTGAGCGACTAATCTGTCAATTAAGCGACTGACGCTTGTACTTTGAGCGACTATTTCACCTCACAACTTTTTTTTTAACTTTTGCCACTTAAGTCAGTACTTTCTAGGTTTTCTTTTATACTTTTATACTAGTACTTTTATTTAAAAAAAGTGTATGTAACACGCTTCGTTTAAGGGTTACTCTAGCAATTAGAGAGCCACAAAATACAGTCAAACGAAGTCTGTATTCAACATCTTTAACGACTTCAAATATCTCTTAAGCGACTTTGATTTTCTTTAATCGACAATCTTTTTTAAAACACCCTTCCATTACCCCTCCCCCTCCCCCCAACACACACACACACATTCAAATTCCCCCAAAAGACCTACTGCATATCAAACCCAAATTGTTTATTCCAATTTCAATAGAGGTATCAATTTCAATAACCCCTAACCCAAGACGCAGCCATTATTAATTATTGAAGACCCACATGGAAAATGAATACTTTGATGCAAAGATCACTATTCGGTCGCAGGTACATTATCTAGGAAAGATTAAAGGTAAGTTGGAAAGGAATCAATCTAGAATTAGCCTGTTTCGAGAGAGTGTTTTTGGTCCATGGTTAGATATAGATATACCCTCTTGTCATGCAAATGATAACCATTTGCTAAACTTCGTTTTACAGAACCAGGTAGATATTCCAAAATTGCTAGATCATTGCCCCCCTATTTCCTTCAGAATTGGGGATAATGTTTTGTAATTTGGTCGTTGGGAGTTCTATTGATTACTGGTTTAGTTTTTGGTCCTTTGGCTGACCCTGAAGAAGTTGATAATACCCCCGTTAGGTTTGCGACTCTTTCCTGATACAAAATTTGATAAAAAGTTCAATGTGAAAGGTCGTGAGCTTCTAGAACTTTTCAAAAATGATAAAGAATTTGATGCATTATCTAATGAGGATGCGGTTAGAGTTTGCCTCTTGATAGTGGCCGACGTCATATTCAATGGTCGTGGTACTTGGTATGTTGTTCCGAATCATTTATTCCAACTGGTTGAGAATTTTTCTGATTGGAATGCCTATCCATGGGGGGAGTTCTTGTGGAGAAGTTTATACGAGCATTTAGCTAATGTAGTTGCTAAACGTCGTGAAGCTCTCTCCAAGAAGCCCAAGAAGTCAAGCCCATCTAACCCTGTCACATGTACTCTCTCTGGTTTCATTTGGCCTTTTAAGGTATGATTTTGGCAAAAAAGTTGTTGTAATTATTGACGTGTTTTCATGTACTAAGAGTAACATTAGTTGTATTGTTTTCTTGTTAGATTTGGATTCTTGAGAGTTATCCAAACAGCAGCTCATGGTGGAAGAAAGACTCGAGTAAGATCCCACGTGGTATTTCCTGGTCAAAGGATAAAAGGTTCCAAAAATGTGATCACGATCGACTTTGTGGTTCGGTAAGCATTTCCATTGTTTTTTGTTATTAGTAAGTAACTTACGAATTCTCTATATTTGTTTTTGACATTACTATAATTTGTTATCTAGGGTTCGAATCCAATATTGAAACTTGTTGCAACTAGTGAAGAAAGGTTGCAACCATGGTTTGTACGTAGTAATGAGTAACTTGTTGAGCTCAATTGTATTCAAAGCCAAGCAGACGTTGCAGATGATGCCGTTCAGGTAAATTGTCAATTTAAAAAAAAACAAAAAAAAAAAAAAAGAAATTTTGATCCTAAACCCTTTAAACACCGAGACATAGTTCTAAAAAATGTTTACCTATACAGACAACCGTATATGCTATTTGAGCATTAAAGTCCTAATAAATGCAGGTAGTGGACACAAGGTTTAGCTATATACTGTATAACTAGAAAGTTTTTCACCTGTTGGGGTCTATAACCGTACTTCAAAATTATTTTGATACCAATTTTCATTTTCTTGTAGGCAAATGCTGATGTAGACGATGGACCAGAAGAAAACCCCCAAAGATGTAAGATACTTGCTGAGCTTGCGTCCCTGAAGTCACTACTTAACAGGGTTGATGTTAACGTGATTAATGAAGTTAAAAAAAGAATTTTGAATATTGAGAAATCTATGAACATACAACATGAAGGGGTGAGCTGTCTAAATTCATTTTTCTATCAACAAAATAACTTTGAGGATACCATATTTATTTTATTTTTTCACAAAAAATATGAAGAAAATATATATATTTATTGAAACATGCTTCAACATCTAATCATGAAACGTCAGAAGTAAGGGCAAATGTTAGTGATCACTTTGTTTTCAAAGTTGCAAATGTAAGAAGATATTTTCAATTTGTCACATATATCCATCTTTCTTATTTTTTTATAGTAAATTCATATTATATTTTGAATTTCAGACTTCAAGTCCTATTCATGACAATTCAGAGGTACAACTTCAAGGGGCTAGCTGTCTAAATTTATATTTTTATCAACAAAATTACTTTGAGGATACCATATTTATTTTATTTTTTCCCAAAAAGTATGAAGAAAATATATATATTTATTGAAACAGTGTTCAACATCTATTCCTGAAACGTCTGAAGTAAGGGCGAATGTTTGTGATCACTTTGTCTCCAAAGTTGCAAATGTAAGAAGATATTTTCAATTTGTCACATATATCCATATTTCTTTTTTTTTTATATAGTAAATTCATATTATATTATGAATTTCAGACTCCAAGTCCTGTTCATGACAATTCAGAGATACAACTTCAAGTGGATGAAGATTTAGCTTCCAAAGATGCCAAGGTAATATCCTTTAAGTAAATTTTTTATCCGTTAGTTATCATTCTTTTATTATAATTATTTATTTTGTATATTTTCAAATTCAGGCTTCAATCCCCTTTGAGAATGAAATTCAGAACCAAAGCCCTATTCGTTCTCATTTCGACGGCGAATATGATGTTAAAACGGTAATATGCGACTCACCAATATCTGCTGGTTAAACGAATGATGAACATGGGAAGCTTAATTATCTTGACGCTGCCGCGTATCCATCCACCATGTCACAACTTGCCAATTATCTTCTAATTGGAGATTACCCGGTAGATCACATGCAAGTTGATAATGCTAGTATTATCCATTTACCGAATTTAACTAAGCATTTTTCTCAATCGTCTGTTGATGTAAGTATGCAGTTTATAAAAATTCCACATGTTATAGTTGTTTGTTACATTCATTTTCTTATTATACTTGTGTTTTCACGTAAACTTACAGCCCAAAAACTTTGTTGATGATTTCCTTCCAACGTATTTGGCAAAAGTAATTAAGCCGCAAGTTGATTGTCATTCTGCTAATTCGATAGAACCTGGTGATGAATCAATGGGTTTACAAGAAAAATCAAAAGGTCCGAATGAATTAGGAGCGTTGGTGTCTCCCGTTGAAGAGAGCTAGGCTGATGGGCATGCTTTTGACAATTATGATAATAATTGTGACCAAGTGGAAGATTCGTCATTTCATATTGCAGAGAACACTGCGGACGGGCATGCAGATAAAGAAGGTCATGGTGGTGGGAAAGTGAGCGAGTATGTGTTGGTTAATGAAGATAACATTGCGGATGCTGATGGGCATGCTTTTGACAAATTAGGCGATGCTGACCTAGTTATGGAAGAGACGAAGGCTGGTGAATACAACGATGTCGTCACCAACATGGCCGATAGCAATGTTGGTGACAGAAGTGGTAACAATTCTGATAACTTACGAAAGGCGTCGTTAGAAAATGAAGAAAACATTGCTGCTGGTGAGAAAGTAATGGATACGGTGTCTGACAAAGAAAAGGCGTGTATTGACAAAATCGACCGGGATGCTGAGAAAGCAAGAAACGCCGTTTTCCTTAATTCTCAAAATAACTCTGCTCAGGAGGTTGTCGACCGGGATCCTGAGGTACTTTTTAAATTTATGACTTAATGTATTTACTTCACCTTTTCAGCATCTCCAGCAGTAGTAGTTATAAACTAACAATAGTATAATTCTTAGCGGCAGTAGCATCTACTTTGCAGCAGTATCCAGTTGGTGTATTTACTTCACCTTCTCACCATCTCCAGCAGTAGTATGTAATACACTAACAGTAGTATCATTGTAACCTGCAGTTGTATCTACTTAGCAGTAGTATCCACTTTGTGTATTTTCTTCAACTTCTCAGCATCTCCAGCAGTAGTAATTATACACTAACAATAGTATAATTCTTAGCGGCAGTAGCATCTACTTTGCAGCAGTATCCAGTTGGTGTATTTACTTCAGCTTCTCACCATCTCCAGCAGTAGTATGTAATACACTAACAGTAGTATCATTGTAACCTGCAGTTGCATCTACTTAGCAGTAGTATCCACTTTGTGTATTTTCTTCAACTTCTCAGCATCTCCAGCAGTAGTAATTATACACTAACAGTAGTATAATTCTTAGCGGCAGTAGCATCTACTTTGCAGCAGTATCCAGTTGGTGTATTTACTTCAGCTTCTCACCATCTCCAGCAGTAGTATGTAATACACTAACAGTAGTATCATTGTAACCTGCAGTTGCATCTACTTAGCAGTAGTATCCACTTTGTGTATTTACTTCACCTTCTCAGCATCTCCAGCAGTAGTAATTATACACTAACAGTAGTATAATTCTTAGCGGCAGTAGCATCTACTTTGCAGCTGTATCCAGTTGGTGTATTTACTTCAGCTTCGCACCATCTCCAGCAGTAGTATGTAATACAATAACAGTAATATCATTGTAACCTGCAGTTGCATCTACTTAGCAGTAGTATCCACTTTGTGTATTTACTTCACCTTCTCAGCATCTCCAGCAGTAGTAATTATACACTAACAGTAGTATAATTCTTAGCGGCAGTAGCATCAACTTTGCAGCAGTATCCAGTTGGTGTATTTACTTCACCTTCTCACCATCTCCAGCAGTAGTATGTAATACACTAACAGTAGTATCATTGTAACCTGCAGTTGCATCTACTTAGCAGTAGTATCCACTTTGTGTATTTACTTCACCTTCTCACCATCTCCAGTAGTAGTATGAAATACGCTAACAGTAGTATCACTGTTATTACAAATATCAAAGGTCAAAAACGCTGTTGATATGAATCCTGAACTTTGCCTACAGGAAATCTTCACAAGTCTACAAAGGAAGAGGAAGTTGCGTAAGGTTGTACAGTCACCCTTGATTGGACAACAAAAAAATAAACGCGGTAGGCCGAATGTGACAATAAAGAAGACAACTGAGTTGAAACCAGACGTTCAACAAATGAGGAGGAAAGAGGTTGGTAAGTCTTTGAAGGATCCCTATGTGAAGCTACCACCTACAACTCCACCAGTGCCCAAAAGGCGTTCAAAAAGACTGAATAAAGTAATTAGCTTCCCCCCTCTCAATCAGTTGGAGCCTTGGGTAGAGGTATACTGCAACTTAACTCAGTTGGTCATATAGGATTCTGGTAATCAAAGTCAATAGACGATGCATTAATTTGTTTTATTTAATTTTTTTTTCCAGAATTTGTCACGTCCTGCTGGTTTACTTAGTAACAAGAAGGCACCCAAGAGCGTAATTAAGCCAGACTGTATTGGGCTTTTTCTGGAAAAAGGAAGAAATGCAGCTTATACTTTTCCTTGGGGTAAATCCGACATTGTTGTTCGTCGCAAATTTTGGAGAGCTTTGTTGGCATATGGAAGAGGTCACAAAGGAGGATGGCTTGGGGATGAGGTACTAAGTTAATCAGTTGGTGTCTGTGTTTTATTAGTTTACATAATACAATGGCTTTATATTTGAATAGTTTAACAATATGATTTTTATATAAACCTTACAACATTTGGATCTTTGGGTTGATCTAATGTGGCACTTCAGACCAGACAATGCTGATTGGGCTATGGCGGGTCCGTTCTTCTCGGCTATTCTTCTCGAGGGAAGAGTGCGTGCCGGTTATGCAAATGGAAGACGGTATCCTGTGCCATGGACCAGTGTTGACAAGGTGGGTGTATAAACTGCATTTGTTCTCACAAACCGTTAGTCATTTTTAAAAAATTTTAATCATAGTATTTTTTTTTCTACAAATGCAGGTCTACTTTCCGGTCAATGTTCCATCTGACCACTGGTTTGTGGCACAACTAGAAATTAGTACCGGAGTTGTAACGATTTACGACTCGCTTGGTACGCCAGATCCAGAGACCAGAAACGACAATCTGAAGATGAGGGCCACTTTCGAGAAAATGCTTCCCAAGTATCTAAAGTCGTGTAAAGTGTTCGACGCCAAATCCATAGCTGCTGCAAATTATAAGATAACTTTTCGAGTGGCAGATAATATCCCTAGACAAGCTGACAAATACGGTGACTGTGGAGTTTGGGTGTGCATTTTTTTGCATCGGCTAGCTAACAACTTGAGTATGAGGGTTGATGATCCTCTCCAGGTAGCGTTAGCCTATCGAGAGCAAATGGTAAGATACTTTTGGAACTAAAAGGTGCCTGTGAAATGTTGAATAGATTATGGTTAATATGTTGGTTCTAACTTTTATTTATTTATTTATTTATTTTTTATTTATTTATTTTTTTTTACTGTTAACTAACGTAACGACAACATGTAAGTTGGTCTGCGATGGTTTAGTCATGTAACTACAACAATGGGAGATGGTTGGATGGAGTTTTGAATTGGGAATGTGATTTGGTCAGGGATCTTAGAGGGAGAGCATGTGGGGATGTAAAGGATCTTTTAGGAGTGTTACAAAATGTTGCGATCTCTCATGTTTGTAGGGATCTTTGGAGGTGGAGGAAGGAACTTTGTGTTAGGGCAGCGATAGCCGAGAGACGGTTTATATACAAAAGGGTGTTAATATAGTGCAATGGGAATTATAACTACAACATGTAACCACAACAAGTAACTTGGTCTGAGATGGTAGTCTAGTATGAACTCATGTATGTTTAACTATTGTAGGTTTCTGTATGTTTTTATATATTGATTGTAGGTTTCTGTATATTGATCGACTGTTCAAATATGTATAGCACCACAACTGTGCGTGCATGTGATGCACATTAAAACGACACATTAACTTGTAAACAACTATTACCAGTTTATTACAGCCCAGTACATAACACTTAGTACATAACACTTGTTGCTATAACAAAAGCAATGAAGAGAACAACGAAAAATAAAACAAATACAACTTTGTCATGAAGTTTCACTATTGACTTGATAAAACTCAACTCCTCAGACATTTCCATCATCATCTCCTTTTGTGAAAGTGCAACACCTTCATTGGGAACTGTAGTCTTTCCCACCTTCTTGTAAATCCGATTCTTTTCCGCATGTCCTTTTCCTAAACAAATAATGTTTTAGATTCACATATTCAACATAACAATTTAAACAAGTATAATAAAATTTCGGGATAATAATCTTACATAAATGGGACAAGCCTTGAATCTTCTACCAGGATTTGTCCGGGTCCAAGCAGTTTGTAGTACGACTGGTAATGGTTTTGGACATTCGCAATGTGTATCATTGAGGTAGTATTAGATGGTCTTTTTATTTGATTTGGAAGTGGAAGAAGATGAAGCCATTCTTTAACTTATTTGCCCAATTTTGTTACGATCATATATACATACTAAATGAGTGGGAAAATAATTTTTGGCGAGAAATATAGAGTGCAAATGAGAGGGAAACGAAAGTTTGGAGGGAAATTTTTAAGCGACTTTTTAATTAAGTGACTTTTTAATTGAGCGACCAGATCGTAAAATTTAAAGCGACTGGTACTTGCGGTTCTGCACAACCCCACACCACAAATAAGGCAAAACTTGTGATATTTTCACACGCCAAACAAGATGAATTCAACTAATCCCTCAAAATTAAAAGTTTTATTTAAATTTTAAAAATTAGTTCGTGGAGTTTTACTTCCAGTAGACGCTAATTACATCATGTTGGTAACGTATATCAAGGCAAAATACAATATCACAGATAAGGACATCAGCTTACACTACATATCCGGATCCAACAAAATTGATGTATGTAACGATGATGACGTTGCCTTGTTTGTTAACGAAATATGTCGTAAGCGTACCATGGTTCAGACAATATACATCCAACGTATCGACCAAACTTTGCAAGTAAAACCATCTTCTTCTTCTAGGCCTCTTGATATCGATCTTAATGTTTCTTTGTTCCCTGAAGAATGTGATTATCAAACACCGAAAGTTGAAAATCATGAGAATGATTTTAAAAGCGAACAGGTGTTTGATGATGTTCAGCCCCGTTGGCAGAAATCCACATTTGAAAACTTGCCTGAGCCACCCAATGCACCTGATCCTATAATTAAAATGATTAATACCCTTAGACACGCTCTGGTATCCAAAGTTCGGCCTGGTGTTTGGTTTGATGATAAGGCCGAGTGCTGTTATGCAATAGGAATAAAAGCTTTAGTTGAACGTTTTGAGTTTAAAGTAATTAGGTCTATGATGCGTAGCGTGTGTCGTTGCGGTTTAGCAGTTTTAATGCCTACTCAAGTTTTAAATTTATATTTAGCCGACTTATCAATAACACACACACTTAACGAGCAGTGTACCCGGTCAGTATGAATATAATGGTAAGTAGAGTGTCGATCACTAAGAGTGGAACGTATTATCTAGTTATTCTAATCAGTATTTTAATATATTAAGTTAGCTATACAATCTAATCTAACGCAAGGGGGGTTTCAGCCTGAGAGACTGGCACGATTTGGTTGCAATTAAATAATAAACTAAACCAATAGGCACGAATCAGCAAGTAGCACACACGTACACAGATAAATACTCGAGACAATAAGAGGGCTGTCCTGATGATAAGTAGTTTGTCACTTGTTTTATTGCTAGTGTTATATGAAGTGTATAGTTCGATGCAACGCACCGAGATTAAGTCCTTTCTCGTTGGTTCTAATCTTATCGGCGAGTAAACCCTTAATGATTACTTATGACTATCCCGTTTATCTTTCTCCTACTTTTCTACAGACCATAGAATGCACAGGCGATCTAATAAACAGGCGAGGGCAGAGGCATGGCGACCCGATCAACGCTCAGCTAGACACAGAGGTTATCAATGCACTAATAAAAGTCACCAATGACATCATCATATAAACTTTAATTAATGAGAAAGCAGTTTTAAGGGAGTGCAATCTTTTCGTTGTCACATTACACAAGCCACCAATCTTGATGAATTAAAGTTTACTAACACAATAAAACAAAACTACTTAATGAATTAAACACATGCAGCACCTTCTTACAGCTCTTGTATCTTTGATTTGGGTGTGTCTTATGCTGCTGCCTTGACTGAATTCGTCCTAGGTTTCTGGTCTTCGGTCTTCGGATATAATATGTCACCTCGAAATTCGTCTGGTCTTGGGGTATTTATAGTTTCTGTCTGAGGGTAGGATGCGGCGCATCTAGTAAGTAGATGCGGCGCATTTACTTAACTTCGCGTGGGGTCCAAGATTATAATATTCAGGAATATTCATACACCGCCAGAAGATGCGGCGTATCTTTATCTTTGGATGCGGCGCATGTCCTCTTGTATCTTGGATCGTATCTGGTGAAATAATGATAGTGATGCGGCGCATGTCATAAGTGAGATGCGGCGCATCTGGAGCAGAATAGTCTTGATCTTGTACATTTCAGGAGACTCTTAACTTCTTGCATGTTTTGCTCCATAATTAGTCCAAAATCGCCAAGTTTCACCAAATGCTTGTTTTCAACTGAGAATTACAAAAGTAAACAATTAAGTATCAATCCTCATACATAATATAATAAAACAAGTCAAATAAATAGGATAAATGATAGTAATAGTATGTACTTATTTGAGTTCATCAAATATCCCCCCATTTGAACTTTACTTGTCCCCAAGTAAACCTTAGAATTAATCTTATGAAAATGTATCCTAAAAGATATTATGATTTATTTTTATATTTAAGCATGTATTCATTTTTGTCATAATCACACAACTAAACACTTAACGAATTAGAGGTAAAATAAAATATTTTGATAAAAGCAAATCTAATCGTTTAACTGTCCAGTCGCGACGAATATTCTATCATAAGCTTGGCAAGTATACACATCTCCTCCACTAAAGCCAAGGAATAACAAGTCTAAAGCGGTAAAAAGGGTTTTTAGGTTTAAGGGTTAATTATTCTTAATCACTATCGATCTCAAACTCCAGAAAAGGCGACAAAATCACAAATACATGATCGAATCCACGAACACGATACTTGCAATTGCTCAAATCCTTAACTCGAATAGGCTAAAGATAGGTCCAAACTTCACCAATAATAATATATCAAAAAGGGCGACAAAATCATAAATACATAGCCGAATCCACGACTACGATACTTAAGATTGCTCAAATCCCTAATCTCAATAAATCAAAGGTTTGGTTGAATAAAGAATAATAAAGGGCATGGATAATATTTGGGATATAAATTGGTGTAAAACGAAAAAAAATAAAGAAAACAAATAAATTAAAATCCTAAGTGTGGTTAATCACTATCCCAACCATCCCATGAATAAGACTCATATCATTGAATAACTCACGCTTTAACACTTGAAACGCACGCTTTAGGTAGACACGAATTATACTCAACAAGATCTTAATCAAAGAATAAACCTTAGTTGACGTTCCCATAACTGCCAACTCCCATTCAATCCATAGATACAATATACAACAACTAGTGGTGATATCGACCACTTACATAACTTTACATCGTTGGTTAAAACAAACATCCAACTTTCTTCTTTTTTCTTTTTCTTTTTCTTTTCTCCTTTTTTTTTTTTTTTTTTTTTTTTTTTTTTTTTGATAAACTAAACATAGATGTGTAAAATTTCACCACATCACTAGAACAATAATTCTGGATAATTTTTCCATACTTTTCATGACTTCAGAAATAACGGTAATAGTGAAAGTAGTAAACACACGAAAAATAAACTCAAAGATATACAATATTTACTTTCACTCCAATTGCATTGTGCAATTTCCCGACCTAACCATAGATAATGAATTACGCACGCGAACACAGGTAATGTAAGGAAACACACTTTGCCTATAGCAATTAACCAACCACGGATTCTAATCTACAGGGTAGGCTAAGGTGTAAGGGTGTAACGAAACATTTTAAACAAAGGTGTAAGAAACGAAAGGAATGGCTCTGAGTGTTTTTCTAGGGGTATCTAACTCTAAAAATGAGAGTAACAAAAGGTTTATACGGGGGTTAACTAACCAGTGTAGTTAGCTAATATCACATAACATATAAGGCTTTTTGGGTGTAATCCTAGAAATTTACCAATTTAGACAAGTCATTCCAATTATATAAATAATACTCATTATGGTGGTCTCGAATAGTATACAAGCCAAGTTCTAAAGTTTACAAGTCACCGGCACACTCATAGATTTGTGAATTTTGAAAAATCACAATTTTTGAAAATAACGTTATGTGTGCAGCTATGCAACTTAGACTTTAAACAAAAACATGCTAAAAAATTTTAAATTTCGATATATTAAGCACATTTTAAGCATATTTTGAAAAGTTTAGGACAAGTAAATGTTAAGTGTTCTAATTCTCCAATCCCCCCACTTAAGTTAAACAACGTCCTCGTTGTTTGTATTAAAGGTTAAAAACTGGAAAATAAAAGAATTAGAACAGGAAAACTCCCCTGAGATTTGCTCGGTATGATCCTCCATTTGTATAAGAGCAAAAATCATCTTTCTTGTGGATTAGAACATTTAAGCTTCATATTAGATGTATCCACAGGAAATGTAGGAATCTATAAAACCACCAAGGCTTCAAAACACACCTAGGATAAGAAAGGTTCAAACTTGCATAACACATTAGTAGTTAGGTAAAATAAAACATAAAAATTAAAAATGAAAATCATCAGGTCAGTCGATGCGCCGTATCTTATGGAAGAAGATACGCCGTATCGAGCCTGGAATAAATACGGATCAGAATAAAAGATGCGCCGCATCCTTAACCAGGGATGCGCCGCATTAAAATAAACTGATAAAAAGTTTTAAATTCGAAAATAAAAAATGCAGAAAAATTAAAATAAGATATGACCATTGCAGGAGATGCGTCGCATCTCAGAATTGAGATGCGCCGTATCCTCTGCGGCCTGACTGACTCAATACAAAATCAGAAAATAAAATAAAAGATAAGCATGGGTTGCCTCCCACGAAGCGCTTGTTTTTGTTCGAGTCACGAGCCTGACTCCACCCTTATTTACTGTGTAATAGGGTGTTGTTCCCCCCACTTGGAATCAAGTGCGGGTGATAGTAGCAATAAACACGAAAAGAGTGTAAATTTGCTATTAAAGATGGAAGAAATACATAAAGATCATACCTTGGCAATATGTGTACATCTTTCCTATTCTTACCCGGTTTGGTTGATAAATTGGATGACTTGACCATTCCATCTGAAAGAGTAGTGTGTTGAGGAAAAATGAGTCTCCTTTCTTCTTGGCTAGTATCTTTGGTAGTAAGGCGTCCCTTGACTTCCGCAGAAGATGAGAAAGGGTCTTTGGCAAGTAAAAGTTCGAGTTCCTCTATATACTTCATAGGGTCGAGACCATCATCTTCATCAATCATAGCAATGTTTAAGAGCTCATCACCAAATTCTTCTTCCAGCTCTACCAAATACGGGTTGATCACAGGTGCTTCAATAGGTAGTGTAATAAATTTCGCCTCATCATCCTTTTGTTTTGCAACCTGTTTAGGAAAACTAGCAAGATTATTAGTAACGGGATTAATCATATTAAAAAAATTTGTACCACTTTGTGTTGTAAGTGACTCCAATTCGTCTTGTGAATCTCCATCTTCAACTAGTGGTCTTGCAATTTCAGCATCGTCCCGAATTTCATCCTTAAATAAGTAATCCAAGATTTCTTCAAAATCCCTCGTTGGGTCAAAATCTGGCTGAGGTATGTCATCATAAACTATGGCGTCAAATGGTTCGAAATCAAAATTGGAATACTTTTCATCTTCATCCGTTGGATTGTCTAATGGTGGTAATACGATTGCAGGATATTCTTCAATGTAAGGTTCCGTATACACATCATCTTGTGCAATCTCCGGAGAAAAAGTACTATCAATAACAATTGCCGGAATTGGTTTCACGGTATACGAATCTTCTTCATTATCACTTGGCATACACCAGGTGTGTTGAAATGGCAATTTGTTTCTTTCTTTCCTTGACTTTTCTCGTCCAAGAATCAAGTATTCTTCCATAGTGATTTCTTTCGTATCAATGACTTGTGCACCATATCTTGCTCTTTCCCAATCATAGATCCCATTATTGCTCAAGGCTCTTTCCTCTCCAAGTCTGATATATTCTTCCATTGTAATATCCGGATCGTCCATCTTCCTGAAATAAAACTTACTCGTGCAAAAGAAGGGTGAAACGATCAAAGTAAAATAAAAGCTTCTGATATCTGCTGTTGATGCGCCGTATCCTATAAATGGGATACGCCGTATCTAATACGTTAAAAATAAATCAGACTTTTATTCAGAAACGCAATACGCCGCGCTCGATAAATCAAATGCGCCGTATGTTTAAATAATCAAAAATTAATTATACTTATAAAAAAAAATTAATGCGCCGTATTAGCAAAAACTAATACGCCGTTACTTCGTTACATTTCAAAATATAAGATTTTTTATTCATAAGATACGCCGTATCGATAAAAATCGATGCGCCGTATCTGTTTAATAATTCAAAAACTATTTTTAATTAAAATAATAGATACGCCGTATCTGCTAAAGCAGATGCGTCGTATGGCGTTAAAGTTTAGAAAAAATTTTCTTATTAAAAACAGATACGCCGTATCTTGGGGAAAGATGCGTCGTATCGAATTAATTAAACGCGTTGTATTTTATAAAAATTAAACGCAATACGCCGTATCTGAGAAATCAGATGCGCCGTATCGTTTGATTTAGCTCAGTACAACGATAGCAGAACACACAAAAAATACGAAAAATTAAAACAAATTAAAACACACGAAAATAAACACAAACAAAAGTAAACAAATAACACACAAAATCAGAAAATATGCAAAATACTACAACGAATGCAAATTAATCTAATACACAACAAAATTAGCGGTTAGATAAAAAAAATTAAAACCTAATTAAAATACTAATCAAATTAACAGATAATAACAATTCACTCCCCGGCAGCGGCGCCAAAAACTTGATGCGTAGCGTGTGTCGTTGCGGTTTAGCAGTTTTAATGCCTACTCAAGTTTTAAATTTATATTTAGCCGACTTATCAATAACACACACACTTAACGAGCAGTGTACCCGGTCAGTATGAATATAATGGTAAGTAGAGTGTCGATCACTAAGAGTGGAACATATTATCTAGTTATTCTAATCAGTATTTTAATATATTAAGTTAGCTATACAATCTAATCTAACGCAAGGGGGGTTTCAGCCTGAGAGACTGGCACGATTTGGTTGCAATTAAATAATAAACTAAACCAATAGGCACGAATCAGCAAGTAGCACACACGTACACAGATAAATACTCGAGAAAATAAGAGGGTTGTCTTGATGATAAGTAGTTTGTCACTTGTTTTATTGCTAGTGTTATATGAAGTGTATAGTTCGATGCAACGCACCGAGATTAAGTCCTTTCTCGTTGGTTCTAATCTTATCGTCGAGTAAACCCTTAATGATTACTTATGACTATCCCGTTTATCTTTCTCCTACTTTTCTACAGACCATAGAATGCATAGGCGATCTAATAAACAGGCGAGGGCAGAGGCATGGCGACCCAATCAACGCTCAGCTAGACACAGAGGTTATCAATGCACTAATAAAAGTCACCAATGACATCATCATATAAACTTTAATTAATGAGAAAGCAGTTTTAAGGGAGTGCAATCTTTCCGTTGTCACATTACACAAGCCACCAATCTTGATGAATTAAAGTTTACTAACACAATAAAACAAAACTACTTAATGAATTAAACACATGCAGCACCTTCTTACAGCTCTTGTATCTTTGATTTGGGTGTGTCTTGTGCTGCTGCCTTGACTGAATTCGTCCTAGGTTTCTGTACTTCGGTCTTCGGATATAATATGTCACCTCGAAATTCGTCTGGTCTTGGGGTATTTATAGTTTCTGTCTGAGGGTAAGATGCGGCGCATCTAGTAAGTAGATGCGGCGCATTTACTTAACTTCGCGTGGGGTCCAAGATTATAATATTCAGGAATATTCGTACACCGCCAGAAGATGCGGCGTATCTTTATCTTTGGATGCGGCGCATGTCCTCTTGTATCTTGGATCGTATCTGGTGAAATAATGATAGTGATGCGGCGCATCTGGAGCAGAATAGTCTTGATCTTGTACATTTCAGTAGACTCTTAACTTCTTGCATGTTTTGCTCCATAATTAGTCCAAAATCGCCAAGTTTCACCAAATGCTTGTTTTCAACTGAGAATTACAAAAGTAAACGATTAAGTATCAATCCTCATACATAATATAATAAAACAAGTCAAATTAATAGGATAAATGATAGTAATAATATGTACTTATTTGAGTTCATCAGTCTAGCAAGAGTAGGTTGAGTGTAAACTGTGTGGAAAAGGGTTGCAATTGGTACTCTCACACACGAAAAAGTATTATAACATGTAGATTCTATGTGTCAAGCATTTACGACGTGCATACATGTTCCCGAACTAGAATTAATCCTAATCATCGAAACGCTACCTAACAATTGTTGGGTCGCTTGCTGGTAGACAAACTGAAGGATAGTAGAAGGATCTATACATGTAAGGACATACAAAAAGATCTGAATATCGAATGGAAAATTGACGTTTCTTATAAACGAGCTTGGGGTGGGAAAAACATTGCATTACAGTTGGTAAACGGTAGCCCTACGGATTCTTTTGAGCAGTTACCGTATTATTGCTACAACTTAAAGTTGGAAAATGAAGGGACGGTAACACACATCGAGACAGATGATGAAGATCGATTTAAGATGGTATTCATAGGGTTCGGTGTTGCGGTAAGCTTGTCTTAAATTTTTTTACTTTGTATCTTGATTATTATGTATATAGTATTCACTAACCAATATGCGTTTTAATAAAATAGATTCGGAGCTTCTTGGGTTTTTTGCGGCCATTGATAATAATTGACGCCGCACATCTTAAAGTGAGATACCGTGGAACAAACATGGTTGCTGTTGGAATGGACGGTAACAACCAGATCATACCTATTGCCCCTGGTGTTTGTCAAGGTGAGACAAACGAATCATGGTCTTGGTTTATGAGTAAACTTAAAGAATGCATTGGTGATGTTGGCGATTTGGCCATCATATCTGACAGACATCCGGCAATCGCACATGCCTGTGGTACCGTTTTTCCTGATGCCTTTCATGGGTACTGTTGTCGTCATTTAATGATGAATTGCAATTTGAAGAGTAGAAAGTGGAAGGCTATATATTGGAGGACATGCAAAGCATACACAGAGAGGAATTTTAATGATTCAATATCTGAAATTCAACGCGGAAAACCAGATGTCTATAGAAAACTAGAAGACGCTGGATTTGGTAAGTGGTCACGGGCTTACTGCCCGGCAAACAAATACAATTATTTGACCTCAAATAGTGCAGAATCAGTAAACTCTTTGACCGCATGTGTTCGGAAAGTTCCAATAACCATGCTAATAAAGTACTACAGAAAGCTTCTACAAAAATGGTATTGTGATCGTCGAGCAAAATACAAAGGTAATTAAAAAAAATGTGTATTATGTTTTGTTTAACATTTCATTTATGTAAGAGTATTTGATGAAGTGAAAAGTGTACCGCTTTTAAGGGGTCATTTAAGCCTTAAATCGTATTTATTTGATCAAATATTGCCCTAAATCGTTCCTTTTGTCATTTTAGGTACTTTTGAGGAGAAATCTGGAAAAGGAGGTATTTTGGACGTTTTTGGAGCATAAAGTGAAGAAAACGGCAAAGTCTCAAGAATCGGCTAAAAGTTACTCTTGACGGCATCAAGATTTACTCTAGACGGCGTCATGCCTTGGCAAGAAAAGTTGGATGTGAAATTTACTCATGACGGGCCAGTGAAAATAGCATGTGAATTCTGACGGCGTCACGCTTTAACTTGATCGAGGGCGTCACGGCTTAAATCATAAGGGGACGGCGTCACGTTCATGGTTAGACGGCGTCAAGCCTTGATAAGCCAGAATGGATTTTTGAAGAGCTAAAGAGGGACGGCGTCAAGAAGGTCATCCAGGAACCCTAAAAGCGGCGAGGTGACGGCGTCACACTCCATAAGGTGACGCCGTCAGATGTCAAAGTCTATATATAGTTTTCTAATTTTTTGTCATTAGAGAGAGCTTAGTGTGTGGAATTTTGGGATAAAACCCTAAGACGATTTTAGCTACTTTTTCAGGGCTTTTTGCCTTGAGATCTTCCATGTTTCATTGAAAGATAAGTTATCAAGTAATCATTCAATATGTCTATGTGTTGTTTGATTCTATCTTATTCTTGTCTTTTGTTTAACATGTTAGGCTAAATTTATCTTGTGTTTGCTTAGATCTAATGAAACTTAGCTATTGATTATTGGTTGTTAGTGTGTTGTTAGTTGTATTGGATGATTGTTTATCTATGTTAGGCTTAAGAAAACTGGCTAACTTCCTATTCGGTAACTTGCTTGAACGTCTTAAGACACATGAACCAAACGCGTACTAAAGGTTTTTATGGTTGTATTTAATGCACAAGCGAATTCTAGTGATCCCATGTTAGGAGCTTCCTAGCCGGCTCGACATAGGAGTGAAGTAGGAGCTTGTAGAGTTGGGGAAGTAAGTACGCCACCCCACGAATGGTATTAAGGAATACACCCGTCATCCACGCGACTAATACACACTAATTAACCGGTAAAAGATAGTTAGGGAGTAAGGAAATCTAAGTAAACACATTTCTCTACACATAAGTTTCTCACCACTTTTCATTTTTGTTATTTTATTTTATTTGCATTCGTAGTAATTTGGGTTAGTTGACTAGCAACTAATTCCGCCCACTCCTTCAAACCCGAGATTTTACTTGCTTTCATAAAATTATAAAAACATAAAAAAGAATCTTCCTCAACCCTTAGACCTAATTAGAGTAGCCTTTCATACCTAACGAACACTATTCCCTGTGGAGAACGATCAATCCCCCGTACTTACCACTACACTATACTACATCGGTCAGGTACACTGCCTGGTGGGGTTGTAAGCCTCTTGAGATCCCTCGAGAGGTAAAACCTGTTGTAAGGTCGCAAAACCACGCAATCAAGTTTTTGGCGCCGTTGCCGGGGAATAGTTATTGTTTAGGTTGAATTTTTATTTCTATTAGGTCTACTCACTAGATTCCTTTCTAGTGAGATTTTTGTTTTATTTTTCTAGGTTTTCTTTAGTCTATCTATTTTCTTTGTGCTTTGTTTCGTAACAGATTTTCATTAACTATTCAGTTTGCCATTATGGAAAACGCGAATCCACCCCTTACACCTGGCGAAGTGGCTTTGTTGCGTAGCCAACTTGAGAATGAGATTAGTGAGCTCAGGGAGCTCAGTAGAATGATTGATATAGAGCTTGATTATGCTTTGAACAACTTAGGGACCGCCATATACTCAGATAATTACTTAGAACGTAATAATCTTACGGTTGATAAGTTGATTGAGAAAATTGAGGAAGTGAAGGTAGATCCTAGGTTTGATGATTATTTCAATGAATACCCCACTAAGGAGGAGATTGCTTACTATAACAACCTAGTTGATAACCCTCGACCACCTTTTGTTAGAATTGACCCAAAGATTAAGAGAGGTGATCCCGGGAATGTGAAGATACCATGTATGATTGGGTACCAATACGTTGAGCATGCTTACATTGACTGTGAATCCCCAATCAACGTTATGTCCTCAGGCCTCTATAGCCAAATCATGAACACACCACTTGAGCTTAGGATGGACCCCAAGTGTCCAGGCGGAGTTTGTAACTTCGTTGGAAGAATTAAGGATATACATATCCTTGTTGGGAGCTTTACCTTTGTCACCAACTTCATGATTTTAGAAGATATGGCAAGTGTTGTTGACTGCCGCCTATCTCGCGTTGTGTTAGGTAAGCCATTTATCGAAGCATCCAATTTAAGGTATGACCGTTTGAAAGGCACGGTTCAGTTTTCTAATCACATAGATAGGATCACATATAGGATGCCTTATCGGGTTAATGAGTTTCGTTTTGTGCCTCGATTTGACATGGACAACATTGGTGCGATTGAGGACATCAATGAAGAGGATAAAGAAAAAGGCATGGACCATGTTTGGAATAGGAGAAGCCTTTATTATAAAGATTGCTTAAACCTTGGACCTAAATACAAAATTGATATGGAGGTTGTTAGGATGATTAGAGGGGCAATTGAGAAGCAAAACGGAAAAACGTAGACCCCGTGACTTAGAGTCTAGCTACAAGACTCGTTAATAAAGAAAAGCGCTTCTTGGGAGGCAACCCAAGCTTTATTTGTTTTATTTGCTTTGTGTGTTTATTTATTTGTTTGTTTGTTTTTATTTGT
The DNA here is from genome assembly GCA_021014915.2 of Artemisia tridentata subsp. tridentata. NCBI lineage: Eukaryota > Viridiplantae > Streptophyta > Magnoliopsida > Asterales > Asteraceae > Artemisia > Artemisia tridentata. The sequence continues at coordinate 94,139,948 of CP139507.1, read as the reverse complement.
TTCCGTATGTGTGTTTAATTTTTATTATTATTGGTTCATGTTAAAAACTAATTTGTGAAAATGCTTTATGTTGTTTTTGACTTCGTCTTAACTACATATAAAGGTATTTTGCAAAAGATAAGTGTAAGGGAAATCTAAATCGGTTTATTAGAACACAAATGAACATGAATCGTAATAATAATAAATTAGCATACATATTCGTATTTGTTTGAGTCAAATGCTTGTATCGAGTCATAATGAGGTTTTGCAGGATTTCCAGGAAGTAAGGTAAAGGTTTTTCCAGAAATTTTCCAGAAACTTAAAATGAAAATTTTTGTCAGGTCATTTCTGACGGCGTCAGGGGTTATAACCTGACGGCGTCAGATTTAATTTCCAGAAATTTTTGAAAGTTTTGTTTTCATAAAAAGTTTTATTAAAATCTCCAACTTATAATCTCCAGGAATCTGCAAAATTATCATTCCACAAGCATTATATCCTTATATATAGATTTTATCCCGCCGATGTTATGCAGGTTTTCGTGTTTGTTTTCTCAGGTTTAACAGGTTATTTTGGACAAGGAGATGTTTATGGAATCAAGCTTATGGCGATGCATTAGTCATGGAGCTTCAACATTTTCTTTGGAGGAAGATCTAACCGTGTAATTTCATTATCCACCGAGCGAATCAGGGGAGTATTTGATTTCATTCTTTTACTTTTTGCTTTTACATCTTATTATTTGAACATTGGGGACAATGTTCATCTTAAGTGTAAGGGGGGGTAAAAGTACGATTTTAGAGAATACAATTGCGCTTGATTTTTGTTTGTTTGATGGTAGATGTGTAATAAAACTAAGATAAATACTTGTTAAGGTAATTTTAGTGCCAAATTTAAAATTTTTTACAACATATAGGAGTGAAACTTTGATCTTAATGAGCGTCTCACGGATAGGAGTTATATGACTAGCACAAAAACCGTACTACTAAAAAAATTTTCCACCCCAAATATGTGAGGTTCACCCCTAGAATTGGTAGGAAAAGCATTTATGCTATGATGTGTGTACCGGTAGCACTTAGATTCTAGAACTTGCGTTAGGACCATTCCGAGGCCACAAGTGAGACTACATTCGTGTAGTTAGATTTACTACATGATAAGAGGCATTAGGATTAACCCATTGTTTTAAACCTGTGTTTTTGTTATAATTACTTTGGCTACATTGGTCAAGTAATTCTCCCACACCCTTTGCGTTGTACTCATTTTTAGTACACGATACCCCTAGTACACCCCTCAGAGCCTATCTTTTCGTTTCGACCTTTAAGCATTTTACTTAAAGGAAGAATTTGTTTACACCCCACTTAAATGTACACCCAAATCGCCTTAGCCTACCTTGTATGCACTCATTTTTAGTGCATTATTGTGACAACATTTGTTTAAACCCAAGTTAATTATCTAATTGATTACATGGTTGCTAAGTCGAGTCATATCCTTGTACATATTGTTTTGGGACGATTGGGACTCATGGGTAAAGTACTAGAGTAATGGAGTAATGGGGAAGAACATCATTTATTACCCCCATATGTGCTAAATGTTTTAAAAGTACTCCAAGTTTTTCAATTATCTTAATTCGAGTCATTAGATTAGTATTTGTAAAGTTATGTAAAAGTTCAAGTGTAAGGGGAATGCAATGCCCCTATGATGTATTATTTTGGATGGTAGGGCAAAAGTGTATGAAAAAAAAAAAAAAAAAAAAAAAAAAAAAAAAAAAAAAAAAAAAAAAAAAAAAAAAATCAAGAAAAATACACAAAAAAAAATGAGAAAAAGAAAAGTAGAAAAAACATACGGACTACCATCCCGTTTCATTTTATGTTTGTTTTATATTTTTGTTATTTCGTTATTTCGTTTCTAGCTTAAGATCGAGTCTAGTCTTGGCTTAGCAACATTGTATAGTACATGTAATTGATCAAGATCTTTAACTCGCCACCAGTAAAATATCCCGTATCCAACAAAACCGTGTTTTCCTTTTCCCTACACCTTACGTTATAACCCATTTAAAAGCCCTCTTTGATAGTTTATCTTTGGTGCTTACGCCTAGTGGAGGAGGTTTTCGATCCTTTCCCAAGCCTATGGTAATCTATTTGCTATGACAGGTAGTGAGAGATATTTTCCGTTTTCATTTATGAGATTTATTTTGATGACACTTGAGAGATGTGAGTATCTAAACACTACTTGTGAGGTGCTAGTATGTAATCTCCGTGCTTATTATGATTGAAGTGGAACGATTATTTGTTGTAATTACTTTTATGTTAGCATTAAATGACCCCTAACTTGTATTTTGATTAGAATAAAAGCGCATTTGCTTGAGGACAAGCAAATCTCAAGTGTAAGGGTATTTGATGAAGCGAAAAGTGTACCGCTTTTAAGGGGTCATTTAAGCCTTAAATCGTATTTATTTGATCAAATATTGCCCTAAATCGTTCCTTTTGTCATTTTAGGTACTTTTGAGGAGAAATCTGGAAAAGGAGGTATTTTGGACGTTTTTGGAGCATAAAGTGAAGAAAACGGCAAAGTCTCAAGAATCGGCTAAAAGTTACTCTTGACGGCGTCAAGATTTACTCTAGACGGCGTCATGCCTTGGCAAGAAAAGTTGGATGTGAAATTTACTCATGACGGGCCAGTGAAAATAGCATGTGAATTCTGACGGCGTCACGCTTTAACTTGATCGAGGGCGTCACGGCTTAAATCATAAGGGGACGGCGTCACGTTCATGGTTAGACGGCGTCAAGCCTTGATAAGCCAGAATGGATTTTTGAAGAGCTAAAGAGGGACGGCGTCAAGAAGGTCATCCGGGAACCCTAAAAGCGGCGAGGTGACGGCGTCACACTCCATAAGGTGACGCCGTCAGATGTCAAAGTCTATATATAGTTTTCTAATTTTTTGTCATTAGAGAGAGCTTAGTGTGTGGAATTTTGGGATAAAACCCTAAGACGATTTTAGCTACTTTTTCAGGGCTTTTTGCCTTGAGATCTTCCATGTTTCATTGAAAGATAAGTTATCAAGTAATCATTCAATATGTCTATGTGTTGTTTGATTCTATCTTATTCTTGTCTTTTGTTAAACATGTTAGGCTAAATTTATCTTGTGTTTGCTTAGATCTAATGAAACTTAGCTATTGATTATTGGTTGTTAGTGTGTTGTTAGTTGTATTGGATGATTGTTTATCTATGTTAGGCTTAAGAAAACTGGCTAACTTCCTATTCGGTAACTTGCTTGAACGTCTTAAGAAACATGAACCAAACGCGTACTAAAGGTTTTTATGGTTGTATTTAATGCACAAGCGAATTCTAGTGATCCCATGTTAGGAGCTTCCTAGCCGGCTCGACATAGGAGTGAAGTAGGAGCTTGTAGAGTTGGGGAAGTAAGTACGCCACCCCACGAATGGTATTAAGGAATACACCCGTCATCCACGCGACTAATACACACTAATTAACCGGTAAAAGATAGTTAGGGAGTAAGGAAATCTAAGTAAACACATTTCTCTACACATAAGTTTCTCACCACTTTTCATTTTTGTTATTTTATTTTATTTGCATTCGTAGTAATTTGGGTTAGTTGACTAGCAACTAATTCCGCCCACTCCTTCAAACCCGAGATTTTACTTGCTTTCATAAAATTATAAAAACATAAAAAAGAATCTTCCTCAACCCTTAGACCTAATTAGAGTAGCCTTTCATACCTAACGAACACTATTCCCTGTGGAGAACGATCAATCCCCCGTACTTACCACTACACTATACTACATCGGTCAGGTACACTGCCTGGTGGGGTTGTAAGCCTCTTGAGATCCCTCGAGAGGTAAAACCTGTTGTAAGGTCGCAAAACCACGCAATCAGTATTTCATTTTTTAATTTTAGATGCACCAAAGGATGAACTTAGTGAATGGGCATCTGCAAAAGTAAGCAATAGAATGGTAAAGAGCGCTAATTGGGTTGTTAGCGGGATTGAGATGTACAAAATGTATCAAGTTGCTGATTCACGAGAGGTTCATATTGTTGACTTTATCAAAAAACAATGTAGTTGCCGTAAATGGCAAATATCAGGTTTACCGTGTGGGCATGTTTGTGCCATTTCTAGAGTTGAAGGTTTGAATAACAATAGCAGTTGGGCGTCAAAATGGTTTAAGAAAACAGAGCTAAAAAATACGTACCAAGATAAGGTGTATCCTCTAAAAGACATCAAACAGTGGCGTACTCCTGATGACCTGCAAGTGGTTAAACCACCGCTTATTGTTAAGAGGCAACCTAGAAGGCCAAAAAAGAAAGACCGTATCCGATCACAGGGGGAAGAACCGAAAAGCACAAGATGTTCGAGGTGTGACAAGAAAGGACACACACGACGGTCATGTAATGTACCATTGTCCAAAATAAGGTACTTGTTTTTGTTTAGTATAATGTAAACACTTTTGTTATTTACTTTCTAGTATAATATAATTTTTTTAAATCTGACATTACATCTCAGAAACGTAAAAGAAAGAGAGAATCATGCACCCCTACTCATGAGGAGGCAGTTGAACAACAAGGACAGGAAGTACACAGCAGTCGTGAAGCTGTCGAACGGACAGACCCAAATGGTGAGTCAAACAGTCCTTTTATATGGAATTGTGAATCATCTACTACTCAAAGCAACATTCCTAACAACGACAGCCAGTCACAACCGGGGTCGTCAAATAATGTCAACGCTCCTAACAACCACACTCAGACACAGCCGGGGCCGTCAGGTCACCCGCACTTGGTTCATTTGGATGATTTGTAGCGAATTATACGGATTGTTCATTTTAATTCTTTAGATGCACCAATGAAAGAACTTAACTATGGTTTATGTTGAATAAATTTTGAATACTTACCGCTTTGCTTGTTTGGATCGGTTGGATAATAGTAGATCACCCTTTCATATACCTCCTCTGGCCTTGTATTACCACACTTCTCCTTGTATAACCTCTAGAGGGTAACCACATCATCTATGTTCATGAAATGCAACATTTGTGAGAAGCTAACGAATCCATAACACGTACCATTTGTTCTTCTAAACTACCAGTAGGCTTCACTTCTACCATTGATCTTTTGTGAATATGAGATGATTGGTTGCTTTGCAGGTAAAGGAATTGCATAAGTAGTCTCAGGTGTTTTTTTTTTTTTTTTTTTTTGAAAGAACTGTGAGAGCCATTACCATTTCTGTATCTTTTTCAGTTTTGTTGATCCCAGTTGAGATAACGATCTTATTAATTATCTTAGATTTAAATCCAAGACAACAGGTATAGAAACTGTTCTTGAGCAAAACTCTTGAATACTATGCGGAATCTAGTATTTAATCTTAATAAGAAATATTAATGAACACAGACGAATTCTCAATAAACACTTCAATATATTAATTTATTAATGAACACAAACGAATTCTCAATAAACACTTCAATATATTAATACGGTTACTCAAAAGTAACAGGGTTACAAAAACCTTGAAGTGATTCGACTTACAAAACAGTACGTACTCTATCTGTAACCCTAGATCCTCCTTTCATCGACTAAGAGTCCTAGTCGGTTACAAAGACTTCCAATACAAACTTTACACGCTTATCTGATAAGCAGCAGAATAAAGTCTGCAGCAGCAGAATCTTCTATCGCTAGCAGTAGAACCATACTTGGCACATATCCTAATCAATTCAGTAACCCAGCACATATCCTTTCCAGTAGGCTTGGTTCTTCAGATAAGTCTTCATATACCTTATTTGTTCAGCTATTGTAGGCTTCTTCTTCTTATAAACTTTTTTCTGCCTCTGTTTCTTTCTAAACTCACCCAATATATCATCTATAGCACATTGTCTCTCTTCAGGAGTGTATCTTGGAGAATTTTCTTTAATTAGGCTCGAGTGGCGCCAAGTTACAAATTTGACCCTTCACTTTCAAACTTAGCAGCATAACTCCAATAGTTGCGGCAGCAGAAAGGGAAAAAATACTACGGTACAACTAGTTAAAATGTGGCTGGACTATCATGCCCTTGAAAATTAGTTAAAACGTGCGTTGACCTGACCTTTATAATTTAAAAAAAAATTCTGCTGATGAAGGTTCTGCTGCTAAAGTTGAAACTATTGGTATTCTGCTGCTTGGTTTGAAAGTGTAGGGTCGGTTTTGTAACTTGGCGCCAATAAAGCCCTAATTAGATCCTAACGGTGCAAAAACCCATTTTGATCCCACAATTAACTTTGTTCACCCAAAATTAAACCCAATTCAAAGCCTAACACATTTTCTTATCTTCCGATCAAAAACCCCCAAAATTAAAACCCTAATTCACAATGACAGAAAGAAAATTCTCCAAGAATCACAATCAAGTGGCGTTTCTGCAAAAGGTCCCCGAAGCAGAGGGTTTTACTGAGATCATAGACTTTCTTAATGCTTCCCATCTAAGGTATGCATTAACAGTAAATCCCACAATATATAAAACCCATATGGAACAGTTTTGGTCCACTGTCTCGATCAAAACTAGAAAAAATGGGGAACAATACTTGAAGGCTATGGTAGACGAAGAAAGGATAATTATTTCTGAGTCAGTTGTAAGGGAAGTACTTCATTTTACAACTGATGAAGCAATAACGCGCCTTAATAATGCAACCATTTTTCAAGAGCTTTGAAAACATTGGGTATGAGAGGCAAAACAATAATTTAAAGGTTTTCAAAGCCCTTCTCTGCCCTCAATGGAAATTTCTTCTTCATACCCTTCTCCATTGTATTAGCCCTAAAACTACAGGGTGGAATGAGTTCAGTGCAACTCAGGCATCAGCATTGATTTGTGTGGCCAAAAACCAACCCTTTAATTTTTCGGCTATGATCTTAGATTGCTTGAAAAAGAATATTTCTGGAAAAGTTTTTGTTTATCCAAGGTTTTTACAACAAATTATTGACTCTCAATTACAAGAAACTTTGGAACATCAAGGGACTGAAGACAGTCCTCAGCTGACAAGCAAAATGTTTTCATTTTTAAGAAAGAATGGGACTGGTTTTTCTGGGAGAATTACTCCTTTGTCCCAACATATTTTGAACATGGCTGCTACTCAGGGTGAAGGAGCTGAAAACCCCACAGCTTCCCATCACACACCCACTCCTGAACAATCAAGTGAAAATGAATCAACCCAAAAGACCCAATCACCTAGGCATTCACAACAAGAGAACATTGTGCAACTTCAGGCCAATGTCAGTATGGTTGCAGATGAGGCTGCCACAGGTGATGTAGGTGGCATGATGGGAGGGGCTAGCACTACTGTTTCTGGCTTAGTAGCTGGGCAGGATAGTGCTAACATCATTGAGACCCCAAACATGGCAACATCTAATGTTGAAGGTTCACATGAACCTGAAACAGGTGATGGAATCCCCAGCCACATGGCTAAAAAGGGGGACTCAGCTGCTCAATCTAGGGTTCAGACTGAGTTTTAGTCCAAAGATTCACCTGTCAGGGAAGGTCACACATCCCGAAGTGATGAGGACAGAGATGAAACAATTGAATTGATGGACACCAATGTACAAGATGACATTGTGCATGATATACCTCTCGGACCAGTTAACACAGGTCGAAGTGTTGAGGCTATACTTAAAAATGACCCAGATGTATTGATGGAAAAAGTACAAAAGGCTAAATCTGATGATCCACCTCTCAGGCCAGGTAACACAGACCCAGATGTATTGATGGATTGGTGTACCAAACTGGAAACCCAAGTTCTTGACCTCACCAAAACTGTTACATCTTTGAAGTTAAGGGTCAAAATTCTGGAAGGACAAAGAAAGTCAAGAACAAGGGTCCTTAGAAGTGTCAAACAGGTTCTTTCCAAACCAAGTTTGGGGGAGGATGGTCTGAAACAGGGGAGGAAAGAGCACAAGGTCTCAGAGGAGGAGAACAAGGGTCAAGGGGAGGTTGAGAAGGAATTTGATGATAGGATTGTTCATGATGATATGGATGTTGATTCAGGTGAAAATGAAGAATTTGTGGTGAAAAATGAGTCTGGTAATGAAGTGTTGGAAGAAGTACCTAAGGGTGACTCTGCTGCTGGTGCAGGGCATTCTACTGCTAAGGTTAATGATTCTACTGCTGGACAAGATGAAGAATCAGTGGATGATACCATTAGTTTGGGCCAGGTTATGCTTAATTTGCAAAACAAAACTTCCACATCAACTCATGATCAATCACAGCCAAAAGAACTACCACCACAACAACAACCTCAATCACAACCAGAAATACTACAATCTCATCAACAACCAACACAACCACCTATAACAACACAAGTATCTCCAACACCTATACTTCCAACACCGCCAATTAAAGGTGTGCTAATCAGAGAACCTATCCCATCAAAGAAGCCTCAACAAGTTCATAACTACACTGGCATAGGAAAAGGTAATATGGTTGAAGAACATGAACCTTATCCTACACATCTTCCATTTGAGTTTTGGCCAAAACACAATCAAGAAAGGCATGACCAAGAAGCTGCAAAGAAGTTGGTTGATGAGGATGAAAAAGAAGAACTTGAAAGACAAAGGAAGCATGCTGAGGATGAAGCAAAAACTAGAGCTGTATTAGATGATTGTGATGACGAAAGAGCAAGGTGTGAAGCTGCTATAAAATGGTCAAAGGTTAAGGAGGAGTTAGAAGATGACTTTGATGCACAGAATGAGTTTGATTTCTTAGAAAAGTTTAGAGTTGAACATACGAAGAAATTTATTAATCAGAGGAAAAAGAAGAAAGTCCTTAGACCTCCAACTACAAAGCAACTCAGAACTCATCATGAACACTATATGAAAAATATGAAGAATTAGAAGCTAAAGCAGTTGAAACCATATACTGATGCAGATGTTAAAGAGAAATATGAAGCAGCAAAGAAGGCGATGGAGAGAAAATTTGAACCTCTGTCAGATGCTGAGATAGCTAAACTTACAAGAAGAGTGAATCCAAGGGCTTATTTGAATCCAGAATCTAATGTTGCAAAGCCTAAGGAAATAACTCAAAGTGTTAAGGAAAAGGAGGTTAGTGAAAAAGTTGTAGAGACTCAGAAGGAAAATGAGAAGGAAGTAGTAAAGGAGCAGAAAAGTGAAGAAAAAGATGTAAAACCTGAATCTAGTATTGGTGAAAAGAGATCAGGGATAAGGCTTAAGATGAGAGCTAGGAAGAAGAAGAAGAGAAGGGTAGTTGTAGAAAGTTCAGATACTGAGAGTGAAACGACTAACAAGAAAAGGGAGTCAGAGGAGTTCGACAAGAAAACAATTGAGTTACAACAATTGTCTCAACTTGTGTCTGATGATAAAGATATTTTTGTTGATACAGCTCCTTTAGATGAAAAAACTTCAGTTACTGGATGGTTGACTGGATATGATGATAAAGCACCTTGGTTTGAGATCCACAGAGTTGGTGGTAGAGTTCAAAGGTTTAAGACCTTTTCTCAAATGCTCAAGAATATGGACAGGGAGGATTTGATTAACTTGTGGGGTCTGATCAAGAACAAATATGGCTATGCAAGACCACAGAATGAACTTGATAGTTTGCTTTGGAGATATCTGCTGATGATGTTTGAAGTTGATCATGAAAATACTATATGGAGAGAGCAGATGAGAAGTACTAAGATTCATTTGTGGAGATTCTATGACTCATGTAGAGTTCATGAGTTAGTGCTGCAAGGAGGTCTGATCATATGGATGCTAGCTGAAAAGGAGTACCCTTTGGCTATGACTACTCTGAAAATGATGCTAGAAGGAGACATCAAGCTACTTGTTAATAGCTGAAATGATAGAGTCCTTGAACTTCTCAGAATGCTTCAGAGAAAACTCTATGGACAGAATTATGGTAAAACAAAGAAGTAGTAAGTGTTTGGAAGCATCCTCCTAGTGTAAGTCTGTGGTTATTAGAAACTTGATTATTTTGGGGAGAAATATCAAGTTTAGGTGAGGATTGTTGGGTTTTGAAGATGCTGCTACTTTGCATGTTATGCTGTTGCTCATAAGTCTTAAGGAAAATACACCAATTATGATTCTGCTGCTGGGCTTAATAACTCTACTGCTGGTGTGTACAGTCTAGTACTGGAGTTGTCTGAAGAAAGGATCAATAAGCAAAGTGTGATTTTACTGCCAGCCTAAGAAGACTCTACTGCTAGCCCAAGAAGACTCTACTGCTAGAGTAATCATTCTACTGCTTATTAGATAAACTTGTATAGTTTGTTAGATATTTATGGTAATGATACGAAGTATATGAAGTCTTTGTAACTGACTAGGACTCCTTAATCTATAAAATGAGGTTCTAGGGTTAGTATTACATACGTATTCAATATATTGAAGTGTTTTGTGGTAATTCATTTGTGTAATTCTTCTTAAGGAACAATTTCAATTTCTCATGTTGGATGAGAAAGAAGATTTGAAAGAAATTGAATTTCTGACTGAAAGGCGTCGGGCAAGTGGGCGTCATTCATTGGAGAATACTAGAATGTTGAAAAAGCTAAGCGAGTGGGATTAGGTTTGGTGAAAAAACCTTGTCATGGGGAATTTTATGTTATGTTTACTCTTTATCTTGCTGTTTGTTAAAAAAACTTGTTTTGATGAAGTTTACGTAATGTGTACTATTTATCTTCAGAATGATGTTAATGAAATTCGTAGTTATTACTTATATAATTGTTTTACTAAGTGTTGAATGGTGGTTTTAATTCAGAATTTTGGTGTTCTTTAAAGTGATAAAAATACTGCATCACATTTAAAAGGAAAAAAACGGATTATCTTTCGAAAATCTATTATGCGACATTTAGTTAAAGGTTTGTTGCGTACTACTAATTCTTTTTAATCTAATATTTTTTGTTTTGGTAATTGTTACAAAAATTTATAAATTGTCACAAAAAGATTTTAATTTCATACAATGAGGAATATAGGAAAAATAAAATTGCGTTCACATTCCTGCTTGATAAGCAGTGAATAAGCTAAAAAGGATGACATGGAAAGCCTAACTACCAATTAGGCTCTCGTTGGCCATCAAAGTGGTAAAAAGCAGGAATGTTTGATGGGTGATCGAGAGGACAACTATAGGGGCACGGAAGGGAGATATAGAATGAGAAGAGCACTTGTGGCTAGGGATAGGTACAAACCGTACATCGGTTTGCAACTCTTTTTCGACAATCAACTTGAAAGCCCAAAAGTCATAAAAAGAGTTTATCCCACTCACGCTACCGCAGGCTAGTGGTTCTACATCAAGTTGGTCCTACAACGTCAACCAACGCAGTAGTTTAGTGAGAGAGAAGAATGTGTGTTATTTGTATCAAAGTTATTTTTTGACTTTCGGATGTAAAATATGCTTTATGATTGGGTTTGAAGATGATTATGTTATTAGGTTTTTGTGTATGTAACTGGGCAGTGGGCTGCAATTATGAATAGTATAATGGTCTGAATGAAAGTATGGCTATATTTAATCTAATCTTGTGTTTTATTATGTAGTTTTTTGAGTTTGTGATTAATTTCTGTGACCGAGTAGTTGTTGTTGTTCGTCGATATGATTATATTGTTGGAAGTGTTGCTATGTGATATTTGGAGATGTGATAATAGTAATTTGTAGAATCAGGTTGTTTTTATGATGAAAATATAGAATTCAGTAATCATAGTTAAGTTTGGGTTAATCGATATGAACATGCTGAGAATAAAGTGGCAAATTAAAGCGACATTATTTTCCAGTACGTGGGAATATGGTGGCAAAAAAGTCTCTTATTGGGTGCGAGTTGCATGTAATGATGACTTTAGTCCTAGTAATCAAGTGGCATGATGACTTCTGCTGTGCAGGGTAACGGGAAAAAAGGCAGAAAAATAATCGCTTAAGCTACTTATTAAGGGGAAAGTGAGCGACTTCTAAAAAAATATCTAGTGTGCTCGTGGGCATGTAATGACGACTTCAGTCGCACTTGACACAAATGATTTAGTGTTGATAAATTTGTTAAGATCGTCACCTATCAAATAAGTAACTTCCCAGCCAAACACCACAATATTTTGTAGTGTAATTATTTTTGTAAAAGATTGTTGTGTAATTTATTTTTAATTTCGTAGGTTTTAATTTTTTTTTTCTGTTTTGTACTTTTTTGGTTACCTATTTTCTAAAAGTTTGTTGTGTATTTATTTTAAAGATTACAACGTTTTTCAAATGTAAAAACGTTACAATACCAATAATTGGAAATTACTACAAATTTGTACGTCTATTCATACCAAAAATAATAAAAAAAAAATTAATAAATAAAAATAAAAATAAAATACTCAAAATAAAACAAATAAAAATTTAAACAAAAAAATGAAGACGAACACTTGAGTGGATGAATTTTGTTGATCATGCTCGATTATTAAGAAAAGAACTTGTGCATGTTCGTTTAAAAGTGTGTTAGGGTTTGTATATGATTAATTTTTGGTCGCACAAAGCCAATTTCGAGATCGAATTGGGTTTTTAAGCCTTTTGGATTGATTTAGGGTTTTATTGGTGCCAAATTTGCGTAACAGTCCCTTTACTTTCAAACCAAGCAGTATAATCCCCGTAGTTACAAAGCGAGAAGCAGAACCCTCAGCAGTAGAAAGTTTAGGCAAGCAGAAGAATCATTGTAACTAGCAGCAGAATTAACGCTGATATTTCCAAACATCTTTTGTCTCAACTCAAAGTTTAATTGGATTGTGCACACAAAACTAATGACCTAATGATCTCTTTATATAATAGAGTCATCTAGGTTTACAAGAGGAATCATAAATACAATTAGGAAACTAAATCTTTTATGCATATCTTCTAGAATCTTCCAAATCCTCCATCTTTTTATAGTTTCCCTTCTTGTCACATTAAGTCCTTCATGTTTCATTCTTTATGTTTTGTATCATCAAATCAATAAACCCAACACTCCTTTTATAGACTAAGGAGTCCTAGCCGGTTACATACTGCTTATTACATCAAAGATTTTCAATATTTATTATACCTAATTCTATTGATGCTTATGAAGTACAAAAAATGACTGGATCTTGAATATGTTATCTTTGGCCTCTGGCCTCAGTGGTTGATCTTGGTTGCTCAGATGGGCAGCAACAAGGATGAGAAATCATACATTAGGGATTGCTATAATCCCTGATCTTGAAGGAACATCACCTAACAACGTCAAGCAACAAAGGATTAAATCAACCTAGATTGATCTATGTTGATTTCATCCTTTGTCGCTTGACGTCGTTAGCTGATGTTACATTCAAGATCAGGGATTAAGTTTGGCAAAGAATCAAGCTCGAATTAACCTCTACGCATTCTCTTCAAGGAACATCACCTAACAACGTCGAGAAACAAATGCCATATCCTCTACCCATCACATGGCCCCCTTTAATAGCCTCTGATGATCCACCATTTTTCGCTTCAAATATGGTTGTTACTGAGATCAACCATATTACACCCTTCGATGTACCTCTCATTAAGCTTGCATGGGACTAAGGTTGCATCCATGGTTTGCACCTGTAATTTAAGAACGGGTGGTGCTGAGGTCATATTCAAGGGAAAGATTGTGGATAGGCAGTTCGAGTACTTTCACGCACCGGAAAGGTTCAACATGAGGAGGTACTCGACAACAACATAAAGGGGATTTTGATGTTAGGGTTTTTGTAGAGGACGGTGGTTGTATGTTATTAGCCGTTATTTAAGAATGGCTAAAACTTATTAGTAGTCATTTAAGAACGGATCTAGATGATAAGAATGATCCACCCGCTCTGACATCACTTGTTGGTCCGGTTTAAACTTGAACAACTCATGATTTAACAAGATAAACATAAACACATGCCGTTTGGACATTGAAAGAATAACGAGTTTATGATTCATGATGGGCACAGTTACAAGGTTTCTATGGTGAGAAACAATCAAGAGACAGAAAGAAAGAAGCTAGGCTTGGGTTGTAAGCTGTTTCTTGAGGATTCTAACACTATAACTATGTTATGGTATTCTCAATTCTTACTATCGTTGAATGCGCACGTTCTGCTTTGGTTGGAAATGGTTTATATAGCGGAGAGACTATTGTTGCTTCACTATTGTGTGCGTCTTTCTAAAATCCACTATTGGGTGCAAGTGAGAGGTGTAAAAGATCTAAGTGGCAAGTGTAAAAGATCTCTTTCCGATTCTCAAGATTTGCCTTCTCGAGATTTGCCTTTTCAGTTTTCAAGTACATCATTTCAACAATCAAATCAATAGCTTTGTTTATTTTTTTCCTTCTAACAATTGTCCATTTTGAACTAGAGTAGCTAACAACGAAAGTCTATTTACTCTTTTTTATATTTTCATGGGTATAATAGTGCAACCACATTCATAACTATTATAATCTAGTTAAATCTAACCAAAACACCCCTAATTTTACTTTTGCTGAAGCAAATATGTCGAAAAGTACATATAGATGATAGGAAAGTTTGTAATGGATGTGAACATGAAACCGATCAATAAAAGTTTGGTTGTTGTTGGTAATTGTTTAGTTTGACTGTTACAAATCAAAACGATTTGCCTTTTGGAATATAGTAGGTGTTTGGATTATCATTTTCATTTTGAATACATGTAACCCTTTACAATTACTGGGTATTGTTTGAACATATGTTCCATACATCAAATCCTAAGTGCCCACTTGGGTTATAATTGCAACACTATGATTACTAACCTTAAGGCGTACTAACAAAAAGTTTTAGGAAAAACTGGTTTAAGGCGGGTGTCACGTTAAGACACCTGAGGGCTCTTATTTGATTTTTGAATTTTTGCTCTGAAGTTTAAGTTTGCATTTGTTTTTGAATTTGATGATACACTTAAAGCTTGGGATATTCTATTGTTGAATAAAAGTTGGTCCTGCTGTTGGTCATACTGAAGAAACAGTTAAGGTTGATACTATTGCACGTGTTAATGATACTGCTGCTAAGGTAGAACATATTGCTGCTTAACCAAAGGAACAAGTTTCTACTGCTGGAGTGATTCATCCTACTGCTTGTGAAAATAAAACTGTTGCTGCTATTACATTTTTTTTTTTTTTTTTTTTTTAATGTAAGTAAAATATTAATCAACTAAACATAATTCTTTTTCCTTATTTTTTTTCCTCTCTCTTTTTTTTTTTTTTTTTTTTTCCTATTTTATTTATTTATTTATTTTTTAATCTTTTAGGAAGTTTCAAAAATAAACCTCAAATGACATCCTGAATTCACACCTTTTTGCTAAGCGACATCCTTATTACCAATCTTGATTGACAAGATTAGAGAAGTAAACTGCATGTAATTTTTATATTTTGTCTTAAAATACTTTCCCCAACAAACACAATCTTTTATTTTTCTTATAAATGGAACGGATAATGCATAGTATGTTAGACTAAAAAATAATGTTGAGATAAGAAACCAAACGGTTCTTAAAAAGTCAAAGGTTAGAAATACCCTATTTTTTTCTAATCTTTTTTTTAACTCCGTATTTTTATTATATTTAGTGATAGTACAAAATAAACGTCATTCTTAGTTCTATATAAAGGTAGGAACAAACACGTTTTTTCATTGATAGCACCACATAATAACAAAACATCTAGAAAAAGATCTTCTCTTTCTAAAAAGAATGGAGTCTAAGTTTCCAATAATTGATCAAATTGCAGAAGAGGCTCGTTCTGGTAAAATGCATAAGGTGGTGAATGTTATTTTTAATAGGGAAAGAATGGCCAACAGATCAGATGAAAAAGATTACTCGAAGAAGATTGAAGAACTGAAAAATCGTGTTAAGAACAGTCACGATATAATAATTGAGTTGGAGCAGTTTGGGAGCATTAAGGGCATCTTTAAGGAACAATTTCAATATCTAATGTTGGAAGAGAAAGAAGATTTGAAAGAAATTGAATTTCTGACTGAAAGGCGTCGGGCAAGTGGGCGTCGTTCATTGGAGAATACTAGAAGGTTAAAAAAGCTAAGCGAGATGGAGTAGGTTTGCTGAAAAAACTTGTCGTGGGGCATTTTATGTTATGTTTACTCTTTATCTTGCTGTTTGTTAAAAAAAGTTGTTTTGATGAAGTTTATGTAATGTCTACTATTTATCTTCAGAATGATGTTAATGAAATCCGTAGTTATTATCTAATTGTTTTATTAAGTGTTGAATGGTGGTTTTAATTCTTAATTTTGGTGTTCTTTAAAGTGATAAAAACACTGCATCACATTTAAAAGGAAAAGAAAAAAAATTAGCTTTCGATAATCTTTTATGCGACATTTAGGTATAAGTTTGTTGCGTACTACTGATTCTTTTTAATTTAATATTTTTTGTTTTGGTAATTGTTACAAAAGGTTTTTAAATTGTCACAAAGGGTTAAATACCAAGTCGCTTATCTAACCCTAAAAGTCGATTAAGAGACTATTTTCCCGCCTTATACATTTATCATGCCGCTTCATAAGACGTTGGAAAGGCTGGACAGACTACTTTATGACAAATCCAACAAGCCCTAAATATTTAGGCAAAGCCACTATTCACACTAGAAACAAGACTGGATCCTCCTCTATAAAGGTTATTACAACGACAAAATCGCAACCTATCCCAAAAAAACAATAAAGACATATAACAATATCGGTCTACACGTGGATTTTATCAGGTCGCTTACTTACCACCCACTTAGCCGCTTGCGAGACTCTTTTCCCACTTTTGTAGTTTGTCCCTAAAAAAGAAAAGAAAAGTAGTTATGACTTAACTACAGTTATGACTAACATGGTTCGCCTGACAGTAATGAAATCATCATTGCCACTTGCACTCTAAGGTTTTATTTTATAGAGTCGCTTATATACCCTCTAAAACTCATTAAAATTCATAAATTGACCCTACAAAAATATTGATCTATTTAACAAAAATATGAAAAATCAATGGAAAGTACCTTAATGAGGAATACTATAGGAAAAAGGGATGACATCTTAGCTAGATAACCTGTGAATAAGCTAAAAAGGATCCACCAAGCTAAATGGGTTAAATACCAAGTCGCTTATCTAAGCCTTAAAGTCGATTAAGAGAGTATTTTCCTGCCTTATACATTCATCATGCCGCTTCCCAAGGCGTTGAAAAGACTAGACAGACTACTTTATGTCAAATCCAACAAGCCCTAAATATTTAGGCAAAGCCACTGTTCACACTAAGAAACAACACTGGATCCTCCTCTATAAAAGGTTATTATAACGAATGAAGGTGCAACCAATCCCACAATATAAAGTTGTTTACCATATATGATAACCATATAAAGTTGTTTACCATCTAAGAAAAAGTTGAAATTGTTTACCATATATGATAACTATATAAAGTTGTTTTAACATCTAACAAAAATTTGAAGTTGTTTACCATATATGATAACCAACGTTTTCACTCAATGACAAAACGTCATTTGCTGATGATCATCATTTACATACTCAGAGTTAATTCAAGTATGTACACACACATTACATGGGTTAGCAAGCAGCGTCAAGAGGGTCATCTCACGGCCCAGACATGTTCTTAAATGACTACTAATAGCAGTTAGTCGTTCTTAAATGACGACTAATAACCCTAAACCATAATGCTCTACAAATCCCATTCATCTAACCACCTTTCCATAACATCCTCGAGCGTCGATTCGAGCAATACGGTGAATTTCGAACCGTTCTTGTGCCGAAAGGCGTCTCATCTGCCCGCCCTCCATCCTTCCATTACAATCATTCCCAATACCACTCACATGGAAGTGGTAAAAAGCAGGAATGTTTAATGGTTGATCGAGATGACAACCATAGGGGCACGGAAGGGAACTATAAAATGAGAAGAGCACTTGTGGCTAGTGAT
The DNA here is from genome assembly GCA_021014915.2 of Artemisia tridentata subsp. tridentata. Lineage (NCBI taxonomy): Eukaryota > Viridiplantae > Streptophyta > Magnoliopsida > Asterales > Asteraceae > Artemisia > Artemisia tridentata. Next base: position 94,122,125 of record CP139507.1, on the reverse strand, counting down.
AGGTACAAATTGTACATCGGTTTGCAACTCTTTTTGGACAATCAACTCGAAAGCCCAAAAGTCATAAAAAGAGTTTATCCCACTCAGGCTACCTCAGGCTAGTGGTTCTACATCAAAAGACTCCCTACAAGGTCAACCAACAAAGCAGTTTAGTGAGAGAAAAGAATGTGTGTTATTTATATTATAGTTTTTTTTTACTTTCGGATGGAAAATATGCTTTATGATTGGGTTTGAAGATGATTATTGTTACACCCCGTGAACGCTTTGACCAAAAACTTTGACTTTTACGCGGAAACGACCCGACTTTGACCTTCATTCCGAAACTCTTTTGACCATTAACAAAATACTTAGACATATAGACCTTGAACTCATTTTTAAATGAGACTATACTCAAATACTTTTAAAATGACGGGTGGCACCCTAAAGTGCACTGTAACCTGTACTGTGCACTAAGGACCCCTAAAGTGCAATATAACCCCTCCGGTGCACTATGGACCCCTAAAGTTCACTATGACACCTCCGGTGCACTATGGACCCCTAAAGTGCACTATTTTCTTAAAATGACCCATTTGACCCGTAACACCTTTTAAACACTAAATCAACACTTTAGACCTATATTTAAACATATTTAATACCCATTGAACTAAAATATACCATATACGTTGTTTCCCAAAATTCTTGACCCGTTAGACCCAAAATGGGTTACAATAGACCTTGTCCCAAACGCCCCTTTTTCTGCATAACCCTTTGGTGCACTGTTGACCCATTTTTCCGGAAAACGACTTCCATAACATGACATAACACCCAAACTTCCAGAAATCATTAGAACATTATAAACATCAATTATATGCATGAACTTGGTCATAACGACCCACAGAAACATGCTTTACAAAGTAACGGGTATTATGCCCAAAATACCTGTTTTGACCCATTTACACTACAAACCACTTATAACACGTCATTTTCCCACAAAACTTAGCCAACAACATTTATTTATCATACTAAATGTGTTCCATATACACTTGACCCGTTAACCACCCAAAATGGGTACTTTTACACTCTTGCCAAACACACCCTTAACTTTGACTCTAAACACATAAAACATACTTTAACAAGTCAAATGACTACCAATTCGTTTGGACGAATTTAACATACAACTTAACACTTGACTTTACATTACAAATCATTAAAAGACTCACGGGGGCACAAACCATACACATGAGCTCGGTATTCTACCTAAGCTCCTATACATATACTACCTTTGGTCTTGCTAATCCAATTCCTTAATCCTTATATCCAAGCCGACCATATAACATGCCAACCTACAAAACGGTTAAACATCTAAACCGTAAGCACAACGGCTTAGTAAGTAAAACGACTATAACATACAATATACTTCAATCCACATGATGCATCATATACATAAAACACTTACATCATAGCTCACTATTCAAACTCAACTAGCACATAACATCAACATATCCATAGCATCATCTCATCACATAAGCCATAACATGGCATCACATAAGCATAGTCCAAGCTCATCTTCTCATCATAAACATACATAACACATAATGATAGAAATCCATATACATATGCTATTATCATTTTACTTACCTCAAACCAAGCTAAACAATAACAAGGATCATCATCATCTTCACATTCTTCCATCATCATCATCCTTTTTCACAAAATAATAAAACCTAACAACATAATAATCAAACACATAACAAGGGTTATCAAAACCCATCAACATACTTATCTCCTAAACATATCATCATATGATCATATCTTGATCATATGATGAAAACCCACTTAAATCACTAACTTGAGAGGGATTACTTACTTTATAATCAAAGCTAAGAAGGATCATAAACATGGGTCCTTTATCTTCTTCATCATAAGTCATTACCTAGCTCTATCTTTCCCTCCTTTTCCTTGGTCTAGAACCGGCCTTCACACTCAAGAATGAGGTGGATTTCTCTAGAAATCCCTAGATATAATTAGTTAGGATACAACTTTAGGATAATGGCAATAATGACCCTTCAAGTCCCATTCTTCTTACTTTGGCCACAATCTAACTTATAACACATGTAACATGTTTAACACTTGGCAACTTAAGCCCCTCTAGTTACCTATCATAATTACATTACCACTTTAGTCATATTTTGACAATCGGGTTTGACCATTACACAACAAATGTTGACTGGCCAATCACATGAGGCCATAATCTATTTTCATCTAGGGTGGGGTCCCAACACCTGGGAAACGGGTCTAACAATTCTACCCCCCTTATTTAGATTTCGTCCCCGAAATCTCTCGTCTAAAACTGTCCAAAACTAAATTCACAACATATACATGTCCTTACTCTCATGCCCTCTAAGCCATTTCCTTGCAATGATCTACATGATCTTGCAAATTCTCAACTCACTATACATAATCACAACTCATATTCCACTTAAAACACACTTCTCGTCACAACTTGTCTAAAATTTCCAACAATGACTACTTGTCACATGGAAAATCTACTACTTTGACTCTATATGAGTCAAACTTCATCACCATAAACACGGCATACGCCCATGCACTAACCCTAACATAACATCATATACCGGTTAATTTCACATTCCACATAATACTAACACATAACTATACCAAAAACCGGCAACTTAATCTCAAAATATACAAAGTACCATACATATGGCACCTTCAAAATTTCTTACTCACGCATTACTTAAACAAACTTTCTTATCAAATTATGGAAATACTCACAATTTAACTTCTCAACTTAATGTACAATTCATTTTAGACGTCTATCTTAAGGTTTACACACATTACCTTAGCGCCACTATAAGTTTTATTCATATTTATCTTGTCTTATGACGTCTAACTGGTTTTTAGTTTTTTTGACTATCTCGTATCACAATCCGTACTCATGTCATATCGGTCACACATAAGTCCACTCATTTATAACTCTTTATTTACATAGAAAGGCGTCCCATTCTATGTAAACAAGGAATTATAAGTTTATGGTTCGGCGATTTACAATTTCTTGATTTAAATGAAAAGGCGTCCCAATCCATCTAAATCAAGAGACCATAAACCATCCTACTTATACGCTTCCGACATAACACTCGTACATACTTTACTTTCCATATTTACTAGCCTTGGATCCAATCTCACTAACTTTCATCCATGCAATAAGGCAAACTAACCACCATGCCGTAAAGGCAAGCTAACAACCATGCCACAAAGGCAAGCTTACATTCATGCCGTAAAGGCAAACTTACTTCCATGCCACAAAGGCAAGCTAACCTCGTGCCATAAAGACACCTTAACATCATGCCGTAAAGGCATCTTAACATTATGCCAAGGATATAGGCAAACCATGCCGGTGAAGGCAAGCTAACAATCATGCTATAAGGCAAGCTATACATCATGCCATAAAAGGCAAGCTAGGCCATCCCAAAGGATGCCAAACTAGAGCATTGGATCCAAGCTATATCTGTCTTATCATATTTATTCATCTTATCTTTTCATGCACTTTCATAATTAGGCACACACTGTCATCTATTAAATTTTCATTGCCTTAAGCAATCTCACCATTCATTATCATGCTTTCTATCATCTACGCAAGTTTATATATAACTCTTGCACATTTATTATGTATGCATTTTCACAATGCAACTTATCTTTCATCCGTCAACCCCAAGTTGACTCATACACTAACTATGTGCCATTTTTATTTAGACAAGTTCTATATATAAGTAATTGCTTGTCTATTCCAATTTACACATCTCCACGTGTTCTTTCAACACACTCTTACTAATACCCGTCAACCCCTTGTTGACCATATTCTCTCAACTTACACTATCGCTTCACATGGTTTATTCAACTTGTATGCATATGAACCTTACATAGGTTTATTCCATAACACTTTCACAAATCTCATCATACACATTTCAATATATAGATTAGCATGATTATATACGTGTTTTACAATTCTTTCCAGCACGCTTCAAGTCACTTATGACTTCTAGCACAATCGGCATCTCATTCATCACATCTATTCCTTTATTACTAACACGTTCTAATTATCATGTTTTAATTGCACATGATCTCATCACGACTTAACTATACTCTTTAACTTTCTCATTTTAGTTTAGCATATAAGAAATTATGCTTCAGGCATCTAATCGTTATTATTTCAATAATGACTTTCTAATCATCAAACTACAGCATACTTCGCTATTCATGTCTTACTTTATATCACGTTTTCATAGCATCTAAGTTTCATCAAGCACTCACTATGCTTCTTAACCTAATTCACATGGCAATGTATTCTTCTTAACTTACCGATCACCACTAGTTCAACACATAACACGCACTCCAATGCATCTATCTCAACTCATACACTTCTATACAATCGTGCTCTCAAGCACTCCACATAAAGCTTAAACATATAATAAACTAGCATATCATAACACTTAACACTTATCCAACAAGTGTTAAAACATTCCTAACAAAATCAAATCATGAAGTCTATGGCATCATGAAACTTAATTCACTTACTAGCCCGTCTCTAATACCACTTAGCATTTCTACTCGCATCCCATCACCATAACTCTATCATACAATCACATAATCGCAAATACAATCACCGGCACCAACCGAGGTGGACGGTCAACTAATCATCTAAACATCTCAAGTCCCCATGAACTTGTATCTCATACACAACAATACTATTACAAGCATACATCACCTATCATCAATAGACTCAACTAACATAAATATAATCCGTCTAACACATAGCAAATAAATTTCCGCGCAACTAACACTTACGTCCAATACTTCTACGAGTGGTTTAAGACTAGGCAACCTATAGTGGAAACCTAATTCACTTAAACCGAAGCTTTGATACCAATTTGTTACACCCCGTGAACGCTTTGACCAAAAACTTTGACTTTTACGCGGAAACGACCCGACTTTGACCTTCATTCCGAAACTCTTTTGACCATTAACAAAATACTTAGACATATAGACCTTGAACTCATTTTTAAATGAGACTATACTCAAATACTTTTAAAATGACGGGTGGCACCCTAAAGTGCACTGTAACCAGTACTGTGCACTAAGGACCCCTAAAGTGCACTATAACCCCTCCGGTGCACTATGGACCCCTAAAGTGCACTATGACACCTCCGGTGGACTATGGACCCCTAAAGTGCACTATAACACCTCCAGTGCACTATGGACCCCTAAAGTGCACTATTTTCTTAAAATGACCCATTTGACCCGTAACACCTTTTAAACACTAAATCAACACTTTAGACCTATATTTAAACACATTTAACACCCATTGAACTAAAATATACCATATACATTGTTTCCCAAAATTCTTGACCCGTTAGACCCAAAATGGGTTACAATAGACCTTGTCCCAAACACCCATTTTTCTGCATAACCCTTTGGTGCACTGTTGACCCATTTTTCGGGAAAACGACTTCCATAACATGACATAACACCCAAACTTCCAGAAATCATTAGAACATTATAAACATCAATTATATGTATGAACTTGGTCATAACGACCCACAGAAACATGCTTTACAAAGTAACGGGTATTATGCCCAAAATACCTGTTTTGACCCATTTACACTACAAACCACTTATAACACGTCATTTTCCCACAAAACTTAGCCAACAACATTTATTTATCATACTAAATGTGTTCCATATACACTTGACCCGTTAACCACCCAAAATGGGTACTTTTACACTCTTGCCAAACACCCCCTTAACTTTGACTCTAAACACATAAAACATACTTTAACATGTCAAATGACTACCAATTCGTTTGGACGACTTTAACATACAACTTAACACTTGACTTTACATTACAAATCATTAAAAGACTCACAGGGGCACAAACCATACACATGAGCTCGGTATTCTACGTAAGCTCCTATACATATACTACCTTTGGTCTTGCTAATCCAATTCCTTAATCCTTATATCCAAGCCGACCATATAACATGCCAACCTACAAAACGGTTAAACATCTAAACCGTAAGCACAACGGCTTAGTAAGTAAAACGACTATAACATACAATATACTTCAATCCACATGATGCATCATATACATAAAACACTTACATCATAGCTCACTATTCAAACTCAACTAGCACATAACATCAACATATCCATAGCATCATCTCATCACATAAGCCATAACATGGCATCACATAAGCCTAGTCCAAGCTCATCTTCTCATCATAAACATACATAACACATAATGATAGAAATCCATATACATATGCTATTATCATTTTACTTACCTCAAACCAAGCTAAACAATAACAAGGATCATCATCATCTTCACATTCTTCCATCATCATCATCCTTTTTCACAAAATAATAAAGCCTAACAACATAATAATCAAACACATAACAAGGGTTATCAAAACCCATCAACATACTTATCTCCTAAACATATCATCATATGATCATACCCACATCATATGATGATTTCCCACTTAAATCACTAACTAGGGAGGGATTACTTACTTTATAATCAAAGCTAAGAAGGATCATAAACATGGGTCCTTTATCTTCTTCATCATAAGCCATTACCTAGCTCTATCTTTCCCTCCTTTTCCTTGGTCTAGAACCGGCCTTCACACTCAAGAATGAGGTGGATTTCTCTAGAAATCCCTAGATATAATTAGTTAGGATACAACTTTGGGATAATGGCAATAATGACCCTTCAAGTCCCATTCTTCTTACTTTGGCCACAATCTAACTTATAACACATGTAACATGTTTAACACTTGGCAACTTAAGCCCCTCTAGTTACCTATCATAATTACATTACCACTTTAGTCATATTTTGACTATCGGGTTTGACCATTACACAACAAATGTTGACTGGCCAATCACATGAGGCCATAATCTATTTTCATCTAGGGTGGGGTCCCAACACCCGGGAAACGGGTCTAACAATTATGTTATTAGGTTTTTGTGTATGTAACTTGGCCGTGGGCTGTAATGATGAACAGTAAATGGTCTGAATGGAAGTATTGCTATATTTAATCTAATCTTGTGTTTTATTATGTAGTTTTTTGAGTTTGTGATTAATTTCTGTGACCGAGTAGTTGTTGTTGTTCGTCGATATGATTATATTGTTGGAAGTATTGCTATGTGATCTTTGGAGATGTGATAATAGTAATTTGTATAATCAGGTTGTTTTTTTTATGAAAATATAGAACTCAGTAATCGTAGTTAAGTTTGGGTTAATCGATATGTACATGCTTAGAATAAGGTGGCAAATTAAAGCGACATTATTTTCCTGAACGCGGGAATAAGGTGGCAAAATAGTCTCTTAAGCGACTTTGAAGTGGTTGATACGCGACTTTATAAAATCCACTTCAAAAGTAGAAGTGGGAAAATAGTCTCTTAAGCGAGTTTCAAGGGGTTCATAAGCGACTTTATAAAATCCATTTCAAAGTACAAGTGGCAATATAGTCTGTTAAGCGAGTTTCAAGGGGTTAATAAGCGACTTTATAAAATTCATTTCAAAAGTACAAGTGGCAATATAGTCTCTTAAGCGAGTTTCAAGGGTAGATAAGCGACTTTATAGGAGGTAACATAATTGGGTGCAAGTGGCATGTAATGATGACTTTAGTCCTTGTAAGCAAGTGGCATGATGACTTCTACTATGCGGGGCAAGGGGAAAGGAGGCGGGAAAATAATCGCTTAAGCTACTTATTACGGGGAAAGTGAGCGACTTCTAAAAAAATATCTAGTGTGCTCGTGGGCATGTAATGATGACTTCTGTCGCACTTGACACAAATGAATTTAGTGTTGCTAAATTTGTTATGATCGTCACCTATAAAATAAGTAAGTAACTTCCCACCCAAACACCACAATATTTTGTAGTGTAATTATTTTTGTAAAAGATTGTTGTGTACTTTATTTTTAATTTCGTAGGTTTTAATTTTTTTTTCTGTTTTGTGCTTTTTTGGTTACCGATTTTTTAAACGATTGTTGTGTATTTAAAAAATACAACGTTTTTCAAATTTAAAGAACTTGTGCATGTTCGTTTAATACTGTGTTAGGGTTTGAATATTATTAATTTTTGGTCGCACAAAGCCAATTTCGAGATCGAATTGGGTTTTTTAAGCCGTCTGGGACGATTTAGGGTTTTAATGGTGATGTCAACGCAAGTTTTATGGAACTACTTAAAGTAATTAAAATAAAGCATCTTTAATGAAAGCAACTTTTTATACATCTAGTTAAATAAGCTACAAAATAGCAACAATAGCTAACGTTTATGCTAAGGAACAAAAGAGTCTCTTAAGCGACTTTTAAATGCATAGCAGTTGTATCAAAATAGTTCAACGCACGTTTTGTGTTATATTTTCAAGGGCATGATTGCCCAACCACATTTATAACTATAATCTATAACCCAAAAGTTGTACCGTAGTATTGTTTCTCTTTTACTTAAATTCTATAACAACCCTAAATTAAAATCAACACACATTCAAAAAAAATAACTAACAATGGCACTAAACGATTAGGTAGGGGAAAGAGTCTATTATGCGAATTTATGTGGCTTGGTAAGCGACTTTCTAAAATCCACTATTGGGTGCAAGTGGCCGGTGTAGAATATCTAAGTGGCAGGTGTAATAGATCTCTTTCCGATTATCAAGATTTGCCTTCTCGAGATTTGCCTTTTCAGTTGCTTCTTAGTTTTCTACTAACAAATTGTCCAGTTACGCGTGTTGGCACGTGCATACACCCTAAAGATTTAGGCATAGTCACTGTTGACACTAGAAACAACACTGGATCATCCTCTATAAAAGTTTATTACAACGAAAGAAGGCGTAACCAATCCCACCAAAAAATAAGACATCTAACACAAAGTTGAAGATGTTATCGTTTTTTTGCAAACGTTTCCTGAATAACAATATAAAGTTGTTTACCATATATGATAACCAAGGTTTTCACTCAATGACAAAATGTCATTTGCTGATGACCATCATTTACATACTCAGAGTTAATTCAAGAGGGTCATATCACGGCCCAGACATGTTCTTAAATGACTACTAATAGCAGTTAGTCGTTCTTAAATGACGACTAATAACCCTAAAACATAATGCTCTACAAATCCCATTCATCTAAACACCCTTCCATAACATTCTCGAACGCCTTTCAAGCCGTTCTTGTACTGAAAGGCGTCTCATCTGCCCGTCCTCCAGCCTTCCACTACAATCATTCCCAATACCACTAACATGCAAAGTGGTAAAAAGCAGGTATGTTTGATGGTTGATCGAGAGGACAACTATAGGGGCACGGAAGGGAGATATAGAATGAGAAGAGCACTTGTGGCTAGGGATAGGTACAAACCGTACATCGGTTTGGAACTCTTTTTGGACAATCTACGGATGAGCTCAAAAGCCCCTCTTTTTGGAAAATCTACAGATGAGCTCGAAAGTCATAAAAGAGTTTATCCCACGCAGGCCACCGAATGTTGTGTTTTATTATGTAGTTTTTTTAGTATGTGATTAATTTCTGTGATTGAGTAGTTGTAGTTGTTCCTCCATCTGATTATTTTGTTGGAACTATTGTTAGGGGGGGTTAGAGATTTGATAATAGTAATTTTCATAATCAGGTTGTTTTTATGATGAAAAAATAGAAATCAGTAATCATAGTTAATTTGCATAATGTTTACATATTTCAGCTTGTACTTTCATTTGCATTTTAGTCCAGCGAACCTTGTTATATTAAGCGACTTTGAAGGGGTTGATAAGCGACTTTATTAAATCCAATTCAAAGGTACACGTGGCAATAAATTCCCTTAAGCGACTTTTAAGGGGTTCATAAGCGACTTTATAACATCCAATTCAAAGGTATAAATGGCATGTAACGGTGACTTTAAACAAGAGGTAACATAATTGTCGAATAAACGACTTGTTAGGGGTATTTAAGCGATTTAATCAATTAAATCCAGTATTGGGTGCAAGTGGCATATAATGATGACTTTTAGTAAGCAAGTGGCATGATGACTTCTGCTGTGAGGGTAAATGATGAACTCAAATAAGTACATATTATTACTATCATTTATCCTAATAATTTGACTTGTTTTATTATATTATGTATGAGGATTGATACTTAATCGTTTACTTTTGTAATTCTCAGTTGAAAACAAGCATTTGGTGAAACTTGGCGATTTTGGACTAATTATGGGGTAAAACATGCAAGAAGTTAAGAGTCTACTGGAATGTACAAGATCAAGACTATTCTGCTCCAGATGCGCCGCATCTCACTTATGACACGCGCCGCATCACTATCAATATTTCACCAGATACGATCCAAGATACAAGAGGACATGCGCCGCATCTAATTATGGAGTTACGCCGCATCTTCTGGCGGTTTACGAATATTCCTGAATATTATAATCTTGGACCCCACGCGAAGTTAAGTAAATGCGCCGCATCTACTTACTAGATGCGCCGCATCCTACCCTCAGACAGAAACTATAAATACCACAAGACCAGACGAATTTCGAGGTGACACATATTATATCCGAAGACCGAAGACCAGAAACCTAGGACGAATTTAGTCAAGGCAGCAGCACAAGACACACCCAAATCAAAGATACAAGAGCTGTAAGAAGGTGCTGCATGTGTTTAATTCATTAAGTAGTTTTGTTTTATTGTGTTAGTAAACTTTAATTCATCAAGATTGGTGGCTTGTGTAATGTGACAACGGAAAGATTGCACTCCCTTAAAACTGCTTTCTCATTAATTAAAGTTTATATGTTGATGTCATTGGTGACTTTTATTAGTGCATTGATAACCTCTGTGTCTAGCTGAGCGTTGATCGGGTCGCCATGCCTCTGCCCTCGCCTGTTTATTAGATCGCCTATGCATTCTATGGTCTGTAGAAAAGTAGGAGAAAGATAAACGGGATAGTCATAAGTAATCATTAAGGGTTTACTCGCCGATAAGATTAGAACCAACGAGAAAGGACTTAATCTCGGTGCGTTGCATCGAACTATACACTTCATATAACACTAGCAATAAACCAAGTGACAAACTACTTATCATAAGGACAGCCCTCTTATTTTCTCGAGTATTTATCTGTGTACGTGTGTGCTACTTGCTGATTCGTGCCTATTGGTTTAGTTTATTATTTAATTGCAACCAAATCGTGCCAGTCTCTTAGGCTGAACCCCCTTGCGTTAGATTAGATTGTATAGCTAACTTAATATATTAAAATACTGATTAGAATAACTAGATAATACGTTCCACTCTTAGTGATCGACACTCTACTTACCATTATATTCATACTGACCGGGTACACTGCTCGTTAAGTGTGTGTGTTATTGATAAGTCGGCTAAATATAAATTTAAAACTTGAGTAGGCATTAAAACTGCTAAACCGCAACGACACACGCTACGCATCAAGTTTTTGGCGCCGTTGCCGGGGAATGAATTGTTATTGTCTGTTAATTTGATTAGTATTTTAATTAGGTTTTTAATTTTTTTATCTAACCGCTAATTCTGTTGTGTATTAGATTAATTTGCATTCATTGTACTATTTTGCATATTTTCTGTTTTTGTGTGTTATTTGTTTGCTTTTGTTTGTGTTTATTTTCGTGTGTTTTATTTGTTTTTAATTTTTCGTATTTTTTGTTTTCTGCTATCGTTGTACTGAGCTAAATCGAACGATACGGCGCATCTGATCTCTCAGATACGGCGTATTGCATTTAATTTTTATAAAATACAACGCGTTTAATTAATTCGATACGACGCATCTTTCCCCAAGATACGGCGTATCTGTTTTTAACAAAATTTTTTTTCTAAACGTTAACGCCATACGACGCATCTGCTTTAGCAGATACGGCGTATCTATTATTTTAATTAAAAACAGTTTTCGAATTAATTAAACAGATACGGCGTATCGATTTTTATCGATACGGCGCATCTTCTGAATCAAAAATCTTATATTTTGAAACGTAACGAAGATACGGCGCATTAACTTTTGTTAATACGACGAATATAATTTGATAAATATAGTTGATTTTTGATATTTACTTTGATCGGTCCGCTACTCTCGTGTGCAAGTTGTTTATTTTCAGGATAAAGGATGATTCAAGCATCACCATAAAAGATTACATTCTGAACCAAACCGAGAGAAGCTAGCTGGAGTGATCAAACGTAACCTCTTCGATTATTCAACCAGCCCAAAGGGAAGTTCTCTACATTATAATCTCAATTTTATTATCCATATTATACATCTGATTCAAATTATAATCTTAATTTTGTACGCTTTAAAACGATATTTGTTCCTAACCTCGGAATAAATCCTTATCCTCTAAACAATAAGATTACAATTGTTAATAAAACGTTTATACCTATTGCTCTTATTTTGAATTCAATTATATCATATGGTATGACCGTTTAACCCAAATTTGATGTATAAAGAATCGTGTTGCGGAGGCCTAGGTACGTTCCTTATTTAAATTTCGTTCACTAACATAGCGATACGGCGGATCTAAATATCCAAAGTGCCGTATCTCTGACCATCTAGGACTCATTGACTAGTCAACGAGATTAAATAGATACGGCGCATCCTATCCTTTATTTCGTTTTATTTTTGTTTCAGGCCGCAGAGGATACGGCGCATCTCAATCCTGAGATGCGACGCATCTCCTGCAATGGTCATATCTTATTTTAATTTTTCTAGCATTTACTTTTATTTTTGAATTTAAAACTTTTTATCAGTTTATTTTAATGCGGCGCATCCCTGGTTAAGGATGCGGCGCATCTTTTATTCTGATCCGTATTTATTCCAGGCTCGATACGGCGTATCTTCTTCCATAAGATACGGCGCATCGACTGACCTGATGATTTTCATTTTTAATTTTTATGTTTTATTTTACCTAACTACTAATGTGTTATGCAAGTTGAACCTTTCTTATCTTAGGTGTGTTTTAAAGCCTTGGTGGTATTATAGATTCCTGCATTTCCTGTGGATACATCGAATATGAAGCTTAAACGCTCTAATCCACAAGAAAGATGATTTTTGCTCTTATACAAATGGAGGATCATACCGAGCAAATCTCAGGGGAGTTTTTCTGTTCTAATTCTTTTATTTTCCAGTTTTTAACCTTTCATACAAACAACGAGGACGTTGTTTAACTTAAGTGGGGGGATTGGAGAATTAGAACACTTAACACTTACTTGTCCTAAACTTTTCAAAATATGCTTAAAATGTGCTTAATATATAAAAATTTTAAAATTTTTTAGCATGTTTTTGTTTAAAGTCTAAGTTGCATAGCTGCACACATGACGTTATTTTCAAAAATTGTGATTTTTCAAAATTCACAAATCTATGAGTGTGCCGGTGACTTGTAAACTTTAGAACTTGGCTTGTATACTATTCGAGACCACCATAATAAGTATTATTTATATAATTGGAATGACTTGTCTAAATTGGTAAATTTCTAGGATTACACCCAAATAGCCTTTATATGTTATGTGATATTAGCTAACTACACTGGTTAGTTAACCCCCGTATAAACCTTTTGTTACTCTCATTTTTAGAGTAAGATACACCCTAGAAAAACACTCAGAGCCATTCCTTTCGTTTCTTACACCTTTGTTTAAAATGTTTCGTTACACCTTACACCTTAGCCTACCCTGTAGATTAGAATCCGTGGTTGGTTAATTGCTATAGGCAAAGTGTGTTTCCTTACATTACATGTGTTCGCGTGCGTAATTCATTATCTATGGTTAGGTCGGGAAATTGCACAATGCAATTGGAGTGAAAGTAAATATTGTATATCTTTGAGTTTATTTTTCGTGTGTTTACTACTTTCACTATTACCGTTATTTCTGAAGTCATGAAAAGTATGGAAAAATTATCCAGAATTATTGTTTTGGTGATGTGGTGAAATTTTACACATCTATGTTTATGTTATGAAAAAAAAAAAAAAAAAAAAAAAAAAAAAAAAAAAAAAAAAAAAAAAAGTTGGATGTTTGTTTTAACCAACGATGTAAAGTTATGTAAGTGGTCGATATCACCACTAATTGTTGTATATTATATCTATGGATTGAATGGGAGTTGGCAGTTATGGGAACGTCAACTAAGGTTTATTCTTTGATTAAGATCTTGTTGAGTATAATTCGTGTCTACCTAAAGCGTGTGTTTCAAGTGTTAAAGCGTGAGTTATTCAATGATATGAGTCTTATTCATGGGATGGTTGGGATAGTGATTAACCACACTTAGGATTTTAATTTATTTGTTTTGTTTATTTTTTCGTTTTACACCAATTTATATCCCAAATATTATCCATACCCTATTATTCTTTATCCAACCAAACCTTTGATTTATTGAGATTAGGGATTTGAGCAATCTTAAGTATCGTAGTCGTGGATTCGGCTATGTATTTATGATTTTGTCGCCCTTTTTGATATATTATTATTGGTGAAGTTTGGACCTATCTTTAGCCTATTTGAGTTAAGGATTTGAGCAATTGCAAGTATCGTGTTCGTGGATTCGATCATGTATTTGTGATTTTGTCGCCTTTTCTGGAATTTGAGATCGATAGAGATTAAGAATAATTAACCCTTAAACCTCAAAACCCTTTTTACCGCTTTAGACTTGTTATTCCTTGGCTTTAGTGGAGGAGATGTGTATACTTGCCAAGCTTATGATAGAATATTCGTCGCGACTGGACAGTTAAACGATTAGATTTGCTTTTATCGAATTATTTTATTTTACTTCTAATTCGTTAAGTGTTTAGTTGTGTGATTATGACAAAAACGAATACATGCTTAAATATAAAAATAAATCCTAATATCTTTTAGGATACATTTTCATAATATTTAATTCTAAGGTTTACTTGGGGACAAGTAAAGTTCAAGTGGGGGGATATTTGATGAACTCAAATAAGTACATATTATTACTATCATTTATCCTAATAATTTGACTTGTTTTATTATATTATGTATGAGGATTGATACTTAATCGTTTACTTTTGTAATTCTCAGGTAAAAACAAGCATTTGGTGAAACTTGGCGATTTTGGACTAATTATGGAGCAAAACATGCAAGAAGTTAAGAGTCTACCGAAATGTACAAGATCAAGACTATTCTGCTCCAGATGCGCCGCATCTCACTTATGACATGCGCCGCATCACTATCAATATTTCACCAGATACGATCCAAGATACAAGAGGACATGCGCCGCATCTAATTATGGAGTTACGCCGCATCTTCTGGCGGTGTACGAATATTCCTGAATATTATAATCTTGGACCCCACGCGAAGTTAAGTAAATGCGCCGCATCTTACCCTCAGACAGAAACTATAAATACCCCAAGACCAGACGAATTTCGAGGTGACACATATTATATCCGAAGACCGAAGACCAGAAACCTAGGACGAATTCAGTCAAGGCAGCAGCACAAGACACACCCAAATCAAAGATACAAGAGCTGTAAGAAGGTGCTGCATGTGTTTAATTCATTAAGTAGTTTTGTTTTATTGTGTTAGTAAACTTTAATTCATCAAGATTGGTGGCTTGTGTAATGTGACAACGGAAAGATTGCACTCCCTTAAAACTGCTTTCTCATTAATTAAAGTTTATATGTTGATGTCATTGGTGACTTTTATTAGTGCATTGATAACCTCTGTGTCTAGCTGAGCGTTGATCGGGTCGCCATGCCTCTGCCCTCGCCTGTTTATTAGATCGCCTATGCATTCTATGGTCTGTAGAAAAGTAGGAGAAAGATAAACGGGATAGTCATAAGTAATCATTAAGGGTTTACTTGCCGATAAGATTAGAACCAACGAGAAAGGACTTAATCTCGGTGCGTTGCATCGAACTATACACTTCATATAACACTAGCAATAAAACAAGTGACAAACTACTTATCATAAGGACAGCCCTCTTATTGTCTCGAGTATTTATCTGTGTACGTGTGTGCTACTTGCTGATTCGTGCCTATTGGTTTAGTTTATTATTTAATTGCAACCAAATCGTGCCAATCTCTCAGGCTGAACCCCCTTGCGTTAGATTAGATTGTATATCTAACTTAATATATTAAAATACTGATTAGAATAACTAGATAATACGTTCCACTCTTAGTGATCGACACTCTACTTACCATTATATTCATACTGACCGGGTACACTGCTCGTTAAGTGTGTGTGTTATTGATAAGTCGGCTAAATATAAATTTAAAACTTGAGTAGGCATTAAAACTGCTAAACCGCAACGACACACGCTACGCATCAGTAAAACATATAAAAGGCGGGAAAAATGTGGCTTAAGCTACTTATTACGGGGCAATTGAACGACTTTCTAAAAAAAATGTAGGGTGCTCGTGGGCATGTAATGCTGACTTCAGTCGCACTTTATACAAATAAATTTAGTGTTGATAAATTTGTTAAGATCGTCACCTTTCAAATACGCGAGTTCTCACCCAAACACCAAAATATTTTGTAGTCTAATTATTCTCTAAAAGATTATTGTGTATTTATTTTCAAAAATACAACGTTTTTCCATTTTAAAAACGTTATAATACCAATAATTGAAAATTACTACAAGTTTTATGTCTATTCATATGTAAAAAAAACAAAAAAAAAATAATCAAAATAAAAAAATAAAAATTTAAACAGAAAAAAAAAATTAATTAAAATTTTAAAACATTATAATAATACAAAATTATTTGCATGGGAAAAGGGAAGAAGCGCTTGTTAGTGGTTTGAGTGTCTCGATGTTATCATAGTTATATATAGAAACATGCACATCTACCCATTCCATTCGTCAGCCACCACAGTTTCTTAAATCTAAAATCACAATATCTCTATTCAAAAAATGGATACCTCCGTACCAATTATAGATAAGTTAGCTAAAAGTGTGAAAACCAGGCTAGTTAAAGACCTCATGCTTGTACATTACTGGGAGGAAGTTAAAGATACTGTTCGGGATGAATCAGACGTTAGGTCAAAAGCTTGAGAAATAAGTGCTCGTCTTGATCGTAGGATCAAAACTGTTGAGGAACTTATAAAACTCGGTGGGTCAGACTCGTCAATCAAAATTATTGAAGACATGCTGCGTATGAATGCTGAAGATCTTCGTAACGCTGATAGGCTACTTGTTGCTTCTTCACAAATGCGTGTGCGCATTCGTGATTTGGTTCACTTCATTGACAGTCTTTGAGGTGTTGCATGCTGGTGTTTGGGGTTTCTTTTGATGGGCAATCGTTTATGATTTGAAGATGTTAATTTGGGGTTTTAGGTTATTTTAGGGTTTGTTTAGGTTGGTGCATATTTTTTTTGGCTAGTTATGTAATTTAATGGTTAACTTCTAGGCAACCGATGTTATGTAATGTTATATTTTGTACAAGCGTCATGGTTTAAAGTATGTATGATGGTATTAAATCAAAACTCTCATTTTTGTGTATTAGTTGTTTACAATTACTGGTTTCTTACTCTTTAATTATGAAGGAACTGGTGCAGTTGACCATACCAGGTTAACAATTGACAAGATGCAAACATTCATTCATTAACAACTTGCACGAATGTATCTTTTAGGTCTATGTTCAGCATTTCTTTGTCAAGCTTTTGTTTGCATAACTTGTTTTATGTTTATCATTCTCATTTTTTTCATGAAGCTTTTCTTATCCAACCATGATGTACTATAAACCTTTATCCAATGGAATCTATATGCACACTGTTACATATTTTTTCCATTTGTTATGTTTTATTCTGTGCGTAATATGATAATTAGGTAGATAGGGACTAAAGTGTTGAAAAAAGCATACAACCCCAACCACAAATTATTCAACCTAACTTACCATTGAAAAGGGGGAATAAAGTGTTGAAAAAAGCATACAACCCCAACCACAAATTTGGATCTCAACTCTCAAGTGGGGTAACAAAGTGTTGAAAAAAATCATTTTCCCTCATCTCATTTTACTCCCCTTATTCATCATATTAGCATCACTTCGTTCAAAATATGCGAACTGGTAAAATAATTTGTTTCGAGCATAATGTCGATGATATAGAATGGTCAAACAAGGTATTAAGAGAGGTCATATCTCCAGAGATTTATGAGAGATATGGCCCAAACGGTGAGGAACAAGTAGAAGATGTTAAACAATATGCTGAACCAAGTGGCAGTGTTGAACCAACTATCGAGGAAACACTTAGATGCAAGTCAACCATATGGAAAGTCTATAACGAACAAGGAAAAAGGAAGAAATTGTTATACGCTCCTTTTTAATGGGTTTTAATTTTTTATCCCATGTAGTTTTTTTTTGCGCTTATGTATTTTCTAACTTAAAAATATGTTGGACTTTGTTTCCAGATACTTACTCTTTTTTTGTGTTTTGCAATTTTTAATTCCATATAAGACTTGTGTAACTTTTAAGGACCCGTGGTGTAAATTGCTTATTAACTTGCATATTGATATGATAGGTTGGATGGATAAGAGTATGAAATGAGTACTCAGTTATCCACCCAGTTAAAACTCGCATAATAGACTTTTTTCGTATCTATTCTAAACTTATCTAAACATGCTATACGTAGTTACTGTATCACAAAAGCAGTAGAAACTATCTCTAGCAGTAGTATATTCTACGTCTAGCAGTAGTATCCACTTGTATTTCACATTTTCAGCATCTCCAGCAGTATTATGAAATACACTAACAGGAGTATCATTGTTACCAGCAGTAGTATCACACGGTGAATTTCCACTTTTAACTTATAAACATCTTATCTAGATAAGTAGTTTTCCATAAATTTTCATAATTTTTGGTATTAACTTAATATTTTTAATTTTATTTTCAGGGTAAAAGGGTTTTTTTTTTTTTTTTTTTTTTTTTTTTTTTTTTTTTTTTAATTTAAAAAAAAACACATAAAAATATAATATTTTTTTCATAAAATTATTTAGCAATTTTAGCAATCGAATTTACACGTCTAGTATGCTTTTCAACTAGACTCTACGTCTTCAATCCTTTGGTTGTAATTGTTTTCATTACCCCTATATGCCTCCTTCTCTCGAAAAAAGATAGCATGAAGAACACTATGAACTCGCCGATCACCAATTTGATTCACTATCTGCAAACACTTTCAAAACTTGGGAGCCATAACAATTCGATCAGTATATTTTTTCAACTAGACACGTTCTAATTATAATGTCTTTATTTGGAATTGAATTTAAGTACAATTATGTTACGTAGTCGTCATTACATGCCACTTGTACCCTTGGGATTGATTATAGAAACTCGATTATCTACCGCCTAAAAGTCGCTTAATAGACGTTGCTCCCGCCAAATTTCTGTATTAAGCCGCCTTTTTTCCCTGACAAGCAATGAAAGTCATCATTACATGCCACTTGCACCCTACAGTTGGAAAATAGAATGTCGCTTATCTACCCAGTTAAAAGTCGCATAATAGATTTTTTCCGTTCCTTAGCTAAACTGTTGGGTGTTTCATCTATTTTGTACCATATTTAACTAGATATAAAAAAGTTGCTTTCATAATAGACTTTTTAGCAATCGAGTTTACACAACTAGTGCTACCTCTAAAAAATAACATACACTAATGTTATACTCTCAACGTTTAAAATAACACAATACATTAATAACCAACATCATAATTTTACATAATCATTAGCCATCTACAGTTGCAACCAAGTATCATACAAAATATGTCTCCCTGTTCCTCCAACTTGATACCATCAAAACATGCATCACTCATAATATTCATCCAACTGTATTTAGAATCTTTAAAATAAAAAACAATTAAAGACAAAACAATGTATCAAATAAGCTAATATAACTAATACTTCCATTCATACCGTTAAAAACACTTATACATTACAGACATTGTTAATATTTCAGCCATTCAAAATACATAACGTACAATACAAACACAACCCTAATACCGTTTAAACTGAACCTACACTTTCTACCCCGCAAGCGACCACAAAAAACTGTCAGCCATCATCGCATAGACACTTACAAAAGACCCTAAAATTAACAATATTATTTAAACTTCCATAGTTATTTCAATTTGTTAAGTTTCTTGATAATTCTGGATTTCTCACCAACACGTAAGGCAGCAGCATGACTCATCTGAATCAGACGACCCAATTCAGCAAAATCGTCCTGCTCAGCAACCATCAAAGCTGCAATACACTCATCCACAACAGCATCACTCATAAACTTCTTCAATTCAAGAATTATTCCATGCCTATGATCAACTCTAGCCTCTACTTCTTCAATCCTTTCGTTGTAATTGTTTTCATCACACCTATAAGCCTCCTTCTCTCGCAAAAAGATAGCATGAAGAACACTATGAACTCGCCGATCACCAATTTGATTTGCTATCTTCAAACACTTTGGAAACTTAGGAGCCATACGAATTCGATCGGTATAATTTTTCACCTAGACACGTTCTAGTTATAGTGTCCTTATTTGGAATTGAATTTAAGTACATTTATGTTGCCTAGTCATCATTACATGCCAGTTGTACCCTTTGGGTGGATTTTAGAAAGTCGCTAATCCACCGCTTTAAAGTCGTTTAAGAGACGTTGTTCCCGCCTATCGAAGTGTTCGGCTTTTTTGGCCCCAAAAAAGTCGATTTCTCAAAATGGCCAAAGAATAAGCGACTAAATGTGAGAGTGACATGTGGCTGTGTATTTTTTGGCCTCTAGTAAAAAGTCGCTTAAAAAGTCAAAAATTCGCTTAAAATCTAACCACTAGTCTGGTTGACATTGTTTACCCTGCCAAACAATGCAGTCATCATTACATGCCACTTGCGCCCTAGAACTGGATTTTAGAAAGTCGCTTATGTACACATCTAAAAGTCGCTTAAGGGACTTTTTATAGTTTATTTTAATAGAAATACAAAAGTTGCTTACATTAAGGAACTTGAATAAGCGTACATCAATAAGCAAAGAGCTCTGAAAACGCATACTTTTAGCTTTTGCAAATTAACCTATGACAACAATTAACCCTAAAATACGATAAAGTGTTCCTAAGTTAACTATTACGAACACTACGTAGACACAATGTTAGCATAGGAAAGTTAAAGAAACAAAGTTCAAATACAGGTGCTATCATTTGTACCACCAACAACCGATTCAAAATCATTCAAAAAGATGTGAACATCATCGCCAGCGGATTCAAAATCATTCAAAAGTTTCCTGCCTTTTGAACTGATATCTTGAAAACGACTTTCCTTTGGCGCTTTTTGTATAACTGTAGATCGTGCAACTGTGCCATCAT
The DNA here is from genome assembly GCA_021014915.2 of Artemisia tridentata subsp. tridentata. NCBI lineage: Eukaryota > Viridiplantae > Streptophyta > Magnoliopsida > Asterales > Asteraceae > Artemisia > Artemisia tridentata. The sequence continues at coordinate 94,100,812 of CP139507.1, read as the reverse complement.
CATCAAGGTCGTTTAAAACCCTCTTACCCTTAAAAGGAGTAGAACATACAACTGTAGGATCATCGTCAAACTCATTAACAAGGGAGTTTACAAAAGTCGGAGACCTACAGCCACAGTCACAATCCTTTGGGATGTACGGGCTATTAACAGACCTGAACCCTTCCGGACAATATAAGCTGTCATCATTGTATTCCATCTCTCCCCTCCCTCTAAAAAGACTTGCCTCGACAAAAGGCTTAACATAAGGTGTCTTAAGGGTACCTGGGGAATTTTGTTCTGCTTGTTCCCAACTTCAGAGTCATCAAAGGGCAAGTTCTTATGATAGTGGGTAACTAAATGTGCTTGCGGAATTGCACTAACAAATACCTGAATGACCCCATTAATCTCAGCAAATTCATACATTCTCTTGACATCATTATCAGTTTCGACAATGGTCAAACCTTCTTCCACGCTACACCTAGGTTTACAATAAAACCACGCCCATATATCCTCTTTTATGTTTTTCAACAAAAGGTCACACATCTCAGAATAACATAACCTACTTGACCTAGACAACTTCAAGTCTATAACTTCTCCACCGGCGTACCTTAAGGGAAGATACATAAAAACACTACCATAATATACCTCAAACACAAGCTCGTCAGGGTTATTAGAGTTCCTGTGTAACAATGGAAAGAATTAAAACAAGCTCGTCAGGGTTATTAGAGTTACAGAAACAATTAATCTTTAAAAAGGATAGAAAAAATAATAGAGAAACATACACGCATTGGCCAAACCCAATATCATTACAGGTTGTTGATCCTGATTCAGTAGATGACATCCCTTTGTTTTATGATACCAGTTGATAGGTTCAAGAATAAAATGCATGTAAAGATGTTATATACTACAAATACTTACATGTTGTACAATAGATCTACTGTTTGTATCCCATATACCTAATAGATGTACTTGGTGTGGGCCTTATTCCTTATATTTAGGTGTTTAGGAGGATACTAACATATCAAACTTTAAATAATTTATGCCTATTAAAATGTTTGAGTGTATGCTAATTAAAACGTACAGCAATAAAAAAAGTTGCTAATAATGATTTGCAATTTAAAATAAATACATACTCGATAAAGACAAAAGACATAAAATATACTACAACATACTCGATAAAGACATAAAAAATTTACTCATAATGATTTGCAATTAAAAAAAATAAAAATACATCATGGATGGGTTTTGTTGGATGAAGTTAATCGGTTTATGTTCGTGGTAACACAAATTTCCTTGCAGCTTCTTCATTAAACTTTGTTTTTGCTTCTGCTTCAGCCTGTTTTTTTTTTTTTTTTTTTTTTTTTTTTTTTCATTCTTCCTCATCCCAAGCATTCAATTTTGGTTATGCTTCAGCTTCTTCATTAAACTTTTCTTGAAGCTCCCTTTCCCGGTACTCAAAGGGGACTTCTAGATTAAATTCATGCTCTTCAGTCATGATTCCTTTACCATTTCCTGAGAATGTATGTGTATGAACAGGTTTCTTGGTTGTGATAGGTTCTCTAATTATAACTCCTTTGACAGGAGCTCTAGCTTGGAGGTGGTGGGTTACTTGCTTTTGTTTTGGTTTTGGTTTTGGTTTTGGTTGTGATTGAGGAGTAGGTGGTTGTGGTTTAGGTGCTGCTGTTGTTTTCAGTTGGATTCTTGCCTCAGCTTGACTCACATCAACATCGACAATTCTCTCAACAGTATAATCTCCCTGAGACTCAGCAGTAGGAATTTTAGCACAGGCAGTAGGAACTTGCTGTCGCACAGCAGCAGCTTCTTTAGCTCCAGCAGCAGAATGTCCTGAACTAGCAGCAGAATCATCCTTGGCTACTATTCCTTTGTCACCAACAGCAGAATCTCCCAAGCTCTATTTTTATGATACCAGTAGATAGTTCCAAACGTAAAATGCATAGGAAGCTGTTACGTCGTACAAATACTTACAAAAGATCTAGTTGGTGTGGGCCTAATTGCTCATCTTTTTAACTAGGTGTTTAGGAGGATACTAACCCATAAAACTTTACATACTTTATGCTTTTTATTTTTGTTGAGTGGCTCTTATTTCTTTTGTGTATGCTAATTAAGACAGCAATAAAAATTTACTCATAATGATTTGCAATTTACAAGAAAAACAGAAAAGTGCTTTTGTCCTAGTATATCACAAAAGACATCGAACAAGAGTTGACATACAAAAGGTTGAACCGATTAAAGGCATCATATGCTCAGCAATTGTTTTGAGATACTATAACATACTTGATACATGACTAAATACAAACCCGATGTTTAAAAAAAAAACTTAGCCATTTGTTCATGGTATGCAAGTGCTGCCTGAATAGGATCCTTAACGTCCAACGAATTACCGCAAGCCAAGCGGTATTAAAAAATACAAACCCAAATACTACAATCAACAAATATCCCGGCCTGCTTAGGTACTTTCTCAGCGTGAGAAAACGTAATGCTGTAAGTTGAAGGATTTATGCCTTTCTTCTCAAATACTAGCGCTTGACTTAGGACCTCAGGTAGTTGAGACTGCGGGAAAATGTTAAAAGTGTTAAAACAATATAATGTTTCAAGCTTAATTATATGGATATAGCGGCTAGCCAAACCCGTAAACAATCCATCACTGCGATATAAAATTCTGGCAATTCCTCGACATAAATTACACCGCTGTTGAAAAATGTAACTACTCCTGTCTCTATCTTAAAACGTGCAAGAAACCAATGAGATTCCGTTTGATTAATAGGCATAAAAACCTACAAAGCAGTCGTGCGGGAAAAAAAGTATTGGGTTACGTAAACCAAATAGTGGAGCCAATGAAGCAAGTAAGCGGATTATGCCAGCAAGATGGAAATCAAAGGACTTGCGTGCTTAACATCGGACCATGGAACAAAGTACCTTTCCCCATTAGCATACCACAAAGCCAGTGAGTTTTGAAGTAGAAGCTGAACAAAGTAGCCACTAACCATCGCCTAATCAGCCGTATCGGGTCTCACATGCCACATGTAATTAACCCACAACTCTATGTGCTGTAAATTGTGAATCATAAACGACCTCAAAAATTTAAAGGAAATTAATTCAATAGTATAGGGTGAATTACAGTTATATAAGTACTTGCCTCATCCATTAGCCAACCTTGCCTAGTCGGGTCTAAGCAAACTAAAGTTTCCCAGAACCTTCTATCCACATTCACATCTTCACACCATGGGAATTTACAATTAAGCGGACCAATTTGACCAAGATATCGGTCAAATTCATCTGTCAAATGAACCTTGTTCGCCGCGTTGTTCCAGCGTTTCAGATCCTAGTATACGACACACTTACGCTTACGACCATAAATGAAAAATATGATATATTTTAAACAATCAAATTAGTAGTTTTCATACCTCAACCCATGGCTTAACATTCTCAAGCTGTTCCGTCATATCTGGATTCCGTAAGCCAAAGCATTGTGCTTTCTTTTCCGCATATGCGTTACTCCAATAATACGCATTAACTTCACCAGAACTTTCACTCCTCTTTGTATGGGCTATGCGCGCCATAGCATTTTTCCAGTGATTTGTATTCTTAAGTGCCTCTTTCCTTTTCTTTTATCCCTTTCATCGATCAATTTCTTTTTCTCTTCCATCCTTATCATCTTATCCTCTTCCATCCTCAACCTCTTCTCCTCTTGGCTCAACTTCTGCTCTTTTAACCACACCTTTTCTAATTCTTCATGTCGCAATCTTAATTCTTCTCGAATAATAAATTCCAGTCAAAGTTAACTTAGTTTAAGGGTGATATATCTTTTTACAGTACGGTAAGAGTTTACATGTACATTAAATCTGTAATTTACCTTTGCAACATCGTCATCGTTATCGTCATCCACATCTACACGTTGTGACCCACTGGTATCCATAGTTGAATGGAACAACTCAAGAAAATCATGATTAAGCTCGTCACAATACTCTGCACTGAGATTCCGAAGATCATCATCAAACACCAATTTCTCCTGCGAATGAACAATAGTGGTTAAAAAACAAAATCAAGAAGAAAAAAGGCAAGTCAAGGTAAGTGAACAAGTCAACCGGATATATTACCCCATTTCTTTCTCGAGCAAGAACATGAATAATTCCCTCGAGTTTGAACACACGGGCATTCAACTCTGTAATAACAGCATCCTGAATTAGGCTAGTCTCTATTATACTGCTCTCACTTTTGCGTATAATAGGTAAATGTTTACGTTCTATCTTTCCACGTTTGCGTGCTATGGCCAACTTCTTGAAATACTCATCAGCGAGATGTGTGGTTTTCACTGGGGGAGTTCTAGGTATGTAATGATGGAAAAAATCCATAAAGTGTATATACCAATCAGATTTCCTCTCAGCTAATGTCGGTCTCAGATCTTGAACAACATTCGCCTCCTTACAAAATTATAAAAAAAATATATAAAAAAAAAATTAAATAAAAAAAAAAAAAAAAAAAAATATATATATATATATATATATATATATATATTATATATATATATATATATATATATATATATATATAATCTGATCTTTTAAATGTTGCATTCTTTGACCACGATTATAAACATCAAATTTATAATAACAACAAACATTAGTACGACACATTTCATGAAGAGTTTTACCTTTCCAAAAAGATACTTATAATCTGATCTTTTAAATGTTGACTTCTTTGACCACGATACTCCTCTTGGTAGCGTTTCTGGCACTTTATTCCACCAAAGAATGCTTCTTTCAAAAGATTCCATTATCTATATCTATAAAATGTCAATGAATTTTTCGAATTCAGTGAAAGAAACATAGCATAACTAGCATGCATTGTCTATAATTAAAAAAATAAAAATAAATATATACAAACCTTGAAAGCCCAAACAAATCCTGAAAGCGTATATGTTGGAACAAAGTTGCGGTCTTTGTTAATACCTTCAAGGAATTTATACTTGTGTTTATCCGCCACGTCCAAAATTTGATCATACAAATGTCTCCAAATATGCTCCCCCCATGGAAAAGCATCCCAGTCATCAAGGTTTTCAATCAATCGGAAGAATGTATCATCAACTTCTTCAATTAATAATCTGCCCATAAAGATAACCTCCAATGCTAACAATAGACAAAGACGTACTGCATCTTCGTCGAATATAATACCGAATGCCTGCTCATCTTCAATTATACCAAGAATATCTAGATTGGTTACTTTCTTACCAACACGGAGTGGAAAAACCCTGTTCCTAAAATTGAGGTGTCCCGACTTATATGAGGTAAAACTTACATTTCCAAAATGAAAACCAGTGATAAGACAAAATTCAGGTCGGCCAAAATGTATAGGACGTTCTTCAACATAATATATAATGGGCATATCATAATGAGCATTACTCGGACAACATTGTTTCTGTAAGATATAATCTATCATATGTGGTTCGTGGTCAAAATAAGAAAGGTCCAACCATTTACCAAAACAAGTGGCCCGAAACAACTTCCTTCGTTTCAGATCCAATTTGGATTTCATTAAAGAAAAGTAATTTGGTTTACTTATGATGATGGCTTTGGCTTCATATTCCTACAAGAACAAAAACAAAAGCTACTCTAAAAGCTATTATACTGAAACAGGTTGAGCTATAAATGCTCATATTCTGGTAAAAAAGCAGATCCAATAGACATAAATGCTACTCCATAATATGGAAACAAGGTGTGCTGGAAATGAATAACAACCATCTATTCAAACAGGTTGTGTTATATATGCTCATATTTTTAAATATTTTTTGACAGTTTATGGTAACATTCATATCATTAAACGGTTCTATATTGCATACTACTCCAATAGACATAAATGATCATATTTTTGGGGCCAGACAAAGAGACATCAAATAACCAAATATAGTTGATGTAAAATACAATAATCAAGAACAAGAAAAACACATACATCAAGTAACTCTATTGCAAAAGGCATGATGATTGGAATAAAAATAAAAATATAAGATTTAAAAAATAAGAGTATACATACCCTAATACGAAACATTATTAATGTTAGGAGCTCGAGTATAGAAGATGCGTGTAATGTATGCGATACTTTAATTTTGAATTTAATTTTAGGTTTGATTTAAGGTAGGTGTAAAGGTAAATGAAGAGGTTGTGTCACTGACTGTATGTTTTTTGGTGGAATTTGAGTGTGTGTGGGTTAATGGGAGGGTGTTTTTTAAAAAATGGCGCTTAAAGAAAATACAGTCGCTTAAACTTTTTATTAAGTCGGTAAAAAGGTTGAAATAAAAAACAAACAACAATCTTTCCCTGCCATCACATCAAGAACGATCTAAAACAAAAACATCCCATAATTAGGCTTACGAGTTGATAAAGTTAACCAAAACAACTAACACTACTCTTCTAAAAAAAATCATTTTGTTTAATGTAGTATAGGTTTCAATAATGCCACATAGATACGTATGACTTTCATCATCATCTAACCAATCTCTACATTCCGAACATTTCAATGGAATCTTACACACCCCTAGAAGACATTTCTAGCTTCCAAAATGTTCAATCACGATACTTTCACGAAGGAAGGTTTGTCAACCCCAACTTAAACCTTTATGAAGAAGTTAGGAGATCCTTTCAACTTTTAGTTCAACAATTGTTTTTATTTCGTTCTTTTATATTTGTCCAAGTCGACTCAATATCAAGCAGAAAAAATGAGTTACTATTTCTTTTCGAGTAACGGTCAAACATTTATTCCCTCGGGTCAATAATAATGAACCCGATCCCAAAGCATCCCAAACATCACAAACAAGAAACAAATACTTTGAAATATTGAGTTTGGAAGTTTATTATTCACAAAGCATGAGATAAAACTTGTTGTTGCATAAACTCATTGTACATGAAAAGTCAATACTTGGTAAAAGGAAATTGGAGACTTTTTGGTATAACTTCAATTCACAGTTTCCTTTTGGTGCGGGCCTTTGATCCCCTTTCCCGCCTAAAGTGTTGGGAACCATTGATCTACCTCTCTAGCCTATTTATACCTATCGATTTTATACCATATAACATACACAAACACATATATCCCTTTCAATTCAAAGAAAACCTCAACAATGGCAGCAAATAATGGTAACTTTCAAAATGATGCTGAAGAGTACGAGTGGGTGTTAAACAATAATTTGCTGTTTGACGCAGTGTTTGATGCTTTCGGGTATGAACCCATTGCAGAATATGGGTCGTATAGGCAGGTAGATACGTGGATGAGGGGTCAAATGTTGAACTGGCTGCATGCGCAAGACTTTTACTGGGATGAGGTTTGGGGAGTAAATGATTGTGGGAAGGAGGAAGAAGATGAAGAGGAAGACAAAGATGAAGAGGAGGAGGAAGGTGAAGAGGAGGTGGATCAACGTGAGGTACTGGTGCAACAAAATGAAGAAGATCAGCAGCAAAATGTGGTGGATCAGCAAAATGTGGTGATGCCTCAAAACCTGGGGGAGCAACAAGATGGGTTTCAAGACCCTTATAATCTAGAAAAGTGGATTAGCGATCTTGAAATTTTGTTTAAATGACTTAAGGAAAGGAAGAAATAGATGGGAAGCAGGGAAGAGAGCTCTGATTCTAACAAGTTGGGGTGAAATGGAGTGAAGCAGTTTAGGATGATGGTGTTTTTATGCTTTTAGTATCTTTAGTATTTAGGTTGGATAATTAGATGTATATATGGTTCTCATAAGCAGTAGTATCAATTACTCTAACAGCAGTATCTGTTAATTTCTAGTATATATATTGGGATGATAAATCTTTGAATAAATTTCTTATCTCTTTATGTTTTTGTTAAAATTTGGAAAGGATTTGTGCCGTTATTAGTCACTAAGTTGGTTCTGCTGCTTGCTTAAAATGTGTGTAAAGTTCTGCTGTTAGTCATGTTCTGCTGCTAGTTATACTTATTCTGCTGCCAGTTGTCAATACTACTGCTAAGTTTAACTATGTTTTGTGAAAATTGTGAAGTTTGTTAAACTACTTAGATTGATTTGCATCTTTGAAATAGAAATATTGTTTGTATTAAAAAATAAATTAAAAATAATAATAATAATAATAATAGCTAGAGGAGTGGGAGCCCAGTTAGTATCTCGGCTCCCCTCTAATTTCTTGTAGATCCTATGAGTTTCTAATAAAGTGATGTTTTATAATTAAAATATATATATATATATATATATATATATATATATATATATATATATATATATATATATATATATATATATATATATATATATATATATATATATATATAATAGTAATAAAAACATAAATTAAAAAAATTTCGAATCTTTTGTAGGAAAATTCAAAGAAAGATGCAGATATCATGAGCAAAAGGTGTTTGATATTCAGAATTTGAAATTTAAGTTGTTTGAAAAGATCAGCAGACATTCTGCTGCTAGGGCAAAAGTTTCAGCTGCTAGGGCAAAGATTCTGCTGCTAGGGTTATGCTGCTGAGTTCTACAACTTTCAGCATTCTGCTGCTTAGTTTGAAAGAACAGGGTCGATTTTGTAACGTTGGCGCCAACTAAACCCTAAACGTTTAAAAACCCCAATTCAATCACAACATTAAATTTGTGCGCCCAAATCAAACCAATTACAAGCCCTAACATACTTCAAATCATCCGCTTCACAAAATCCCCAAAATCTAAACCCTAATTCAATGGCGCAAAGAGCATTCTCAAAGGACCACAATCAAGTCGCATTTCTTCAAAGGGTTCCAGAGGCCGAGGGTTTTACTAAAGTCATTGACTTCCTTAATGCATCACAAATAAGGTATGCATTAACAGTGAATCCCACTATATCTTAATCCCACATGAGAATGTTTTGGTCTACTGTAAAGGCCGAAACTAAAAATGGGGAAGAAAGGTTAACAGCAATAGTCGATGAAGAAAGAATTGTTGTTACTGAATCACGTGTAAGACGAATACTTCGGCTTGCAGATGATGAGGGAACAACTTGTCTTCCTACTTCCACTATTTTTGAGGAACTTGAACAAATTGGGTATGAGAGGCAAAATGATAATATAAAATTTTTTAAACGCCTCCTCTGCCCACAATGGAAATTCCTTATTCACACTCTTTTACACTGTCTTAGCCCTAAAACAACTGGGTGGAGTGAATTTAGTGCAACTCAAGCTTCAGCCTTGATTTGTCTAGCTTCAGGCCAACCATTAAATTTTTCGGCTATGATTTTTGAAGGGTTGAAAAAACATCTTTTTGGACAAATTTATGCTTATCCAAGGTTTTTACAACTTCTAATCAATAATCAATTAAAACAACCTTTGGAACATAGAGGGACTGAGCCAAATCCTGAGCTTCGTAGTAAAATGTTTTCTTATCTGAGAAGAAATGGGACTGGATTCTCTGGAAATATCACACCACTCACCCCATATATACTTCAACTTGCTGCCAACCAACCCACCAATTCACCTGAACCATCTCACCAATCCCAATCAAAAGATGATAACACTGAGGGACCTCACCTTGGTGTTGATCAGGATATAAATGAGGGTGTCACAGGTGATGGAGGTGACAATATGGAAGAGGCTGACACTACTAGTCCAGAATCACAGGCTGGACAGGACAGTGTCAACATCCTTAAGACCTCAACCATGGCAACATCTACTGTGGAAGGTTCTCAAGAACCTGAAACACATGATGGAAACCCCAGCCACATGGCTCAAATGGGGGGCTCAATTAGTCAACCCAGGGTTGGTGCTGAGTTTGAACCCAATGAATCACCTCTCAGGTCAGGTGACACAGACCGAAGTGATGAGGGTAGATATGACACTAATGTATTGATGGATAACACTGTACAAAATGCCAAATCTGATGAACCACCTATCGGGTCGGGTAATACAGACCGAAGTGGGGAAGATAGTGCTAAACTAATCAAAGAATTGACAGAAACTTGTACAAACTTGTCAACTAAAGTCATTGACCTCAAAAAGGAGTTACTGAAGGTGAAGGCTTCTCAGGGTGCTGAAATTAAAAGATTGAAGCTGAGAGTAAATCATCTTGAGGGCATGCAAAGGTCAAGACTTTCAATGATAAGAAGGATGAAGAAAGAAAAGCCTGTTTCCAAGCCTAGTTTGGAGGAGGATGCTCCAAAATAGGGGAGGAATGAAAATGTGGGTGAATATGAAGTTGTAAAGGATTCAGGGGAGGTAGAAATGGAAAAGAATGAAAATGTTGCTGAAATTGCTGATAATGAAGGATTTGCTGGTGATGAAAACATTGATATGGATGAAGGTGTTGCTGAGGAGTATTTGGTAAAAGATAGGTCTGGAAATGAGGTAGCATAAGACTCAGGGAAAAAGGTTTTGGATGATGCTGCTCATGTGAAAGATAATGTTGCTATTGATAGTGTTGAGAAAGAGGCACAGGGTGATTCTGCTGCTGGTGCAAAGCATACTGCTACCAGTGCAAAAGATTCTGCTGCTGGTGTTTCTGAGACTGCTGCTGAATCAGATGAAGACCTAATACCAATTGCTCAATTAACGACAAACCTTAAAGCTAAAACAGCATCACAACAACAACCACAACAACAGACACCACCTGCACCAAAACCTGCACCAAAACAAGTAACACCATCACCTTCAAAACCAAAAGCAAAAGGTATATCAATCAAAGAACCCATCTCAACCAAACAAACAACTCAAGCTCATACATACATTGGTAAAGGCAAAGGAAATATGGATGATACTACTGAACCTTACCCATGGCATATTCCTTTTGAATTCTGGCCACCACACTTTCAACTAAAACTTGATGAAGAAGTGGCTCAGAGAGTTGCTGCTGAAGAACAAGCAGGATATGAAAGGGAAATGGAAAAGCAAAAGAAAAAGACTGAAAAACAAGCAGAAATTGAGACTAAAGTAAGAGCTTAGGAGGAAGTAAAAGCAAGATGTGAAACTGCCATGGAATGGCAAAAGGTGAAGGTGGGGTTGCAAGATACCTTCACTAGGGAAGGGTTAAATGATTGGATAAGGCAGACTGTATATGCAAGATAGAAAATAATGCAGACTGGTAGAAAGAAAAAGAAGACACTGAGACCTCCAACTGCAAGACAAGAAAGAGACTTTCATGAAAACTATTTGAAACACATGAAGGGATGGAAGTTAAAGCAGTTGAAACCATTCACCCATGAAGAGGTTAAAGAAAAATTTGAAGCTGCTAAGAAACAAATTGAGAAGAAGCTTATATCTTGGGATGATGTTGAGCCTAAAAAAATTAAAAGACCGATGGTAACAAATTTCTATATGAGTCCAGATGCTGAAGTTGGGAAAGAAAATGTGGAAAGTCATAAAGCGGTAGAGTCTAAGGAGAAGAATGAAGAAGCTGTGAAGAATGAAGCAGAAGGAAGTTCAACTATTGGTGTAAAAAGAGCTGGAAAAAGGTAAAGCAAAAGGCCAGGAAAAAGAAAAGAAAAGAACCAGTGAAATGGACTGATTCAGAAGGGAGTGATGAAAATAAAGAAGAATCTGAAAGTGAAGGTGCAAAGAAGAAAAGGGAATCATTGGAGTTTCACAAGAAATCAATTGATTTACAACTATTAACTCAACTTGTTTCTGATGATGAGGATAAATTTGATGATACAGCTCCCTTAAGTGAGAAAACTTATGTTACTGGATGGAAGACTGGATATGAGGGTAAAGCACCTTGGTTTGAGATCCATAGAGTTAGTGGAAGAATTCAAAGGTTTAAGTCATTTCCTCAAATGCTTAAAAATTTGGATAGGGAGGATTTGATGAACTTATGGGGTTTGATTAAGAATAAGTATGGATATGCAAGACCACAAGATGAGATTGATTGTGTGCTCTGGGGAGATCTGATGGTTATGTTTGAAGTTGATCATGAAAACTCTGTATGGAGAGAACAGATGAGAAGTACTAAAATACATCTGTGGAGATTCTATGACTCATGTAGAGTTCATGAGTTAGTGCTGCAGGGAGGACTTAGAATGTATATGCTAGTTGAACAAGATTACCCTCTAGCTATATCTACACTGAAGATGATGATTGAAGGAGATGTTAAACTTCTTGTTAATAAACGGAATCAAATGGTTCTTGATCTTATCAGAATGCTTCAGAGGAAACTCTATGGACAGGACTTTGGGAGAACAAAGAAGCAGTGAGTGTTTGGAAGCATCCTCCTAGTGTTTGGTTCATGCTTTGAAGAAACTAGATGATTTTAGGAGAAAATATCAAGTTTAGGGGAGGATTGTTGGTCTTATTGATGCTGCTGCTCAAGTATCACAATACTACTTTTGACACTAAAATTTGTTAAGTATCATACTGCTGCTAGGCTATTTCATACTACTGCTAGTACATTCATTCTGCTGCTGAGGATAAAGTTCAAGATCAAAGAATACGCAAAGTGTCATACTGCTGCTGGGAATATTCATACTATTGCTGAGGTTATATCATTCTGCTGCTAGAGTACGACAAATTGTGAGATGTATAATAATGCTACTTGGTGTTTCTTTAATACATCTTAATGATCATGGGGCGGTTCAGAAATGATGGGTACTAATACTTTTAGTAGAAGTACACATTAGGCGGTATGGTGGTGAGTGTATAAAGTAAAAGCACATTATTACTTTTGAGTATACAATGTATAGTGGTAAAGTAGATACATTATTGTAATACAATAAGTTATGTCTCCTTAACTTATAAAAGGAGAGTCAAGAGTTAGATGTCAGATATTTCTTTCTAGTATCTTGATGCGCGTGATGTGTCGTTGCGGTTTAGCAGTATTAATGCCTACTCAAGTTTTAAATTTATATTTAGCCGACTTATCAATAACACACACACTTAATGAGCAGTGTACCCGGTTAGTATGAATATAATGGTAAGCAGAGTGTCGATCACTAAGAGTGGAACGTATTATCTAGTTACTCTAATCAGTATTTTAATATCCTAAGTTAGTTATACAACCTAATCTAACGCAAGGGGGTTCAGCCTGAGAGACTGGCACAGTTTGGTTATAATTAAATAGAAAACTAAACTAATGAGCACGAATCAGCGATTAGCACACATGTACACAGATAGATACTCGAGACAATAAGAAGACCTGTCATGATAATTAAATAGCTTGTCACTTGTTTTATTGCTAGTTTTATATGAAGTGTATATAATTAAACCTTTCTCGTTGGCTCTAATCTTATTGGCGAGTAAACCCTTAATGATTACTTATGTCTATCCTACTTTTCTAGAGACGCTAGAATAAATAGGCGAGGAAGGGGCATGGCGACCCAAGCAAGACTCAGCTAGACACAGAGGTTATCAATGCACTAATAAAAGTCACCAAAGACATCAACATATAAACTTTAATTAATGGGAAAGCAATATTAAGGGGAGTGCATGATCTTCCGTAGTCACATAACACAAGCCCATCAATCCTGATGAATTAAAGCGTACTAAAACAATAAAACAATACTACTTAATGAATTGAATACATGCAGGACCTTCTTACAGCTCTTGTATCTTTGTTTGAGGTGTGTCTTGTGCTGCTTGGTCGTCTGGATTCGGCTCTAGGGTTATATAAAAAAGGTCTCTTAAATTCGTTTGACCTTTCGGTATTTATAGTTTCTGTCTGAGGGATTGATGCGGCGCATTGAGTTGATAGATGCGGCGCATTGACTTAACTTCGCGTGGGGTCCAAGATTAATATATTCTGGAATATTCGTACACCGTCTTCAGATGCGGCGTAACTTGATCTTTATATGCGGCGCATGTACTTTAGCTGTCTTGGATTGTAACTGGTGAAATCTTGATAGTGATACGCCGTATGTTAGAAGTATATTGCGGCGTATCTGGAGTAGAACGAGCTTGATCTTCTTCTTTGACCAAAGTTTCATATGCGGCGCATGATAGAATTGTATGCGGCGCATTCTTCAAAGTCGGGCAATGGTCTTCGAATTCATCTAAGTATGATATTGCGTCGTATCTGTTGAGTGAGATACGGCGCATCTTCTGGATTTCAGTAGACTTTTGACATCTCGCTTGTTTTGCTCCATAATTAGTCCAAAATCGCCAAGTTTCACATAATGCTTGTTTTTACCTGAGAATTACTAAAGTAAACATTAATGTATCGATTCTCATATATAATATAATAAAACAAGTCAAATAAATAGGATAAATGATGATAATGAAATGTACTTATTTGAGTTCATCATATCTCTTAAGTCGAGTGTCAATTAATCAAAGTGTGAGTAAAAACAAAGTGTCAAGAGAAGTGTCATTTGTTTTGTAAGAGTCGTATCACTTCAAGGTTTTTGTAACCCCATTACTTTAGAGTAACTGTATTAATTTGAAGTGTTTGTTGAGAGAAGTCATATTGCGTTTGTGTTGATTTATATCTAAGATAATTAACAAGATCATTGTTCAATCTGGGATCAACATTTCTGGGTCACCCTCTTAGTCTCTTGATCCACATCCACTTCACTTGATTCACGTTCATCACAAAACCCTTCACCAACGTAACCCGACAACAATGGAACATCTTCTGGCCAATCATATTTCTTCCGCTCTTTTCTCAATTTCTAGTTCATGGCGTGTTGCCTCTAGTGCTTTTTATTCCATCTGCTTTTGTACAATGGCAACCATAGATTTTTATCTTTGGTTGCCATTGTACAAAAGCATATGGAAGAAAAAGCAATAGAGGCAAAACGCCGTGAACTAGAAATAGAGAAAAGAGCGGAAGAAATAGGATAGCCTTTGGTTGTTACTGTAAAAAAGCAGATGGAACATCAAGCACTAGAAGCAAAATGCCATGAAGAGCAACAAAACTATATTTCAGCTCATTCCATACAGGATAACAACCTATTATAGGTTTATTAAAATTTCAACATATATTTTCATTAACCAACGAAAACACTATATTACCTATAATTTCAAATGAAACCGAGTTCTCAATCCTAATTACAAGGAAGGAGTCTTCCTCATATGGAGAATCAAAAGGCTCCCACTAGGTTTTCGATCTAGGTACCTAATGGACCACATACATCATAATATATGACAGCGTCAGCCTTAAGACCGAAAATAGCAACTTTAAACTAAATTCAAGATAAACTCAAGTTTCCAAATACTTTATCATATCCGTAAACCAACTGTTAGTGGAAAATAAAAGTTCACAAAAATTTTGAAAAAGAATTTACAAGATTGTGTGTACTGCTGATGCACTAAGTCTTCGCGAGATCACAAGCTGTCAAAACAGTTGCCCGTGTAGTTTGAACCTGATCAGGAGTACAGACTACCTCCGCCGTGTCTTAATCACAAGCAGGATGAATAATCTGAGGCCCGATATCTGAGCCCAACTTTACAGGGTTAAGTAAACCGACCATCTATGGTTCAAGGTCACCCGGAATCACCAATTGATCCGTTTACCCTAGTTGTTTCCCATAGAATAGCCGATTACCACCATGGTGATGCAACACTTAGATCGATCGCAAAGACAAAAACAAAGGTTTCCAACGCTCGCACTTGAAAATTGTTTTGTAAAATTGTCTGAAGTTTCATTTTCCAATAACACATTTGGCACAGTTAGGCAGATTAGCAACAACAACCACAATAAACAACTCCCAAAACCGACATCATCTGTCACACTTAGGCACAATATAGAAGCCATCTAAGTATGAAACATACACAATATACAACTCCCAAAACAGCCATCTAACTATGTAACATTTTATTCAATTCACTAGCAATGAAATCACAACTTTAAATACAATCTTGGGGTTATAATTAACAAAAACCTATTTAAAGAAACACAAACAATTAAATAATCCTGCAACAATTAAACCAACAAACAAAACCAATACAAGAAACCCTAAACATAATTTTGAGTAACCCTAAATCGAAAAAACAATTACTTACCCTACCCGAAACCATTTTTTATTTTGTTAGATCGAATGAAATTACTTTACCGTAACCCTAAATCGAAAACCAAGGTTGTTGTGGGCTGCTTCAGGTCTGTGTGTGTCTAATTGCTAGACTTGGGCGTTCGATCTGTTGTTCATCGACGTCGGCTGAGTATATTTTTTTTGTCTGTAATTGCTAGAGTAACACTAAAACATAATAGCAAAGTGACAGTAAAGAGAAAGAAGTTTTAAACAAAGTGTGTTTGATACACTTCTTTGTATTATTGTTTGTATTATTTTTTGAAATAAATGTATAAAAAATATTAAAAGTATTAAAAGTGTAAAACTTGGAAAGTACAAAATTTAACTGCCAAAAGTAAAAAAAGTTGTCAGGTGAAAAAGTCGCTCAATGTACAAGCGTCAGTCGCTTAAATTAAAAATAAGTCGCTCAAGGTGTGGAAGAAGCAAAACGAATAAAATAACGTTTTTCGCGGTTTGACTTTATGGCTGGAAAAGGACAAAATAGAATGTCGCTTAATTAACTAAAAGTCGCTTAAGGAAAGTCGCTTGAAAAGTACACAGACACATGTCACTCCCACATTTAGTCGTTTTTTTCCTAGGGCTATTTTGAGAAAGCGACTTTTTTTGGGACATAAAAGCCTAACATTTCACTACACCGGGCTATTTATAGAATTACCCCTCTTTTTTAATATGGAGCATGGAAAAGTTTTTATGTCCTTCATTCTTCAAATATAAATAAATATGTGATTTGAAAACAATGGTTGGAGATGGCGTTACACTAAGAGGTCTTATAAAGCACTATATACTCCATGGTGCATTATTTGTTTGGAGCGAGAAAAAATGTCCTTGTAAGGTACCATCAATAATGTGAAGGACTCGATTGTAATATTCAAATGTGCCCACCATGTGATCATCAACCCTCCTTCACGATGACTTAACTACTACATACATGTCGCCGAGGACGACAAATTTAAGTAGTTACAAACCATTATTGATTTATGATACGAATTTTTATTTTATTTTTTATTTTTTATTTTTTTATTTTTTTTTTGCATTTGTTTATAAATAACTAGTGCTGTTTGATTGTTCCACTAGCTAATGAGGTTGTGAGCCTATGTTTAAGCTTAAACACTTGTGAGTTATCATCAGATGCTCATAGTATTCGTGTACGTGAATTTTGACTTAAGGTAAATCTTCGTATCTAATTAATTGCATTCATATACGGCTATACGAGTATCATTTAATACTGTCATTATAATTCTAATTTACTTCGACATTAAGGGTGATCGAGGCATCTGTCTATGAGACTATTATATTCTTGTGATGCCAAAAGAGATCCTAGCCAAAGGCTTTTTTTTTGAACATTACCAAAAGAGATCCTATTCTTGTGATGCCAAAAGAGATCCTAGCCAAAGGCTTTTGCATAGTTGAAGTATTCAGAATCCAAAAAAACGCATATAATAGTCAGAGACTTTGGAAATAAAACATTTCTTTACAATTTTCTTGATTTGACCAGCCACGTCTTTCTATAACTAGAATACACACACTTTTTTAGGCTATTATTTTTTCATTTTTTTTTTACGAGACGACTAATTCAGGACGACTATCAATTCCTTTTGAATAGCCCGTAGTCAGCGCATGTGAACCTCCGTAGCCACAAGAGGATTAATTTTCTCACCGATGGATCCGAACCCTTGACCTCTACTTTGAAAGGATGGTATTCTTACCGCTTGGTCGCCCCTTGTAGTTTCTCTCTCCTTTCAGCTATTCTTATCAATAACACTACTTCATCTTTCACATCAACGGAACATCAGCTTTCTCTCTCCTTTTACACCCTCTCACTTTTCACTTTTTATAACTCACACAACTTCATCTTTCAACCTATTTTTTTTTAATTAAAAACTAAAACCTTTATTCATTAAACAAAAAACATAACATTAAAAAAAAAATAAAAAAAATCATAAATATTAAAAACTAAAGCTAAACATTCCGAGAAAGATGTTCGGTGAGATTGACACAAAGGTTTCGATGCACTTGTGGTGATATAAGATATCTGACAACTCTATGCTTGTTTTCATGGGATCATATGGGGTCGTCCGATTGATGTGCTTCCTCCGGATCAATCAGTAGATATCGCCAACCCTTGCTATTTTATAATCATATTATGTTATATGATGCATTTATACTTCATATTCTTTAATTTTTTCATCACGCAACGGTCGTGCGAGATTTGCTAATACAGCCCATTTCCTCTTTAGAACACCAAATGCCCGTTCCATTTCTTTCCTTTCCAATTCTTGCATTTGTTTATACCACATTCGCTTGAGTTCATCGAGGCCTGGTTCTCCTATCATCTTAACCAAAGTTGCCCATTCCGGATATATCATGTCCACAAGATAGTATCTGACTGGGTAAGTTACGCCGTTAGCCACAAACGGAATGTCTGGTGCTTTTTTATCTTTAGATCGTTGAAAATAGGGAATTGATATATAACGTTGATATCGTTGTGCACCCCAGCAACATCAAAGAATGTGTGCAATATCGATAAGCCTTGTGGAGCAACAACCTCAAGAAAAATGAATGGAGTCGAACCTTGATCGCGTCTACAATATTTCCCTTTAAGTGCATTCGGACAATCATGCTACGGCAAATGTGTATAATTCAAGGCTTCCTAACATTCCCGGAAACCCGTACTTTTGTTCGTCAAACGCATATAATCGGTGATAGTAGGTTTTCGCAAACACTCTGGTCCAAAATTTTCCATAACAGGTGTACAAAATTTTTAAAAGCATAGGCGAGAAATTTCTCGGCCAATTTGTAATTCATTAATGGCGTCAGGAATGGTGTCGTATGCAAATTGATGAATTGCGGTGGTGCGCTTCATCAACGGGGAAATGCCTTGTCTTCTGGTGTTCTCAGTAGTATCACTAAAGTATTCAGAATGAAGACATATGTCCTCAACTATCCATGTGAGTAGCCTTCGACTCATTCGAAACCTCTCCTTGAAAGTTTCTTCCGAAAACATCGGGGATTCACACTAAAATAGGCTTGGACTAAACGATCTTGAATGCTATAACGATCTCGGATTATGATGTTTTTCTTTGGTTGATTTGGTTGTCATCTATTTGTAAGGATTTAAGAACAAGGATTCATTTGTGTGGGAAATTCATTTGTGGACTAACCATCAACTGACGGAAGAGTAAGCTGGTTATTGGGAAGAATAAAGGTTTAATTAAGAACTGAGCTGCTTGTTCATTTTCATAGCAGTCCAGTGGGTGGCCATGTTGGAATTAAACTAACTAGACATAAGATGTGTTCACTGTTTTATTGGAAAGGGCTAAGAAAGGATGTTAAGCAATTTGTGAGAGAATGTGATGTTTGTCAGAGGTACAAACCTGATTTGTCTACCTATCCAGGATTGTTGCAGCCTTTGCCTATTCCAAACACCATTTGGTCAAGTATTTCCATGGATTTTGTGGAAGGCCTACCCAAATCATAAGGAAATAATGTTATCATGGTAGTGGTGGAAAGGCTTAGCAAGTATGGTCACTATATTGCCCTTGTTCATCCATTCACTGCTGCACAAGTAGCCCAAGCTTTCCTTGACAACATTTATCAGGTTCATAGAATGCCAATAAGTACAGTCTCTGATAGGGAAAAAATGCTTGTCAGTACCTTTTGGAAAGAGTTGTTCAAGTTACTGCACGTGAAATTTCTCATACCCACTGCTTATCATCCACAAACAGATGGACAAACATAGGTATTGAATAGGGGATTAGAATGCTATTTAAGGTATGGGCAAATGCTAAAATAATACATTAAACTTCCCACTTTTTGTCATTGTATGGTCCCAACTTTTTTTTTCGCAAATGTATGACTAAACACTTTTCCGTTAGTAAATGTATGACTAAACTTATGAAATTGGGTCATTGTGGGTATAAACGTCACATTGTTAGTCCTTCATACTAACGGCCGTTAGTAAATAACTTACAATTCCGTTTTCTTACGTTTTCTTCCGTTTTTTTTTACGTTTTCGTCTGTTTTGACACGTTTTCGTCCAGTTTTTTACGTTTTCGTCTGTTTTCACATGTTTTCGTCCCGTTTTTTAAGTTTTCGTATGTTTCGACACGTTTTCCTTCGTTTTTTTAAGTTTTTGTCCGTTTTCTTACGTTTTCGTCTGTTTTGACACGTTTTCGTCTGATTTTTTACGTTTTCGTCTGCTTTGACACGTTTTCAAAATGTTTTTTACGTTTTCGTCTGTTTTGACACGTTTTCCTTCGTTTTTTTAAGTTTTCGTCCGTTTTCTTACGTTTCCGTCTGTTTTCACACGTTTTCGTCTTATTTTTAACGTTTTCGTCTGTTTTGACACGTTTTCGTCCAATTTTTTACGTTTTCGTATGTTTTGACACATTTTCAAAATGTTTTTTACGTTTTCGTCTGTTTTGACACGTTTTCCTTCGTTTTTTTAAGTTTTCGTCCGTTTTCTTACGTTTCCGTCTGTTTTCACACGTTTTCGTCTGATTTTTTACGTTTTCGTCTGTTTTGACACGTTTTCGTCCAGTTTTTTACGTTTTCTTCTGTTTTGACAAGTTTTCAAAATGTTTTTTACATTTTCGTCGGTTTTGACACGTTTTCCTTCATTTTTTTAAGTTTTCGTCCGTTTTCTTACGTTTTCGTCTGTTTTGACACGTTTTCGTCTTATTTTTAACGTTTTAGTCTGTTTTGACACGTTTTCGTCCAATTTTTTACGTTTTCGTATGTTTTGACACGTTTTCAAAATGTTTTTTACGTTTTCGTCTGTTTTGACACGTTTTCCTTCGTTTTTTTTCAGTTTTCGTCTGTTTTGACATGTTTTCTTTCGTCTTTTAAGTTTTCGTCCGTTTTCTTAAGTTTTCGTCGGTTTTCACACGTTTTCGTCTGATTTTTTACATTTTCGTCTGTTTTGACA
Organism: Artemisia tridentata subsp. tridentata; assembly: GCA_021014915.2. Lineage (NCBI taxonomy): Eukaryota > Viridiplantae > Streptophyta > Magnoliopsida > Asterales > Asteraceae > Artemisia > Artemisia tridentata. The sequence goes on along the minus strand of CP139507.1, from coordinate 94,079,947 downwards.
CTTTTTCGTCTGTTTTTTATGTTTTCGTCTGTTTTGACACGTTTTCAAAATGTTTTTTTTTTATGTTTTCGTCTTCAAAAAAACAGACGAAAACGTATCAACACAGACGAAATCGTAAAAAATCAGACGAAAACGTCTGAAAACCGACGAAAACTTAAGAAAACGGACGAAAACTTAAAAGACGAAGGAAAAAATGTCAAAACAGACGAAAACTGAAAAAAACGAAGGAAAACGTGTCAAAACAGACGAAAACGTAAAAAATTGGACGAAAACGTCTCAAAACAGACGAAAACGTAAAAAATCAGACGAAAACGTGTGAAAACAGACGAAAACGTATGAAAACGGACGAAAACTTAAAAAAACGAAGGAAAACGTGTCAAAACAGACGAAAACGTAAAAAACATTTTGAAAACGTGTCAAAACAGACGAAAACGTAAAAAATAGGACGAAAACGTGTCAAAACAGACGAAAACGTAAAAAATCAGACGAAAACGTGTGAAAACGGATGAAAACGGAAGAAAACTTAAAAAAACGAAGGAAAACGTGTCAAAACAGACGAAAACGTAAAAAACGGGAATAAAGCATGTGAAAACAGACGAAAACGTAAAACTCTGGACGAAAACGTGTCAAAACAGACGAAAACGTAAAAAAAAACGGAAGAAAACGTAAGAAAACGGAATTGTAAGTTATTTATTAACGGCCGTTAGTATGAAGGACTAATAATGTGACGTTTATACCCACAATGACCCAATTTCATAAGTTTAGTCATACATTTACTAACGGAAAAGAGTTTAGTCATACATTTGCCAAAAAAAAAGTTGGGACCATACAATGACAAAAAGTGGGAAGTTTAATGTATTATTTTAGCATTTGCCCTTAAGGTATATGTGTGGTGAAAATCCAAAAGTGTTGTGTAAATGGCTCTCTATGGCAGAATGGTGGTACAATACAAATTATCACTCTATCCTTAACACGACTCTTTATGAAATCCTTTATGCCAGACACCTCCTATCCATATTCTCTATGTGCCTGGTGAAAGCAGAGTTGAAACTGTGGATAAGACTTTGTCTGCAGGAGAAGAAGTGATGAGGGCACTCAAATTTCATCTCAAGAGGGCTCAAGATAGAATGAAAGACCAAGCAGACAAGCACGGGACTAAAAGAGAGTTTGTGGTGGTTGATTGGGTCTACCTCAAATTGCAGCCACACTGGCAAGTTTCTGTGAGGATGGGCAAGTACAACAAGCTTTCACCTAAGTACTTTGGTCCATTCCAAGTTCAAGAAAAGATTGGAGCAGTGGCATACTGATTGGACCTACCAGCTCAAGCTCAGATTCACAATGTATTTCATGTCTCACAATTGAAGAAGTGCGTAGGCAATAGGAGCAAAGTGGGAGTGCTACCTCATTGTGATACTAATGGAGTTATTCAAGTTGAACAAGTAGCTATTTTGGAAAGGAAGTTGGGCAAAGTAGGCAACTTAATTAGGGTGTTTGTCTTGGTTCAGTGGTCCAATAGTTCCCGTGAGGATGCCTCTTGGGAGCCAATTGAGGACATTCATAAGAGGTTTCTAGACTTGAATGTTTTGGTGTAATCCTGGGACAAGATTGTTTTAAGGGAGGTGGATTGGTAAGTCTGAAAACCATTATTTGGCACGTGGCTGGCATGTGGGAGTTTCTAACATACTTTCCCGCCAAAACACACATTATAAAAATCGTCATTTACATTTCATTTCATTCAGTCATTCATGTTGTAATCTTTCTAATTCTCTTGTAACAAACTCTTGATATTTCAATAAATCATTGCCAATTGTTTAGCTATCTTCTTGAGTTACAATTTTGTTCTTGTGATTCAAGAATTAGTTATAGTTCTTGTTTGGCCCATACCCTAGCCTGTAGGTTCATATCACATTATTGACATAATAAAGATATTTGTGCTACGTCTAGCATATAGAAGTATGGATATAACGGGGTATTTGAAATTGCATATACAGATTAGGGTGAATCATTAGAGGATCCTAGCTTCTTATCCAAGTAAACTTAATCATTAATGTTGTGATTCGGGCCTAAAATATTATGTCAGCTAAACCCATAATTCTGATTTTTTTTCCATGTGTTGTATACCAATCAAGGCGCCCGGGCACCATCAAGCTCATGCCTCCACGCGTGAGACTAAGTTTTCTTGTCAATAATCACTCTTCACACATTAACATACATATCCCTAGAAGTTTGAAATATTTGGTTAGTAGTAGGTTTGTGGCTATTTAATGAGTTTACATAATAAGATCGTATATTTGTATCATATATGTTAAATATGACTAACCATTTATTTTATTGAAGCCTTCAGGATTTATTTACGATTTTTTTTGAAGTATAGTGTGAAAACTTTAGGACTCGTGTGTGATCTATAATAAATGATCAATTAAAAAAATTAAACATTTATATAGATCAAGACGATTTGAAAGTTGTAGGAAAGTGCATGAGGTTCACATAGGCATATAGCTTTTGATCATGAAGGCATTATAGAGTCTGCAAGCAACCTATGGAAATGTCTCAATGTGTGTACTTGGTTGTTCAACCCAATCGTCAGACCCAAATATCAGCATTTAGCTCCATATCCCCAAGCTTTTTTTATTATTATTATTTATTTTTTATTATTTATTTATATTTTTTCACAAATCATGAATATTTGTTGAACTAATTAAATATATACGAAACCATGTAAAATCAGGGATATTTTTCAATCTCGCTTTGTTTCTAAGTAAATATATTTATAACCTCAAATTTAATTTTGAATTCGGATAATTCATGTAGCATGAATATTTATAAAATTTCACCTAGCAATTCTTTCAGAACTTGTGTATACATGTTCTTTAATTCCGTTATCTGATTATGAGTTTTCATAATCACTATATTCACCGAATATTTGTCGATTTTGAAGTTGTTGAATGTTGGAAATAAAGTTGTTATTGCACAAAAGTACATATTTGAGTCTCTTTCCGTTCAATTTTTTGTAAAATGTTTTACTTAAGATAGTCATATGCATATATACCTTATTGATGGGACTGATTTTCCAACATTCTCCTTCTGTTCATCATTCACTTTCTTAAATCTCTTATGTTTTCTTAACAACAACTCAAAGGCACCACTTGTCTTTATTATACACCATAAGGGGTCTTTCTTTTTATGTTCTTCCCATGTCAAATTAGGAAACACTTTATTTGCTCATTAGGGTAAATAAATAGTGCTTCATATTTACATAAAAGAAAATCTTGTGTTTCTTAAAAATTACCCAAAAGGGACTGCTCGATGATGTCGTTAGTTTTTCTATCAAAATATTATTTGATTTCAAAGGAAGTATGTTGTAGTACGCGTCCTAGTTTACTATTAATTACATTAAGTTTGATTTCTAACAGGAGTAGTAAAGTTTCCTTTGTTTGGTTCAATTGGCTTTGTAACTCGGCCTTTTAATGTTATTACTATCTCATTGTATTTATTTTCCCTAGATATTTGCTAGCTCTTTAATATAATGTTTCCCTTCTCCCCGAAATTATTATCCACCGACAAAAAGACACACGGTTTAAAAAAAATACATTAGTTACTGCTATGATTTTTGTAAAAGCCAGAAAAAGTCTATTTTACCATTTGATAATTTAGTATCATTTAGTTTTCTAAATAAATATTTTGATTTATGGTAATATGATAAACTTAAACAATTCTAACTTTTATATTTGGTAACAGACAATTATTTTTGGACAAACCAAAATGGAAAAGTGGACAATATTATTTGGAGAGTAAATTGCATAAATCGTCCCTAAAGTTTGGCCAAATTGCATGTTTCGTCCCTAATGTTACGAAAGTGCAAGGATCGTCCCTGTGGGGAAACTTTCGGTGCAAGTATCGTCCCCACATGGACGATACTTGCACCAAAAGTTTTCCCAAAAAGGATGATACTTGCACCAAAGTTTTTCCCACAGGGACGATCCTTGCACTTTCGTAACATTAGAGACAAAACATGCAATTTGGCCAAATTTTAGGGACGATTTATGCAATTTACTCTTATTGGGAGAGAGGGAGTAGCTGTTAAAAGAAACAAGTGTTTAATGGAGACCCTTATATAAGTTTTTAGTTTTTTTTATTACTGAACATGACCACTTTAAATGGAGATATGCCTTAGGATTTCCTATTTTTGTTTTATATATCTTGCGTAAAAAGAACTTGGTAGAGTTATAAGTACCACATATATGCAATGAATGTGACAACAAAATTGAATAAATGAGTTTATTCCAGTTTCATGTTTAGTGGTTGATGGAAGTCAGATTAACAGATGTTGGAGCTGCAAGTATGAAAGCTTTTGTCTGCTTATGTTGTTAGAGAATTGACAAGAGAGACAACACTTTTAGGATTCAGTTAAGGCAGCCATGGTTACAAGGCTACATGGTGTATAGCTACTTCTGTATAAATGCCTATGCCTTCTTCTAGCTAGGTCATATTCATGTAATTATCTAGGCAGTGGTCCTCATCCTTATCTCTCTCTCATAGAAATATATTATACATGCAGATTATACAAATGTGCTTAACACAAGGGAATGGAGTGCAATTGACTTTATTGTGGGACAAGATTGAATTTTTACGAACTAGTTTAGGCTAGTACACACCTCCATGGTAAGGCGCCACCACCATTATGATGACCACACTCACCATTATCTTTCTTTTTTTTTGGTTTATGAGCGTGTTAGAATATTTTGCAAGTATGTTTGTATAAAATGTGGTGAATACCTTAAATGTGTTTGATGCTCTACGTGAGTTAGATGATGGTCTAAATGCTTATATTGGACCAAGTATACGTGTCCAAACCACCTGGGCTAGCTCAGTTGGCCACCATGATTCCTTAGGGGCTTGGGGAGGGGAGGTTTGGCTAGGGGAGGTCCCAAGTTCGAGTCCCACCCGTGACTTTTACCCCTTCAGGCGGAATAGGAGAAAGTAAGGCGGAGTTCAGGGTCAGCATACTGCCCAATTGGATGTCACTGCTACCTGAACCACTAACAACTAACAAGCCTGATAGCATTTAAATTATTAGTGAAGTGATACCCAAAAATTTGAAACATGTAAAATGACCAAATTGCCCCTACAAGTTTTAATATTGATTAAAGGATATTTAAAGTACCGAAGTGATTCCAAAATTCAAGTAACAAGTTACACATGAAATGAAATAATTTCTTCATGCTCAAGAATTATTAGTTCACCTAATTATATGTACAATACACCCTAATGCAAGTTTATTTAAATTCATTATAATTAATATTACATTTAAATTCACATAACTTACCAAATAATGATAAAATCAATTCAAATCAAGGCCCTTTAATTTTAGTCAATATTGAACCGAAATTTATGGCCTTTTCCCCCTCCTTATTCGGCCATTACTCCCATTTATTTAGTTTCCACAATTTTATTTCCTAAAACTAAAGCCGAAATTCAATAAAACACACACAAATTCATATCCTTTCCATCCTATTTTCTAAAATTCATGGGGTATTTTTATGGCATTCTACAACATTTAAGGGAGCTAAGAAAATTGGTTTGAAGGTCGTAGGTCCATTCGTTTGGTCGAGAGATTTTTGGCTAGTCGTTATTTCATCCGCAAGGTTTAATTCCTTTTCTATTTATCCACACGTTCAATAATTGGTATAGTATTTTTCTTATGCTTAATTTATCATATAAGACCTGTGAAAATTATTTAATTCGAATCATGCAAGCTTTAGAGGGTCGAATGAATTATAGATGAGTAAAATGGGTTAATTATGTAAATCATGTTATACGATTTTTCTGGGCTATGATATTAATTTTTATGAGTTCCTTGGTCATCAAATAAGCTGGGAAAAATGGTGTTTCGAATTGTAGAAGCCTAGGTTAGTCGTTGTGAATTTAAAGTATTAAAAAGGGTGTAAATTCTAATATATGATAAACGAATTTTCTGGGTGTGGGGCTTATTTTTCCTGAGCTCTATACGATCCATATAATCTGGGAAAAATATTGGTTCGAGTTTTAGAAGCCTAAAAATGTCATGGTAAATTATTGTTCAAACCGGGTTTTGGGAAAAAATTAAAGAGAGAAAAGAAAATAAAAAGTGATCGATCTGATTTTTCTGATTAGGGTTTGAATCTGGAAGTTTAATGAGGTTATTATGATGATATAATGATGACATAATTATTGGGTAATGATTGGATTAAATTAGGGCTTGTAATTTTCATTTAAAAAGTATATCCGATTTGAAATTAATTAAGAAGGGGGTGTCTTATAATTTTCCAAACTTGTGGGTTATTTTTGTAAGTCATATTAGATCTGGGAGAATGTGGGAAAAATATAACTTGAGGGTCCTAAGTGTAAATATTTCAAGATAATGAATTAATGGTAATTAAAGGGTATGATTTGTAATTAATTAAACTAGAGGGACTAAAAGTGTAAATTCTAGAAAGTTGAGGTTTTCCTGAGTAAATAATGATATTAAAAGTGTTTTGGGTAAATTTGAGTATTTATGGGCTTAATATGTAATTAATATGGAATTATGATTTAAATTATAAGTTTTGTAAACTTAAGGGACTAAATGTGTAATTTCTGAAACTTGAGGGGCTGGATTCGTACAATAAGAAATTATAAAGTTATACTCTGTATTTTGATAAAATATGAGGCTTGTTTGGTAATTATGGATAAGATAAGGATTTAAAGTGTAAAATTATGAATTAAGGGGTTTAAATGGAAATTTTGTAAACTAAGGGGTATAAAATGTAATTTGGCAAACTTGAAGTATTGAAGACGTACATTCTGAATAAATGAAGGATTAAAAAGAATGAATGTGATAATTACATATTTGACCTTTAACTTTGGAAGAATTGCATGTGAAACCCTAAAGTATGGAAACTTGCCAAATGAGGAAACCTGCCTAAAATAGAAAGTTATTAAAAAGTAAAGGAAAACCAAAATGGTAATCTGACTAGAATCTTCTGTAATTCCGTCTTCTATTCCTCTAGGTGTGAAGAAGGAGAGATCCTGATCTGTTTGTGCTTCTATTTCTGTTTTTGCATTCCTAATAAGGTACAGATATTCTGCCCTTCTTTAATAAGGTGCCTTCGTCTCATTTCTGATTTCTGATTCACTGCCATGTTCTTTGATTCTGTGAACCTTTCTGGTTTCTTTCATGATATTATGAACCTTTGACATGACCTTTCTGTTATGAACCTTTCTGATATTAAACCTTTCTGATATATGACCTTTCTGACATGGAACCTTTATGGTATGAACCTCTGATATGAACCTCTGATTATGAACTCTGATATTCTGAAATGGAAATTGACTTATGAAACTAAATTAAATACTGGATACATGATACTTGACCTTGACCCACAGTTTGATACTACGAGCCACTCACTAGGCATGAGGGTTTCATGTCCATGTCAGTCGATGCACCGATGGCATGACTCTAGGGCAGGAGAGTGATGACCTGTCCCGTCCCTTTTCTGTATTTTATTTGGTGTGTTGGGAGTTATGGCCACCAGGGGCGTATGGATGCATCCTAGATTTGTTTCTGTATTATGTTCATGTTATGATATGTTATGATATGCATGGTGACTGATGGTGTGTGCGATACACGTCTTTCACAACTCTGGGAGCTGATCACTCCATATTTCTGATTTCTGGGATTAGTGAGAGGAACATCTCTCTGCATGGCGGTATGATTATGATTTCATGTTCATGTTTCTGGGCTCGTAGAGGATTACTGTTTTCCATGCACTTTATAGACTTATGACCTTTACTTTTCATTTCTGACACCCTATGACATGATACTGGACTTATCTCTGTACTGGGCTTGGTATGTTTGGGCTTGATGGGATCTTTTGATTACTTCACCATTACTCATGATACTATCCATACTTTCTGATATCTCTGTATAACCTTCATATTTCTTCTCATCTATTATTACATCATGTACGATTCCTTCCATCTTCCCTATTTCATTATTATTGTTTGTTACCGTTATATCTGTTCACTGAGCTCGTGTAGCTCAGACGCGTTTCTTTTCCCGCGGCAGGTTTAGTTGGAAGCTGGGATTTGGGTGAAGAGTGTTGACTTTAGAAGACTTCATTAGCTTTTGGAAGATGACTAGAAGAACCTTATACTAGACATAGAAGTTTTGTAATGTAAAGCTTGTAGTTCTGATTTCAGTTGTAAACCTTGGATTTTCATTGTATTATTTATGTCAAATGTCTGTGTTTGTTCTGATAAGAATCCGTATATGTGACACCTTTGCCCTTGTCGGGTTGGGGTGTTACAACTAACAAGCCTGATAGCATTTAAATTATTAGTGAAGTGATGGTCATTTGTAATATCAAAGACTTGTGTGTCGTGTGTTTTAATATGTCTAGGATAGTGTGGGCTTTTGTTATTGTTGTAATGAATAAATATCACTACTCTATCACACACAAACTAACTATAGATCGAATGGTACTCAAACAAGAATAAGATGAGAAGAGTAGATCGTATGAAATTTAACTGTGTATCGATTAGCTTAAAGAAAAACATAACAAATACAATCCTAAAGCATAAACACTCCCATCTTGGCTGACTTAAGAGGCACAATTTGAGACCCCCACTGGGAATGAAGTGGGAGTGTGTATATGTAGCATCCTAGGTGACGCCCTAAGAGGCTTTCAATGGGCTTTGAGTGGGCTTTTGAGTTGGACAAGACTTTTACATTAAGTCTTACATATTTAACTATCAAAAGCCCACTTTGCTAGACTAGCCATACACATGACATAAAGTTTAATTAATACAAATGACCATCACTTTTAAATCAATGCTAACAATCTCTCCCTAAGGGATAGTCATTCAAATGATGCACCCAGTGATTGGGTCTTTCGCCTTCGATGTCTTGAACTTTGTGTGTAGATGTAGACTAGTCTTGGTACTTCGTTCCTTCATGCTTTGTGATCTTCAAAGCATCGTATTTTGGTCGTTCTTGCATTGATCAACATCTTCTATACATTTGCGTTGTCGCCTCTATCATAGATGCTGGGACATATGATGATGGTGAATGAACTTTCATCTGTACCTGCATAAAACAGTTAGCAATAAATCGTCCAACGCTTACAGGTTCAGATTTTGAAATCGTTAACAACATAGTGTGAAAACTTTCTCTAATCTTGACCAAGGCCGTTGAGAGCCTCTGAAGTATACCGGAGTATCACTTCAAGACTGTAGACCGTTTGAAGCACGTAACCATCATGACATATGGCAATATCCGAAGATCTCATTAAGACTCTTGTACACCATGTGTCCTTATTGGTGAACACAGGTGTATTATATGGAAAGTGTTCCAAAGAGATTTTTGATGAATCTCATGGCTCTAGACTCAATAATGTGCGTTTTAGTTTTTAGTAGTCGGAGGCATGGAGCTGAGTGCCACCTTTTCAATATCAACACATCTCGGTGTGAGAGGCCGATAGATTATGCAGTGTTCTCCGTGAGAAATGAAACAAATATCTTTTAAGAGATATCTGAGTGGCTAGGAGGGGTGGTGCAGCGCGTCACTGGGTCCATGACGTCTTGTCTTAAATATCAGTATCAACTTAGTGAATACCGATAGCAGATGTATTGACCCGGTTTCTGCCGTAAGTTTTCATGGTGGGCTATTTCTTTTCACCCTTTCATAAACTTTTCTTTTTAATTCTTCAACCCCTTCTTTCCCTTTCTTATTTACTCCTTTTTTTTTTCAATCTTTCCTAAGGACTTCTAATTCTAATCTATTGGAATTGTCCTTGGGTAGATCCCTCCGACTCTGGCGGATCATTGGACATTACCTAACCATAATCACCTTATTACTCCTTGATTATCCTAGATTTGTTGATCACTTGCCATAAAACCTTTTGTGAAAATCTCTCAAAGTGTTTATGAATAAACACATTTTAGATAACACTTCGAGAGATTTGAATTTTCTGATGTACTTCCCCTTCACATGTGCACATTTTGAATTGATCGATTTTCATTTAATATGACCATTGCGAGACACGCTTACATCACTAGTTAGACTAGCTTGAAATTATTACCCGTCCTGGTTATATCAAAAGGCAAATCTCTCGAATTGGTACATTCTACTCAGACAAGTCCTTTGCGAGACACGTTTACATCACTGGATGAACCAGATTGAAATTATTACCCGTCCCGGACAAGTCTTTTCGATTACGGACATTTAGTTTTCATCAATTCGAGGGTTCAGATCTGAGTCTTTTTAGAGAGCTCTTTTTGGATTCTAACCATAGTTGAGAGATAATCTTTTGATCACATTTTAATCACGTCTTCTCCCCCTCAAAAATAGCACGCAGTGATATTTTTAATATCAACTGATTAAAAGGAGAGCTTTTTGGAGAGATAGACGGATTTTGAGCATGATGTGGAACATTTTAATTTTATACTCCCCCTTAAATAAATCATATGGTTACACATTTGAGTTTAAGAGGGATTTTTCTTGAGCACAGAATTTTGAGAAAGATTTTGAAAAATCTTTTTGAGAAATCTTGATCATGTGCTCAAGAAATTTTTGTTTTTGTCATTAACATTACGAGTCCTGATCTGAAATAATCAAAAGTCATCAATGTAGCCCGGGTTTGGTACTGAAATATACGAAAGCCGTAGTGAAGAAAATTTTGAGAAACGACATGTTTTAGAAAAATTTTAAATGAACTCTCGCTCAAGCATCTGTACATGTCCGTATCATTGTTGAATGACATTGCTAGATACGTACAGAATATCGATTATACGAGAGACATGTCGTGAGAAGACTATTTTTGGTTGTTTTATTTTCTATTGTTTTTGTATTTTTGAAAATTTTCTATTTTCATATTTTGTTTTTGTTGGTTTTTCAAATTTTGTATTTTGTTTTTCAAAAATATTTACAGCGAAGCTTTTTGAGATAAATCAAGAAGATTCGAGAAGACTTTCTAACTCTTCGGGAGTTAGGCTTCGCATTCCAATTCGTCGAACTAAGTTATCAAACCGCTCTTTTGGGAGGGCTTTAGTAAATAGATCGGCGAGTTGGTATTCAGTCTTCACGAAAAATAATTCAACAGTACTCTCTTCTACGTGTTCTTTGATGAAGTGATAGCGGAGTTTAATATGCTTGGTCTTCGAGTGTTGCAATGGATTGCACGAGATGGCTATGGCACTTTTCGAGTCACAATACAAGGGTATGCGATCGAAAGAGAAGCCGTAATCTGTGAGCTGTGTCCTCATCCATAGTACTTTGGCACAACACACAGATAGAGACACATACTCGGCTTCTGCAGTTGATAGTGCAGTGCAGTCTTGTTTCCTTGATGACCAGCCTACTAGCTTTTTTCCTAAAAATTGTGCTCCACCTGATGTACTCTTTTGCTATAACTTGGCAACCGGCATGGTCTGCATCGAAAATGCTGTTAGTGTAAACTCTGAATCCTTCGGATACCAAAGTCCCATGTTAATGGTTTTTCATAGGTACTGAAAGATCCGTTTAACCTCTTGGAGGTGAAGTTCGGTAGGCCTTTCCTGAAACCGTGTTAATAAACAGACATCAAAATGAATATCGGGTCGACTAGCTGTTAGATACATGAGAGAACCAATCATGCTCCGATATTTCTTCGGATCCATGGGTTTCGCATATAAATCAACGCCTATTTTTGGTGAAGTGACCATTGGAGTACCAACAGAGTCACTGTTGATCCCAGTTGAGCTTATTCGATCTTGTTAATTATCCTTGATGTGGATCTAAGATAATAGGTATAGAGACTGTTCTTGCACAATCTATTAATTACTATGCGGAATTTAGTAATTAATCTTAAGAAGAATTAACAATTAAGACACAATAATTCTCTCAACCTTCACCTCAATATATTAATATACGGTTACTCAAAAGTAACAGGGTTACAACGAACCATGAAGTGAATATAATACGTAAGCTAAACAATCGTATACTAACCCTAACCCTAGATCCTCCTTTTATAGACTTAAGGAGTCCTAGTCGGTTACAAAACTTTCTATACAAGAATAATATCTATTCGTATCTTTACCATAAATAAACTATACATATCTAATAAGCAGCAGTATCATTACTCGAGCAGCAGAATCCTCGTATGCTAGCAGTAGAATGAGAGTTAGCTTATTTCACCATTCATCAGTTATCACCAGCAGCAGAATAAATATACTAGCAGCAGGATGTTTATGCCTAGCAGCAGAATCATACTTAGTATATTTCTATTAAAACCATGTGTAGCAGAATAACATTCATAGTAGCAGCATCTTCAAAGTAGCAGCAGCTTCTTTTAAACCCAACAGTCACAATTTTCCATTCCATGTTTTTTTAAAATCTCAATAGTATATTTAGCTTGATTCAGAAAAATACCACGTGGGGATTGATGAATTTGTAAACCAAGAAAGAATTTTAATTCCCCCATCATGGACATTTCAAATTTGCTTTTCATGAGATTTGCAAAATGTTTTGAATGTTTCGGATTAGTGGACCAAAAGATTATGTCGTCCACGTAAATCTGAACAATCAAAATGTCATCTTTGAATTTTATTGTAAACAAGGTCGGGTCTATTGTTCTTTTAGTGAAATTATTTTGAAGCAGGAAAGATGATAATTCGTCATACCACGCCCTTGGGGCTTGTTTCAAACCATAGATAGCTTTCTTTAGCTTGTAGACGTAGTCTGGATGATCTTTGTCAATGAATCCGTCTGGCTGACTCACGTACACTTCTTCTTTCAGAGTTCCATTCAAGAAAGCTGTCTTGATATCCATCTGATAGACCGTGATGTTTTTGTGAGCTGCATATGCTAAGAAAATCCTAACTGCCTCAAGTCTTGCTACTGGCGCGAATGACTCTTCAAAATCTATCTCCTCTTCCTGTTTGAATCCTTTGGCCACGAGACGAGCTTTGTTCCGAATGAAAATCATTTCTTCATCCTTTTTGTTCTTTCATAACCACTTAAGATCAATGACAAGTTTGTCAATTGGTCTTGGAACTAAATCCCATGTGTCATGTAATTGATATTGGAGAAGTTCTTCCTACATCGCTTCAATCCAAGCACTATCTGCCATCGCCTCCCGAATGTTCTTTGGCTCTTTAAGACTGACTGAGCAGACATAGATGCACATGTCGCAATCGGTGGTAAGTTGTTTTCTCTTCTGAATTGGCCTTGAAGGTTCACCAATAACTTGTTCTATTTGATGGTCTTTCGTCTACTGTAACGTAGAAGGGTACCTTTGATTTGACGAACGTATGTTAGATGGTTCATGTAACCTTGGAGATAATTTAGTAGAATTCGTTACTAATGGGTTTTCGAATACTTCTTCTTCTAACATAGCATCATTTTGTTGTTCTTCTTCTTGAATCGGTGTGTTTGGATTTTGCTCATAAACTCTTGGTAGAACAATCTCAATTACTGGAGTTGGTGGAGTAGATGTTGATGATGTTGAGGGAGTTGGTGCGCCAGCTTTGAATGTTGTTGATGCATCTTGCGGTGGTGGTGGTGGTGCTGGTTGATCATTTTGAGCGGGTGCAGCGGAACATTGTTGAGATGCATTTATCGAAGCGCCACCATAGTACTCATCATACATAATCTCGAAGAAATCTTCCAGTTCTTGATTTTTTGGTTGTTCGGTGTTAGTTAATTGAGCTCCTTGGGGTACGAGTCCTGAACTAATATGTCCAGAAGTCTTAACGTTTGGTGCGGGTCCTAATCCGGTATGATTAGAAGCCATTGGGTTAAGCGCGGGTTCTAGAGCGAGTCCCTCAGAAGCCATTTGTGAAATCTCGTCAAACTTCACATTAATTGTCTCCATTATCCTCTTAGTTCTTCTATTATACACCCTGAATTCCCTCGAGTTTTCTGAATGACCGATGAAGATTCCAATATCACCTTTAGCTTTCAACTTCCCCAGATCTTCTCTGTCGTTCGTTGGATATCACAAAGCGCCAAATACACGAAGGTAAAAGATATCGGGTTTTCTGTTGTTCACTAGTTCATATGGAGTTTTATTGAATCTTGGATGGACTAGGGATCGGTTCTGAGTGAAACAAGCAGTGGCAACAGCGTCAGCCTATAAGAATAACGGTGCACTAGAGTAAATCAGCATTGTGCAAGCAACTTCCACAAGAGTTTAATTTCTTCTTTCAACTACCCCATTATGCCGTGGAGTTCTTACAACTGATGTCTGATGTGTGATTACAGCATCTTTAAAGTAGGTTCCTAATTCCTGATTAGTGAATTCTATGCCATTGTCTGTTCTTACGATCCTTACAGGAGCTTGAAGTAGGACTTGAATTCGCTTCAGAAAGGTGATAATGATGCATGGTGCTTTGTCTTTTGACCTCAGAAACTTTACCCATGTATATCTTGAATAGTCATCGACGATTACAAGAATATACTTCTTCCCATTTATGCTTTGAACTCTCATTGGGACACATAAGTCCATATGCAACAAATGTAACTTATCAACCGAACTAGGTACGGTTTTAGGTTTATATGTTTCCCTTTTGCTTGTTCCTTGCTCACAGGATGGACATTAGTGTTCTTTGGTGTATTTGAACTTTGGGAGACCGTTGACGATGTTGTCTTTGGCAAGCTTGTTAATGGGTCAAAGTTAAGATAGGACAAACGTCTATGCCACAACCAGGACTTTGTTTCGCATGCTCTGGTCATGAGACAAATTGGTGATGAAGAGGCCATTTGGTTTATGTCGATAGCATAGAGATTGGTGCCACAATTCCCAGTTAAGAGATCATCTCCAACCAAATTCCTAACGAAGCAAGTGTTTCTCCTAAATGCAACCTCTAAATCTGCATCACAAAACTGCCCGACTGAAAATAGATTGTGTCCCAACCCTTCGACATAGTAAACCCGAGTGATTAAGTAGTTCCCAAACTGAAGATCTCCATAACCCAGAATAGCTGCTACATGATCATTTCCAAACCATACAGTTCCCATGAACTGCCATAAAAAGTTGATTAGCAGCTTTAAATTCCTGGTCATATGCTTGGAGCAACCCGAGTTGATGATCCAAATACAGATTTCGATAACCTGCCAAGAACAGAAGAGTTTGCATTTGGAAACCGTATATCATTTGGTTCCATGGGGTTAGGGGTAACAAATGAATCACACTCAGAGAAGGTTTCTATTTGTTCTTTTGGAACAACTTTTAATTTGCCATTCTTAAGTGTAAACTTTCTACCCGTTGGTTTCCATGCACAAAGCTTAAGATAGTCCCTAGGCAATAGACTACTAGTGGTTGTCCTAGATGCTGCAATAAGTCTTTGAACATATCTAGTCCTAGCACTAGTTTCTAGAGGAACATCTTTCTATTCAGGCATAGCATTCTCATTTTCATTATTAGAAAAAATATCATCACAAACATTTTCAGATAACGATTTCTTGCACATTAAACAAACAAAGTCATTACATGCACTTGAAACAGTACTCTTAACATTACATCCTGATGACATATGTTTCTTATTCGAAAGCGATAAATTCCTAGGGTGTTCTTCTACTTCTCCATTTTTATTCTTGCATTCCCTCTCAGAGGTAGGCGAGACGCTATTGTTCCTGGTATTTCTCCTAGGATTTAGTTTGCTGCTCTTAGAGGTGCTTTCTAATGCTGTAGAAGGTAAGGCACACTCATTAAAATTTATGTTGTTGTACTGAGAGGTTGGTGTAGCATTCCTAGACTCGTTTGGATTATCTATTTTTCTTTTGTCTATCGCCCTATATGTGTTAGATGTAGAGGCAGACGCAATAGTGGGACTAATCTATAAAGGCCAGGCGCTATCACATTGGATGTTTTGACAACAACTTTCCCTTTATTAGCACATTGTTTAGGTAAGGGTTTTGGAGTGACTGGTTTTGTCAAATCAATTGTCACATCGACTTTTGGAATCGATTGAGAAATTGACATTTTTAGTTTATCCGGAGTCGATGGTTTTGAAAAGTTATTTTCCTCACCCTTCCTTTTTTGACTATCCAGCTGAGACTTCAAAAGGTCATATTGGTCTTTCATATTTTTGTAAGCACGCTCATACGACAATTTGTCATACTTGCATTCTTCCTTTTTTCGATCAAGTTGTTTAAAATATGTGACATTTTCTTTTTCAATCTTAGCAAGAGAATTTTCGTATTTTATAACAAGCGCAGAAGTCTCAGCTCGGAGTCTTTCATCATCTTCCACAGAATATGTTTGAAAAATAATGGACATAATATCGGTCGATAGAACTGCCTCGAAGAGAGTATCATTGTGGTTTTCCAAAACTTTGATGTGTTCAATGTTTTCATTAGCTTCCTTCACAAGGGATTGGTGGTCCTTGACAAAGTCGGCTGTTTCTTTGAAAATAGCATTTCCAATATGAATTACCCTCGCACTAATGTTATAAAGTGGAGTAGTAATTTCTGTTTGAAACACCCTTTTCATTTCATTTTGAAAACTTGAATGCCAGTTGATGATGCTAAGATTCGTTTTTGAGTCAACAATATTTTGAAGTGTTTTCACTTTATCTTTCAGATCATCCAAGTATCGTCTAGCTTCACTTGTGTTAAAGCGGTTGCTAGAGGACATTTTTACCAGATTTGAAAGATTTTTGGAAACAACTTTAGGATTTGTTCACACAACTTTTCTTTTGAAAACCTTGGTTGGTTGTTGTTGTTTAACAAAGTTTATCCCAAAAAGGATGTTAAGCTTCTTATAATCAATTGGTTTAATTTCTGGGTTCATTTGTCATTTTAATTCTACTCACTTCGGCAAGCTGAATTGTTTCATCAGAATCCCGAACCTCAGGAGGATCATGTTTATCAAACAGCACATTACCATTATATAACACATTTTGTTCTTTCTAAGTTTTCTTGAGATGATAAGGGTTTTCACAACCGATGGCAATTTTCTTCATAGTATGTAAAAGCGGGTTTGGATCTTTAATAAGCATATTAATTGTTTGAGCAGAATGACCCGTTTTGACAAGCAAATCTTCCAACTTTTTAATTGTTTCTTGTTTCTCAATGATTTCATCAAGAAGTTTATTTTCGCGTTTTGAAAAATCTGCTTTCAACTATTTCTTTTCTTTTTCAAGATCAGAACAAGTTGATTTTTGTTTAGAAAGTTGGTGTTGCAAATCTGAAACTTCCGTGTTTAAGGATCGTATTTTCTTGTTTAAGTTAACATCGAGGGTGTCAAACTTAATTTGTAATTGTTTTTCCCTTGAAACGGAGTTTTTGTAACCATCTTCTAATTCGGACTGTCGTGTTGTATTGATTTCAAAAACTTGTTCATTCACCTTATATCTCTCAAGCTCAGCGGTCTATTTTTCATTCGCGGCCTTAACATCGCGATTGACCTTTTTGACTTTTTCAATTTCAATACTACAATTGTGCAATAATGATTCAAAAAACGCATGTGTTTCCTCATCATTCTCAACATGCTGTGACTCGAAGCCTCCAGTAGGATTCATGTCTGGAGTTTCCTAATTAATATTGCTACAACTTGGCGTGTCTATATATGTATCATAAGTGGATGCTGGAGTCGCAGGATGCTGTTCATCATGAGTCGACATATCTAATATTTCATTATTGTGACATGTAGTGAATGGTGGTACCTCAGAGACTGTATTGGTGTCATACACAGGAGGTGTTTTAGAATTCGTGTCATACTTAGCCTCCTGAAGATTGGCCTTGAAAATGCAGTTTGCATCGATGTCCTCAAGGTCTTCCATATCATCCATAAGAGCCCATAAAGTCATTCTCTTTTTCACTCAACTGTAACCCAGCCGTTTCCTTCTGTGCCAACATTAATGCTTTCTGCAGATAAGCTGGATCTCTCTTTTTTGGCTTGTTGGGACAGTTCCTTGCCATGTGACCGACTCCCTGACAGTTGAAACACTTTATCAAATTACCCTGAGTCATATTCCCAGCAACTGGAGAAGCAACATTCCCAAACTGATTCCCAGCATTCTGACCCCTCTGATTTCCAACAACTGGACCCATCTGATTCCCTGCATACTGACCCATCTGATTTCCAACATACTGCCCTGCATTCTGATTACCCATATGATATCGAGGAGCATATCCCTGCTGATTCCTATAACTTCCAACCATTTGTCCTTGTTGACCCATGTTGAAACTCGGCTATGCAATCTGCTTGTTGCGAGTGTTCGATGAGATTCTTTGGTTGTTGTTGGTAGGTGTTGAGTAGCGTCCTTGGAATGCCTTTGTTAGGTAAGCAAATGCGTGAGTCAATGCAGCAGTGGACTCATCATTTTCATTAAATTCTGGTTCTGGGTATTGAGGGTATTGTTGTTGTGGGATGACTTATTGTTGTTGTGGGTAGAAAGGTGGTTGTGGAATATATTGTTGTTGCATGAAGTTCTGAGTGGAAGATGAAGAGGGTTGTATATTTACTGTTCCAGGTGTAGGTGTTTGAGCAATGAGTGCCAGAGGATCATGTTGATTTGCTATCTTCTCTTTCCTGACTTCATTCGCCTCTGCCTAGTTTTGCTTTAGGAAACCATAGAGCTGATCATAGTTCACCTGATGAAGGTCCTTTGTTTGGTTAACAATCATGACAAATCTTCCCCATTCTTCTGGTAGATTGTTGATGAACTTGATGTTTTGAACAATTTGCCTTGGTGACAATTTGTTTTTGATGAGCTCGTTCATTAAGGTGCAAATAAATCTGGTATAGTAAGATTCAATGGGTTCCGCTGGAGTGGATGTGAACTTCTCCCATTCTGTTAGCAGCTTGTTTTCAACATCTTTTGTCCAATTTCTGTGCCATGACAAAGTCTTCTAACTCGTTCCCATATATCATAAGCTGTTTCACAACTGTCAACAGCAGTAAAGATCTCTCGTGGTAAACCAAGTTGTATTAAGTGCATTGCCAAGTCATCAGCTGCAATTTGCTTCCAATCCTCTGCTGTGTAATCATCTTCTCTTTGTGTACGAAGGAATGATAGAGTAGGAGGTGTATCATTTGGATTTCCAGGGTCTCGAATCTGACGAGGCTTGAATGGTCCATTCTGGATGGAGTTGATCAGGTGTTTACCTTGTCCTTCAGGTTTGGTTTTGATATAGCGAAGCATACGGCTCGTCCATTGAAGATATCCACCTTTTTCTAGCATAGGAGGACGGTTTTCTGCACCAGCTGCATGAATATCTTGTTGAGTAGTCATTGTTGATGATTTGTATGATAAAGTTGATGCAGGATCGTTGCAACGAAATAGGAGTTGTGGTTGGTAAAGGTTAAGTTCAGTTGGTGTGGTGAAGTCTTGGTCTTTAGTTGAAGATCGTTTGAAGGCTTTCTTAATGGTGATTTATGGTTTCCCTCCAAAACTTGAATTTGAAAAATTTCTCTACCAGAATTTGAAATACACTATAAAATGCAATTCTAAGGTTATTAGAAAAATTAAAGTTTTTAAAATTTTAAAGCCAAATTTCACCAAAAAAATTCAAATTTTGACCGAAAAATTTGAATTTTGGGCCAAAATTTACACCGTTGTACCAAAATTGGAATTTTGCGTAAAAACTGGACGTTTAGTCACCTGTAAAAATTAAATTTTACTCAAAATTTGAATTTTGCGTAAAAATTGAACGTTTAATCCTTCACAATTGCGATAGAGTATTTAAGATTGCGATAGAACTTAATTCCAACAATTGCGATAAAGCATCAGAATTGCGATAAAAATCCAACAATTGCGATAAGTACCCAGAATTGCGATAACCCAGAAAATTGCGATAGACTAGACAATTGCGATAGACCAGACAATTGCGATAGATCAGACAATCGCGATAAATTCACTTGGGACAATTGCGATAGAGTGTCACTCCAGAATTGCGATAGGCCCTTTAAACAGATTTGCGATAAAGATATGGTTTGCGATAAACCCCAATGACCAGCTTTGCGATAAGCCACTTTCTATCGCAAATCTTATACAAGATTGCGATAGGCTCACAAATGCGATAAACCTTTGACTTTTTTGAGACTCCACAAATAATTGGAGCAACTGATGGGATCCACCCACTCTTACCCACTCTTACCTAATATTCTTATACAATAATTTTGATCAAGAAGCAACTGATGAAGATCCCAAAAGTGAGTCAAACACAATCTTTGTAGCCTTTTTCACGATCAAGTCACTGTTAACGCAAGAAACTCCTTTTTGAAGCTTAGTTGCGACTAAAGAACTACCAAAGCTCACTAACCAACCCTTAAAATCTATAAAAAAACACAACCTTTAACCCTAAATTTGCGTAAAAATCAAAGATAAAACACAAAAGCTCATGTTTTTATTAAGAAAAAACGCAACTTTTGGTTACTTTTGAACACAAACCGAACACAACTTAATCCTATTCCGATGTTTGGCGTGTTGATACCACTTGTAATGAATAAATATCACTACTTTATCACACACCATCTAACTATAGATCGAATGGTACTCAAACAAGAACAAGATGAGAAGAGTGGATCGTACGAAATATAACTATGTATCGATTAGCTTAAAGAAAAAGATAACAAATACAAACCTAAAGCATACACACTCCCACCTTGGCTGTCTTAAGAGGCACACTTTGAGACCCCTCTGGAAATGAAGTGGGAGTGTGTATATGTAGCATCCTAGGTGACGCCCTAAGAGGCTTTCAATGGGCTTTGAGTGGGCTTTTGAGTTGGACAAGACTTTTACATTAAGTCTTACATATTTAACTATCAAAAGCCCACTTTGCTAGACTAGACATACACATGACACAAAGTTTAATTAATACAAATGGCCATCACTTTTAAATCAATGCTAACAATCTCCCCCTAAGGGATGGTCATTCAAATGATGCACCCAGTGATTGGGTCTTTCGCCTTCGATGTCTTGAACTTTGTGTATAGATGTAGACTAGTCTTGGTACTTCATTCCTTTATGCTTTGTGATCTTCAAAGCATCGTCTTTTGGTCTTTCTTGCCTTGATAAACATCTTCTGTACATTTGCGTTGTCGCCTCAATCATAGATGCTGAGACATATGATGATGGTGAATGGACTTTCGTCTGTACCTGCATAAAACAGTTAGCAATAAATCGTCCAGCGCTTACAGGTTCAGATTTTGAGATCGTTAACAACATAGTGTGAAAACTTTCTCTAATCTTGACCAAGGCCGTTGAGAGCCTCTAAAGTATACCGGAGTATCACTTCAAGACTGTAGACCGTTTGAAGCACGTAACCATCATGAGATAAGGCAAGATCCGAAGGTCTCATTAAGACTCTTGTACACCATGTGTCCTTATTGGTGAACACAGGTGTATTATATGGAAAGTGTTCCTAAGAGATTTTTGATGAATCTCATGGCTCTAGACTCAATAATGTGCGTTTTGGTTTTTAGTAGTCGGAGGCATGGAGCTGAGTGCCACCTTTTCAATATCAACACATCTCGGTGTGAGAGGCCGATAGATTATGCAGTGTTCTCCGTGAGAAATGAAACAAATATCTTTTATGAGATATCTGAGTGGCTAGGAGGGGTGGTGCAGCGCGTCACTGGGTCCATGACGTCTTGTCTTCAATATCAGTATCAACTTAGTGAATACCGATAGCAGATGTATTGACCCGGTTTCCGCCCTAAGTTTTCATGGAGGGCTATTTCTTTTCACCCTTTCATAATCTTTTCTTTTTAGTTCTTCAACCCCTTCTTTCCCTTTCTCATTTACTCCTTTTTTTTTTCAATCTTTCCTAAGGACTTCTAATTCTAATCTATTGGAATTGTCCTTGGGTAGATCCCTCCGGCTCTGGCGGATCATTGGACATTACCTAACCATAATCACCTTATTACTCCATGATTATCCTAGATTTGTTGATCACTTGCCATAAAACCTTTTGTGAATATCTCTCAAAGTGTTTATGAATAAACACATTTTAGATAACACTTCGAGAGTTTTGAATTTTCTGAAGTACTTCCCCCTTCACATGTGCTCATGCATTTTAAGATAAATTTGCACATGTTGGGTCGAGTTTACACATTTTGAATTGATCGATTTTCATTTAATATGACCATTGCGAGACACGCTTACATCACTAGTTAGACTAGCTTGAAATTATTACCCGTCCCGATCATATCAAAAGGCGAATCTCTCGAGTTGGTACATTATACTCAGACAAGTCCTTTGCGATACACGTTTACATCACTGGATGAACCAACTTGAAATTATTACCCGTCCCGGAAAAGTCTTTTCGATTACGGACATTTATTTTTCATCAATTTGAGGGTTCAGCTCTTAGTCTTTTTAGAGAGCTCTTTTTGGATTCTAAACACAGTTGAGAGATAATCTTTTGATCACATTTTAATTACGTCTTTAGTATCAGAGATCACTAACTAACCCTTAAAATCTATAAAAAAACACAACCTTTAACCATAAGATTTGCGTAAAAATCAAAGATAAAACACAAAAGCTCACATTTTTATTAAGAAAAAACGCAACTTTTGGTTACTTCTGAACACAAACCGAACACAACTTAATCCTATTCCGATGCTGTGTTCGGTTTCTGTTCAAAAGTAACCAAAAGTTGCGTTTTTGGACTAATTATGGAGCAAAACAAGCAAGAAGTTAAGAGTCTACTGAAATGTACAAGATCAAGATTATTCTGCTCCAGATACGCCGCATCCTACTTATTATATACGGTGCATCACTATCAAGATTTCACAAGCTATGATCCAAGACAGCAAGGACATGAGCCGCATCTAGAAATAGAGTTACGCCGCATCTTCTGGAGGTGTACGAATATTCCTGAATATATTAATCTTGGACTCCACGCGAAGTTAAGTCAATGCGCCGCATCTACTTATTCTATGCGCCGCATCTAGCCCTCAGACAGAAACTATAA
Source organism: Artemisia tridentata subsp. tridentata (assembly GCA_021014915.2). Taxonomy (NCBI): domain Eukaryota; kingdom Viridiplantae; phylum Streptophyta; class Magnoliopsida; order Asterales; family Asteraceae; genus Artemisia; species Artemisia tridentata. Next base: position 94,057,026 of record CP139507.1, on the reverse strand, counting down.
ATACCCCAAAGTCAGACGAATTTCGGGGAGCTTAGTTTTTAGATGACCGAAGACCACAGAAACCCTAAGCCGAATTCAGACGAAGTAGCAGCACAAGACACACCTTGAACGAAGATACAAGAGCTGTAAGAAGGTCCTGCATGTATTCAATTCATTAAGTAGTTTTGTTTTATTGTATTAGTACACTTTAATTCATCAGGATTGATAGGCTTGTGTCATTGATTTATTCATGCACTTCAACTCCCCTTAAAATTGCTTTCCCATTAATTAAAGTTTATATGTTGATGTCTTTGGTGACTTTTATTAGTGCATTGATAACCTCTGTGTCTAGCTGAGCATTGCTTGGGTCGCCATGCCCCTTCCTCGCCTATTTATTATATCGCCTATGCATTCTATCGTCTGTAGAAAAGTAGGAAGAAAAGATAAGTAGGATAGTCATAAGTAATCATTAAGGGTTTACTCGCCGATAAGATTAGAGCCAACGAGAAAGGGATTAATCTCGGTGCATTGCATCGAACTATACACTTCATATAAAACTAGCAATAAAACAAGTGACAAGCTACTTAACTATCAGGACAGGTCTTCTTATTGTCTCAAGTATTTATCTGTGTACGTGTGTGCTAATCGCTGATTCGTGCTTATTAGTTTAGTTTATATTTAATCATAACCAAACCGTGCCAGTCTCTCAGGCTGAACCCCCTTGCGTTAGATTAGGTTGTATAGCTAACTTAAGATATTAAAATACTGATTAGGATAACTAGATAATACGTTCCACTCTTAGTGATCGACACTCTACTTACCATTATATTCATACTGACCGGGTACACTGCTCGTTAAAGTGTGTGTTATTGATAAGTCGGCTAAATATAAATTTAAAACTTGAATACTGCTAAAACCACAACGACATACCGTGGGTATAAAAATTAGAGCAATACACACGCACATCAAGTTTTTGGCGCCGTTGCCGGGGAGTGAATTGTTATTATCTGTTAATTTGATTAGTATTTTAATTAGGTTTTTCTTTTTACTTTTTATTCTAACCGCTAACTCTGTTGTATATTAGTTAAATTGCATTCATTGTATTATTTGCATATTTTTTGTTTTTGTGTGTTTTTATTTTCTTTAATTTGTGTTTCTTTTCGTTTGTTTTTATTTTTATTTTTATTTTCCGTATTTTTCTTGTATTCTGCTATCGTTGTACTGAGCTAATTCAAACGATACGGCGCATCTATTTTCATAGATACGGCGTATTGCGTTTACTTTTTATAAAATACAACGCGTTTAATAAATTCGATACGACGCATCTTTCCCCAAGATACGGCGTATCTGTTTTTAATAAAAAAATTTCTCTAAACGATAACGCCATACGACGCATCTGCTTTAGCAGATACGGCGTATATATTATGTTAATTAAAAACAGTTTTTGAATTATTAAACAGATACGACGCATCGATTTTGTCGATACGGCGCATCTTTACTGATAATCAAAAATCTTATATTTTGAAACGTAACGAAGTAACGGCGTATTAGTTTTTGCTGATACGGCGCATTAAAATTTTTATAAGTATAACTAATTTTTGATTATTTGAACATACGGCGCATTTGATTTATCGAGCGCGGCGTATTGCTTTTCTGAATAAAAGTCTGATTTATTTTTAACATATTAAGATACGGCGTATCCCATTTATAGGATACGGCGCATCAACAGCAGATATCAGCAGCTTTTATTTTACTTTGATTGTTTCACTCTTCTTTTGCACGAGTAAGTTTTATTTCAGGAAGATGGACGATCCGGATATTACAATGGAAGAATACTTGTTACTGGAAATGGTTAAGTCAAAGAAAGAAAGAAACAAATTGCCATTTCAACACACTTGGTGTATGTCAAATGATGATGAAGAAGATTCATATACCGTGAAACCAATTCCGGCAATTGTTATTGATAGTACTTTTTCTCCGGAGATTGCACAAGATGATGTGTATACGGAACCCTACGTTGAAGAATATTCTGCAATCGTATTACCACCATTAGACAATCCATCGGATGAAGATGAAAAGTATTCTAATTTTGATTTCGAACCATTTGACGCCATAGTTTATGATGACATACCTCAACCAGATTTTGACCCAACGAGGGATTTTGAAGAAATCTGGGATTACTTATTTAAGGATGAAATTCGGGACGATGTTGTAATTGCAAGACCACTAGTTGAAGATGGAGATTCACTAGATGAATTGGAGTCACTTACAACACAAAGTGGTACAAATTTATTTAATATTATTAATCCCGTTACTAATAATCTTGCTAGTTTTCCTAAACAGGTTGCAAAACAAAAAGATGATGAGGTGAAATTTATTACACTACCTATTGACGCACCTGTGATCAACCCGTTTTTGGTGGAGCTCGAGGAAGAATTTGGTGATGAGCTCTTAAACATTGCTATGATTGATGAAGATGATGATTTCGACCCTATGAAGGTTATTGAGGAACTCGAACTTTTACTTGCCAAAGACCCTTTCTCATCTTCTGCGGAAGTCAAGGGACGCCTTACTACCAAAGAGACTAACCAAGAAGAAAGGAGACTCATTTTTCCTCAACACACTACTCTTTCAGATGGAATGGTCAAGTCATCCAATTTATCAACCAAACCGGGTAAGGATAGGAAAGATGTATATATATTGCCAAGGTATGATCTTTATTTATTTCTTCCATCTTTACTAGCAAATTTACACTCTTTTCGTGTTTATTGCTATTATCACCCGCACTTGATCCCAAGTGGGGGGAACAACACCCTATTAAACAGTAAATAAGGGTGGAGTCAGGCTCGTGACTCGAACAAAAACAAGCGCTTCGTGGGAGGCAACCCATGCTTATCTTTTATTTTATTTTCTGATTTTTTATTGACTCAGTCAGGCCCGCAGAAGATACGGCACATCTCAATCCTGAGATGCGACGCATCTCCTGCACTGGTCATATCTTACTTTATTTTCTGCATTTTTTTTTTTTGACTTTAAAACTTTTTTTCAGTTTATTTTAATGCGGCGCATCCCTGGTTAAGGATGCGACGCATCTTCTATTCTGATTCGTATTTATTCCAGGCTCGATACGGCGCATCTTCTTCCATAAGATACGGCGTATCGACTGACCTGGTGATTTTCAGTTTAATTTTTAAGTTTTATTTTCACTAACTACTAATGTATTATGCAAGTTTGAACCTTCTTAACTTAGGTGTGTTAAAGTCTTGATGGTATTATAGATTCCTGCAATTCCTATGGATACATCAAATATGAAGCTTAAATGTTCTCATCCACAAGAAAGATGATTTTTGCTCTTATACAAATAATGGAGGATCATACCGAGCAAATCTCAGGGGAGTTTTTCTGTTCTAATTCTTTTATTTTCCAGTTTTTAACCTTTGATACAAACAACGAGGACGTTGTTTAACTTAAGTGGGGGATTGGAGAATTAGAACACTTACTTGTCCTAAACTTTTTCAAAATATGCTTAAAATGTGCTTAATATATCAAAATTTAAAATTTTTAGCATGTTTTTGTTTAAAGTCTAAATTACATAGCTGCACACATGACATTATTTCAAAAATTGTGAACTTTTCAAAATTCACAAATCTATGAGTGTGCCGGTGACTTGTAAACTTTAGAACTTGGCTTGTATACTATTCGAGACCACCATAATAAGTATTATCTATATAATTGGAATGACTTGTCTAAATTGGTAAATTTTTAGGATTACACCCAAATAGCCTTTATATGTTATGTGTTATTAGCTAACTACACTGGTTAGTTAACCCCCGTATAAACACCTTTTGTTACTCTCATTTTTAGAGTAAGATACCCCTAGAAAAACACTCAGAGCCATTCCTTTCGTTTCTTACACCTTTGTTATAATGTTTCGTTACACCCTTACACCTTAGCCTACCCTGTAGATTAAAATCCATGGTTGGTTAATTGCTTTAGGCAAAGTGTGTTTCCTTACGTTACCTGTGTTCGCGTGCGTAATTCATTATCTTTGGTTGAGTTGGGAAATTGCACAATGCAATTGGAGTGAAAGTAAATATTGTATATCTTTGAGTTTATTTTTCGTGTGTTTACTACTTTCACTATTACCGTTATTTCTGAAGTCATGAAAAGTATGGAAAAATTATCCAGAGTTATCATTATAGTGATGTGGTGAAATTTTACACATCTATGTTTATAATTAAAGTTAAAAAAAAAAAAAAAAAAAAAAAAATCGAAAAAATAGAAAAGAAAAAGAAAAAGGAAAAGTTGGAAGTTTGATTTAACCAACTTATGTAAAGTTTTGTATTAAGTGGTCGATATCACCACTATTTGTTATATATTATATCAATGGATTGAATGGGAGTTGGACGTTATGGGAACGCCAACTAAGGTTTATTCTTTGATTGAGATCTTGTTGAGTATAATTCGTGTCTACCTAAAGCGTGTGTTTCAAGTGTTAAAGCGTGAGTTATTCAATGATATGAGTCTTATTCATGGGATGGTTGGAATAGCAATTTGCCACACTTAGGATTTTAATTTATCTGTTTTGTTTATTTTTCATTTTACATCAATTTATATCCCAAATATTATCCACACCCTATATTATTCTTTATCCAAACCTTTGATTTATTGAGATTAGGGATTTGAGCAATCTTAAGTATCGTAGTCGTGGATTCGGCTATGTATTTATGATTTTGTCGCCCTTTTTGATATAATATTATTGGTTAAGATTACTTGGTCCTATCTTTAGCCTATTCGAGTTAAGGATTTGAGCAATTGCAAGTATCGTGTTCGTTGATTCGATCATGTATTTGTGATTTTGTCGCCTTTTCTGGAATTTGAGATCGATAGAGATTAAGAAGAATGATTAACCCTTAACCTACAAACCCTTTTTACCGCTTTAGACTTGTTATTCCTTAGCTTTAGTGGGGGAGATGCGTATACTTGCCAAGCTTATGATAGAATATTCGTCACGACTGGACAGTTAAACGATTAGATTTGCTTTTATCAAAATATTTTATTTTATTTCTAATTCGTTAAGTGTTTGGTTGTGTGATTATGACAAAAATGAATACATGCTTAAATATAAAAATAAATCCTAACATCTTTTAGGATACATTTTCATAAGATTAATTCTAAGGTTTACTTGGGGACAAGTAAAGTTCAAGTGGGGGGATATTTGATGAACTCAAATAAGTACATTTTATTACCATCATTTATCCTATTTATTTGACTTGTTTTATTGTATTATCTGTGAGAATTGATACGTTAATGTCTACTTTTGTAATTCTCAGGTAAAAACAAGTATTATGTGAAACTTGGCGATTTTGGACTAATTATGGAGCAAAACAAGCAAGAAGTTAAGAGTCTACTGAAATGTACAAGATCAAGATTATTCTGCTCCAGATACGCCGCATCCTACTTATTATATACGGCGCATCACTATCAAGATTTCACAAGCTACGATCCAAGACAGCAAGGACATGCGCCGCATCTAGAAATGGAGTTACGCCGCATCTTCTGGCGGTGTACGAATATTCCTGAATATATTAATCTTGGACCCCACGCGAAGTTAAGTCAATGCGCCGCATCTACTTATTCTATGCGCCGCATCTAGCCCTCAGACAGAAACTATAAATACCCCAAAGTCAGACGAATTTCGGGGAGCCTAGTTTTTAGAAGACCGAAGACCACAGAAACCCTAAGCCGAATTCAGACGAAGTAGCAGCACAAGACACACCTTGAACGAAGATACAAGAGCTGTAAGAAGGTCCTGCATGTATTCAATTCATTAAGTAGTTTTGTTTTATTGTATTAGTACACTTTAATTTATCAGGATTGATGGGCTTGTGTCATTGATTTATTCATGCACTTCAACTCCCCTTAAAATTGCTTTCCCATTAATTAAAGTTTATATGTTGATGTCTTTGGTGACTTTTATTAGTGCATTGATAACCTCTGTGTCTAGCTGAGCATTGCTTAGGTCGCCATGCCCCTTCCTCGCCTATTTATTATATCGCCTATGCATTCTATCGTCTGTAGAAAAGTAGGAAGAAAAGATAAGTAGGATAGTCATAAGTAATCATTAAGGGTTTACTCGCCGATAATATTAGAGCCAACGAGAAAGGGATTAATCTCGGTGCGTTGCATCGAACTATACACTTCATATAAAACTAGCAATAAAACAAGTGACAAGCTACTTAACTATCAGGATGGGTGTTCTTATTGTCTCAAGTATTTATCTGTGTACGTGTGTGCTAATCGCTGATTCGTGCTTATTAGTTTAGTTTATATTTAATCATAACCAAACCGTGCCAGTCTCTCAGGCTGAACCCCCTTGCGTTAGATTAGGTTGTATAGCTAACTTAAGATATTAAAATACTGATTAGGGTAACTAGATAATACGTTCCACTCTTAGTGATAGACACTCTACTTACCATTATATTCATACTGACCGGGTACACTGCTCGTTAAAGTGTGTGTTATTGATAAGTCGGCTAAATATAAATTTAAAACTTGAATACTGCTAAAACCACAACGACATACCGTGGGTATAAAAATTAGAGCAATACACATGCACATCTGATCCATACACTTTCTTCTCATCTATATTATTTCTTTTACTGTTGAGTGTCACGAGTTGTATAATATAGTGTTTAGTTTGTGTGATAAAGTTAGTATTTCTACTCATAACAAGTGGTATCTATACGCCAAACAACAATTTAGGAATTAGTTGTGTCTTGATGAGGCGAAAAGTGTACCGCTTTTAAGGGGTCATTTAAGCCCGAAATCGTATTTATTTGATCAAATATTGCCCTAAATCGTTCCTTTTGTCATTTTAGGTACTTTTGAGGAGAAATCTGGAAAAGGAGGCATTTTGGACGTTTTTGGAGCATTAAAGTGAAGAAAACGGCAAAGTCTCAAGAATCGGCTAAAAGTTACTCTTGACGGCGTCACAATTAACATGGGACGGCGTCATGCCTTGGCAAGAAAAGTTGGATGTGAAATTTACTCATGACGGGCCAGTGAGTTAGCATGAGAATTCTGACGGCGTCACGCTTTAACTAAATCAAGGGCGTCACGGCTTAAATCATAAGGGGACGGCGTCACGTTCAGGATCCGACGGCGTCAAGCCTTGATAAGCCAGAATGGATTTTTGAAGAGCTAAAGAGGGACGGCGTCAAGAAGGTCACCCGGGAACCCTAAAAGCGGCGAGGTGACGGCGTCACAATGCATAAGGTGACGCCGTCAGATCCAAAAATCTATATATAGTTTTCTAATTTTTTGTCATAAGGGAGAGCTTAGTGTGTGGAATTTTGGGATAAAACCCTAAGACGATTTTAGCTACTTTTTCAGGGCTTTTTGCCTTGAGATCTTCCATGTTTCATTGAAAGATAAGTTATCAATTAATCATTCAATATGTCTATGTGTTGTTTGATTCTATCTTATGCTTGTCTTTTGTTTAACATGTTAGGCTAATTTTATCTTGTGTTTGCTTAGATCTAATGAAACCTAGCTATTGATTATTGGTTGTTAGTGTGTTGTTAGTTGTATTGGATGATTGTTTATCTATGTTAGGCTTAAGAAAACTGGCTAACTTCCTATTCGGTAACTTGCTTGAACGTCTTAAGAAACATGAACCAAACGCGTACTAAAGGTTTTTATGGTTGTATTTAATGCACAAGCGAATTCTAGTGATCCCATGTTAGGAGCTTCCTAGCCGGCTCGACATAGGAGTGAAGTAGGAGCTTGTAGAGTTGGGGAAGTAAGTACGCCACCCCACGAATGGTATTAAGGAATACACCCGTCATCTACGCGACTAATACACACTAATTAACCGGTAAAAGATAGTTAGGGAGTAAGGAAATCTAAGTAAACACATTTCTCTACACATAAGTTTCTCACCACTTTTCATTTTTGTTATTTTATTTTATTTGCATTCGTAGTCATTTGGGTTAGTTGACTAGCAACTAATTCCGCCCACTCCTTCAAATCCCGAGATTTTACTTGCTTTCATAAAATTATAAAAACATAAAAAGAATCTTCCTCAACCCTTAGACCTAATTAGAGTAGCCTTTCATACCTAACGAACACTATTCCCTGTGGAGAACGATCAATCCCCCGTACTTACCACTACACTATACTACATCGGTCAGGTACACTGCCTGGTGGGGTTGTAAGCCTCTTGAGATCCCTCGAGAGGTAAAACCTGTTGTAAGGTTACAAAACCACGCAATCAAGTTTTTGGCGCCGCTGCCGGGGAATAGTTATTGTTTAGGTTGAATTTTTATTTCTATTAGGTCTACTCACTAGATTCCTTTCTAGTGAGATTTTTATTTTATTTTTCTAGGTTTTCTTTAGTCTATCTTTTTCTTTGTGTGTTTGTTCGTAATTTCCATTGACTCTTCCGTTCACCATTATGGAGTACGCGAATCCACCATACCACCAACCACAAAGGCCATTCTACCCTATTGACATCTCGAATTTCAAACAATATCGAGATGAACCCATATATGATGCATGGACTCGTTTTAGAAATTTACTCCGAAAATTCCCTCATCATAGTTTCGCTTTAGCATCCCTAACCCGAACCTTTTACTATCGTGTTGGCCAATATGACCAAATGCGCATTGAGGATTTTGCCAATGGGGACTTTAGGGAATTAAGTGCTGAAGAAGCATGGGATGCCATAGAAGATTGTGCCCAATATTATTATAGGATAGACAGCCAAACAAACGTTAGTACAAGTCAATTGAATATAAATTTCCTGGATCATGAAACAAGTTTGTTTGGGGATGAATACATTAGTGTTGAGATACCTAAGTGGTTGTCATGTAATGCCATAGTACAAAACAAACACATAGGTGACCTTGATGTGATGGAGGATTTAGCCGAACATGATCACATTGATCAAAAAGACCTAGGTTTTATGATCGATGACGATGAATCTCAAGAAACACATGATGAATCTTTTGGGCAATTTGAATATAGCAGTCAGAATATTGAGGATGATCCTTATGATTCGGATATAGAAGTTGAGATGCCTAGAGAAGCACTTGAGATACTAGGGAAAATGTTAGGTTTAAATTCTACCAAAACCTATGATGAGGATATAGGTGATCTTGACACAAGGAATGATGAGGTAAGTAACATAAGCCCACCAAGTACCCCACAAGTCCTACCATCATTTGAGGCACACACACCGCCCGTGACTTACCCGGAAGAAGTTGAGGAGACTATAGGAACCCCAATAGAGGTAGAGCCTTTGGACCAAACACAACTAGAAGAAATAGGTTTGAATGCTTTTAGTGATCACAACCTTTCTTTTAGTCCTATGGAAGTTCCTAGTTTTGATGAGCCGGAGCCTCAACCAAAACCGTTACCTAATCTTCCATCCTTGGATGAAAATTTAGGAATTGAATTAGGTCCCGATCCACCCATCAAAACATATAGTCCGGGTAGTCTTAGGATTAAGGTAGTAGACATTAAGCCTTGTAGTGAGGAAGCTAATATAGGAGTGAACCATAACCTTTCATACTTACATCACCCATTCATGATTAATCACAAGAAACACTATGGGTTTAAACCGGGTTTATTAGGTCAAGATAGATTCCCAACTAGGAGTCTCTCGAAGTTGATAGAAGATGATCCCTTTTTAGGAGGAAACTCAAAATCACCCATTGACCAAAGTGAACTAGGCAAGGTTATGATGAAAGGAGCACACCCCTTTGAGCATATAATTCATCCACCACTCTTTCCTCACGTGGCATACTCCTACCGAGCTGGTGTGTATCGCTACTATCACCCGCACTTAATCCTAAGTGTAGGGAAAACCTCTCCTTTATCCATTAAATAAGGTTAGAGTCAGGCTCATGACTCGAACAAAAACAAGCGCTTCTTGGGAGGCAACCCAAGCTTTATTTGTTTTATTTGCTTTGTGTGTTTATTTGTTTGTTTGTTTGTTTTTATTTGTTTCCGTATGTGTGTTAAATTTTATTCTTATTGATTCATGTTAAAAAAACTAATTTGTGAAAATGCTTTATGTTGTTTTTAACTTCGTCTTAACTACATATAAAGGTATTTTGCAAAAGATAAGTGTAAGGGAAAGTCAAATCGGTTTATTAGAACAAATTAACATGAATCGTAATAATAATAAATTAGCATACATATTAGTGTGTGTTTGAGTCAAATGCTTGTATCGAGTCATAATGATGTTTTGCAGGATTTCCAGGAAGTAAGGTAAAAGTTTTTTTCAGAAATTTTCCGGAAACTTAAAATGAAAATTTTTGTCAGGTCATTTCTGACGGCGTCAGGGGTTATAACCTGACGGCGTCAGATTTAATTTCCAGAAATTTTTGAAAGTTTTGTTTTTAGAAAGTTTTTTTTTATTAAAATCTCCAACTTATAATCTCCAGGAATCTGCAAAATTATCATTCCACAAGCATTATATCCTTATATATAGATTTTTTTTCCCGCCGATGTTATGCAGGTTTTCGTGTTTGTTTTCTCAGGTTTAACAGGTTATTTTGGACAAGGAAATGTTTATGGAATCAAGCTTATGGCGATGCATTAGTCATGGAGCTTCAACATTCTCTTTGGAGGAAGATTTAACCGTGTGATTTCACTATCCAACGAGCGAATCAGGGGAGTATTTGATTTCATTCTTTTACTTTATGCTTTTACATCTTGTTATTTGAACATTGGGGACAATGTTCATCTTAAGTGTAAGGGGAGGGTAAAAGTACGATTTTAGAGAATACAATTGCGCTTGATTTTTGTTTGTTTAATAGTAGATGTGTAATAAAACTGAGAGAAATACTTGATTAGGATAACTTTAGTGCCAAATTTAAATTTTTTTACAACATATAGGAGTGAAACTTTGATCTTAATGAGCGTCTCACGGATAGGAGTTATATGACTAGCACAAAAAACCGTACCACTAAAAAATTTTCCACCCCAAATATGTGAGGTTCGCCCCTAGAATTGGTAGGAAAAGCATTTATGCTATGATGTGTGTACCGGTAGCACTTAGATTCTAGAACTTGCGTTAGGACCATTCCAAGGCCACAAGTGAGACTACATTCGTGTAGTTAGATTTACTACATGATAAGAGGCATTAGGATTAACCCATTGTTTTACACATGTGTTTTTGTTATAATTACGTTGGCTATATTGGTCAAGTAATTCTCCCACACCCTTTGCGTTGTACTCATTTTTAGTACACGATACCCCTAGTACACCCCTCAGAGCCTATCTTTTCGTTTCGACCTTTAAGCATTTTACTTAAAGGAAGAATTTGTTACACCCCACTAAAATGTACACCCAAATCGCCTTAGCCTACCTTGTATGCACTCATCTTTAGTGCATTATTGTGTCAACATTTGTTTAAACCCAAGTTAATTATCTAATTGATTACATGGTTGCTAAGTCGAGTCATATCCTTGTACATATTGTTTTGGGACGATTGGGACTCATGGGTAAAGTACTAGTGTAATGGAGTAATGGGGAAGAACATCATTTATTACCCCCATATGTGCTAAATATCTCAAAAGTACTCCAAGTGTTTCAATTATCTTAATTCGAGTCATTAGATTAGTATTTGTAAAGTTATGTAAAAATTCAAGTGTAAGGGGAATGCAACGCCCCTATGATGTATTATTTTGGATGGTAGGGCAAGAATGTATGTCAAAAAAAAAAAAAAAAAAAAAAAAAAAAAAAAAAAATCGAAAAAATCAAGAAAAATACAAAAAAATGAGAAAATGAAAAATAGAAAAAACATACGGACTACCATCCCGTTTCATTTTATGTTTATCTTTATGTTTTTTTTATTTTGTTATTTTGTTTCTAGCTTAAAATTGAGTCTAGTCTTGGCTTAGCAACATTGTATAGTATATGTAATTGATCAAGATCTTTAACTCACCACCAGTAAAATATCCCGTATCCAACAAAACCGTGTTTTCCTTTTCCCTACACCTAACATTATAACCCATTTAAAAGCCCTCTTTGATAGTTTATCTTAGGTGCTTACGCCTAGTGGAGGAGGTTTTCGATCCTTTCCCAAGCCTATGGTAATCTATTTGCTATGACAGGTAGTGAGAGATATTTTCCATTTTCATTTATGAGATTTATTTTGATGACACTTGAGAGATGTGAGTATCTAAACACTGCTTGTGAGGTGCTAGTTTGTAATCTCCGTGCTTATTATGATTGAAGTGGAACGATTATTTGTTGTAATTACTTTTATGTTTGCATTAAATGACCCCTAACTTGTATTTTGATTAGAATAAAAGCGCATTTGCTTGAGGACAAGCAAATCTCAAGTGTAAGGGTATTTGATGAGGCGAAAAGTGTACCGCTTTTAAGGGGTCATTTAAGCCCGAAATCGTATTTATTTGATCAAATATTGCCCTAAATCGTTCCTTTTGTCATTTTAGGTACTTTTGAGGAGAAATCTGGAAAAGGAGGCATTTTGGACGTTTTTGGAGCATTAAAGTGAAGAAAACGGCAAAGTCTCAAGAATCGGCTGAAAGTTACTCTTGACGGCGTCACAATTAACATGGGATGGCGTCATGCCTTGGCAAGAAAAGTTGGATGTGAAATTTACTCATGACGGGCCAGTGAGTTAGCATGAGAATTCTGACGGCGTCACGCTTTAACTAAATCAAGGGCGTCACGGCTTAAATCATAAGGGGACGGCGTCACGTTCATGATCCGACGGCGTCAAGCCTTGATAGGCCAGAATGGATTTTTGAAGAGCTAAAGAGGGACGGCGTCAAGAAGGTCACCCGGGAACCCTAAAAGCGGCGAGGTGACGGCGTCACATTGAATAAGGTGACGCCGTCAGATCCAAAAATCTATATATAGTTTTCTAATCTTTTGTCATAAGAGAGAGCTTAGTGTGTGGAATTTTGGGATAAAACCCTAAGACGATTTTAGCTACTTTTTCAGGGCTTTTTGCCTTGAGATCTTCCATGTTTCATTGAAAGATAAGTTATCAATCAATCATTCAATATGTCTATGTGTTGTTTGATTCTATCTTATGCTTGTCTTTTGTTTAACATGTTAGGCTAATTTTATCTTGTGTTTGCTTAGATCTAATGAAACCTAGCTATTGATTATTGGTTGTTAGTGTGTTGTTAGTTGTATTGGATGATTGTTTATCTATGTTAGGCTTAAGAAAACTGGCTAACTTCCTATTCGGTAACTTGCTTGAACGTCTTAAGAAACATGAACCAAACGCGTACTAAAGGTTTTTATGGTTGTATTTAATGCACAAGCGAATTCTAGTGATCCCATGTTAGGAGCTTCCTAGCCGGCTCGACATAGGAGTGAAGTAGGAGCTTGTAGAGTTGGGGAAGTAAGTACGCCACCCCACGAATGGTATTAAGGAATACACCCGTCATCCACGCGACTAATACACACTAATTAACCGGTAAAAGATAGTTAGGGAGTAAGGAAATCTAAGTAAACACATTTCTCTACACATAAGTTTCTCACCACTTTTCATTTTTGTTATTTTATTTTATTTGCATTCGTAGTCATTTGGGTTAGTTGACTAGCAACTAATTCCGCCCACTCCTTCAAATCCCGAGATTTTACTTGCTTTCATAAAATTATAAAAACATAAAAAGAATCTTCCTCAACCCTTAGACCTAATTAGAGTAGCCTTTCATACCTAACGAACACTATTCCCTGTGGAGAACGATCAATCCCCCGTACTTACCACTACACTATACTACATCGGTCAGGTACACTGCCTGGTGGGGTTGTAAGCCTCTTGAGATCCCTCGAGAGGTAAAACCTGTTGTAAGGTTACAAAACCACGCAATCATGTCTCGTTGGGATTAGATGTAAGCTTAAAGTTAAAGTTTGTAGCTTTTTAGTTGGTTTTAACGTGAGTTTAAAAGAAAAAGGTTGTAGCTTTTTAGTTGGTTAGCGTGATTTAGTGAGTTTTTAAGTTAAAGTTTGAACCTTTTTAGTTGTAACGTGAGTTTTGTTTAGTTTTGGTGTTAAAAATTTCATCTTTGTGTCGAAAAAAACCATTTCTACATTATATTAGCGACAAAAGGTGTGCTTTATAAGTTATACGAGAGTTTGAAGTTGTTTTTAATCGACAAAAGGAGGCTTCAAAAAGTTGCGGTTCGAATCTTCATTGTTTTGCGATTTTATCAATTTCTTGTTTAAGAAGTTTGATAAAAGTGGGCTCATCGACTTGGAAAAATATCTATCTTCTTGTATAAGAATTTAGATAAAAAAGGGGTTTATAGGAATTCTTGTGTTTGAGAATTTCTATAAAAGAGGGTTTATAGAAATTGTATAATTTCTATAGGAATTGTGTCTTATCATAAATCTGGTTAGAGCTTTCTATCGCAAATCCGGTAACCAAGTTTTATCGCCAATTTGCCAAGCTTTATTGCAATTGTCATCAGAGATCCTTATCGTAATTGTCATCAGACATCTTTATCGCAATTGTCATCAGACATCTTTATCGCAATTGTCAAGAGCAGATTCTTATCATAATTGTCTAACAAGCTTCTATCGCAATTGTTCCTTGGACATTCTATCGCAATTGTGAAAAATATTAGCAAGTTAAATAACTTTTATAAATTTGATTTGAACTTAATTTCTACAACATCGGACGTGGACTCGGTATTTTCTCACTTGTATAAGTGATAAATACTTTGACAAAGGATATCTACTAGTTTATATAAATTAGTTAGATCTTTTATATAAATTGCAAATTTATATAAATTGCATTATTCTATATAAATTGAAATTTTGCCATAATTTGTATAAATTTTGGTCTAAATTAAGATTTCTATAGAAATTGTGATTTTATCTAAATTGTAATTTACATAACGTTGTCGAATTTACTTTTGATCTTGTCTAAATTATAGTCTTATTAAATTTAGTAACTTTATTTAATTTGCTACGTTTATCTAAATTGTCATAGTTTATCTAAATTGCAAGTGACTTCAAACGATGTTCAACAAAGGACCAAGACTTCACAACATCAACTAAGTTTAACCTTCAACAACCACAACTCCTATTTCGTTGCAACGATCCTGAATCAAATTTATCATACAACATCATCAATGGCAACTCAACAAGACATCCATGCAGCCGGTGCAAAAAACCGTCCTCCAATGCTTGAAAAAGGTGGTTATCTTCCATGGACGAGTCGTATGATTCGATATATCAAAACCAAACCTCAGTGTCAAGGTAGACTAATGCTCAACTCCATCCAGAAAGGACCATTCAAGCCTCGACAGATTCAAGAAGCTGGTAATCCAAATGCAACACCTCCCATTCCACCATCCTTTCGTGATAAAAAAGAAAAGGAATACTGATGAACTCAAATAAGTACATTTTATTACTATCATTTATCCTATTAATTTGACTTGTTTTATTATATTATGTATGAGAATTGATACTTAATCGTTTACTTTTGTAATTCTCAGTTAAAAACAAGCATTTGGTGAAACTTGGCGATTTTGGACTAATTATGGAGCAAAACAAGCAAGAAGTTAAGAGTCTATTGAAATGTACAAGATCAAGACTATTCTGCTCCAGATGCGCCGCATTATACTTCTTACATACGGCGCATCACTATCAAGATTTCACAAGATATTATCCAAGACGGCAAAGGACATGCGCCGCATCCAAGAATGAAGATACGCCGCATCTTCTGGCGGTGTACGAATATTCCTGAATATATTAATCTTGGACCCCACGCGAAGTTAAGTCAATGCGCCGCATCTACTTACTAGATGCGCCGCATCTTACTCTCAGACAGAAACTATAAATACCCCAAAGACCAGACGAATTAAGAGTTCCAAAGTTCGACAGTTTTAGAAGACCGAAGACCACAGAAACCTAAGGCCGAATTCAGACGATTAGGCAGCACAAGACACACCCGAACGAAGATACAAGAGCTGTAAGAAGGTCCTGCATGTATTTAATTCATTAAGTAGTTTTGTTTTATTGTGTTAGTAAACTTTAATTCATCAGGATTGGTGGCTTGTGTAATGTGAGGAGAAAGATTGCACTCCCTTAAAACTGCTTTCCCATCAATTAAAGTTTATATGTTGATGTCTTTGGTTACTACTTATTAGTGCATTGATAACCTCTTTGTTTATTAGTGGCCTGCGCATTTGACTACGGAAGAGAATGTGGCTCCCACGGTTGTTACTAAATTGATCACTTAGGAATGACTTTTAGACATAAGTAATCATTAAGGGATTTCTCGCCGATAAGATTAGGACCAACGAGAAAGGGTTAACTACATACACTTCATATAAAACTATCAATAAAACAAGTGACAATCTACTTAATCATCAGGACAGGTCTTCTTATTGTCTCGAGTATTTATCTGTGTACGTGCATGTCTATCGCTGATTCGTGCTCATTAGTTTAGTTTATTATTTAATTGCAACCAAATCGTGCCAGTCTCTCAGGCTGAACCCCCCTTGCGTTAGATTAGGTTGTATAGTTAGCTTAGAATATTAAAATACTGATTGGAATAACTAGATAATACGTTCCACTCTTAGTGATCGACACTCTACTTACCATTATATTCATACTGACCGGGTACACTGCTCGTTAAGTGTGTGTGTTATTGATAAGTCGGCTAAATATAAATTTAAAACTTGAGTAGGCATTAATACTGCTAAACCGCAACGACACAACGCACTGCATCAAGTTTTTGGCGCCGCTGTCGGGGAGTGAATTGTTATTATCTGTTAATTTGATTAGTATTTTAATTAGGTTTTTAATGTTTATTCTAACCGCTAACTGTGTTATATATTAGGTTAATTTGCATTCATTGTATTATTTTGCATATTTTCTTGTTTTTGTGTGTTTTTATTTTTGTTTGTTTTCGTGTGTGTTTTTATTTGTTTTTATTTTTCATATTTTCTGTGTTCTGCTATCGTTGTACTGAGCTTATTCAAACGATACGGCACATCTATTTTCATAGATACGGCGTATTGCGTTTAATTTTTATAAAATACAACGCGTTTAATTAATTCGATACGACGCATCTTTTCCCCAAGATACGGCGTATCTGTTTTTAATAAGAAATTTTTTTCTAAACGATAACGCCATACGACACATCTGTTTTAGCAGATACGGCGTATCTATTATTTTAATTAAAAACAGTTTTCGAATTATTAAACAGATACGACGCATCGATCTTTGTCGATACGGCGTATCTTCTGAATCAAAAATCTTATATTTTGAAACGTAACGAAAATACGGCGCATTAACTTTTGTTAATACGACACATTTAATTTTAAATAAATATCGATTTTTGATAATTAAAACTGATACGGCGCATTCTAATTTCTAAGCGGCGTATCTATTTTCTGAATAAAAGTCTGATTTAATTTTAAAGATTGTAAGATACGGCGTATCCAACTTTTTGGATACGGCGCATCGTCTGCAGATATCAGCTATTTTTATTCTTATATCCGTTTCTAAATTCATTAATTTCTCTTCTAGCGAACAAATTCTACTGATGATTTTACCTATGATGACAGGTTCTGCTATGGAAGACATGTCAGTGAACGGATATCTTGCTAAGGAACTCTTGCTTTCGGATTCCTTCGAAGTGAAAGTTTTTGATGATGTCAACATCAATGTGCTCATGATTGATGCAGATTTATTTTCTTGGGAAACCCCTCTTGAAGCTACTTATAAGGAATTCAAGCGCTTATGCAATATTGAAGATGTGATATTCTCGTATGATTTACTAATGAGCTACACTGAAGATGAGTTGGTACTCTTATGGCCCATCATTGAATCTAAAGGATTGACTTGGACTACTATCAAAGAGAATGATGGGAAATTCAAAATTGAATTCATGAACTCAAGCAATAAAAGCTGTGGTGGAGGCAATACCCAACCTATGCAAATTTCTTACATGCCTTATTTCGAACAGTACTGGGGATTAAATGAGAACTATCTGGACGATGAAAGAATTTATGCTGTGGCGGAGTTACTATTTCATGGGAAGTTGGTAAGGTTGATGGACATCTCCCTCGAAGAATGGCTTGAACTTAAATATGGTAGTCCGAAATTTGCCCCTGCAAATGAAGTCAAGCGGATTATGACTTCATGGTTGACACGGAGTTTTAGGGGGCAATTTAACGAGTTCATGGAGATAAGAAGGAAAATGATTGGTAAAGCTTGCTTTGACGTTGACCATGATCCTAACAATGTTGATTTCTCAGATTGGTTGGCTAGTAAGTTCAATAACCATAAGAGCATGGATCGAGCTACTAAGGATGCGTTATGGGTATATTGGATGAAAGGTGAAGACGAAGAAGTAGAGAGCGACTACGGGTCGTCACTTCATGATTCAACAATCAATGAGGGCATTGAAGAATTATTCAGAATAGACATTGACGTGTTCGATTATGAGACACCCTTGTGCAGACAATTCAAAGAATTTAAATACCTTCTTCAAGTCGATGATGATGTGCTAACTGGAGACCTACCAGGATTCAAGACTTATGATGATTTCAAAAACACCTGGTACTACGAATGGAATGACCAAATACCATGGGTTTGGGATAAACCATGGGAATTTGAGCAGATTAATCACACCTGTACACCTTTCGTTTTCAAGGATGGGGGTAGTGTTTGGCCGACCTGTGATTATAAGAGTGACGGAACCTGTAATGGGGGAAGTATAATTGGGATGAAACGGGTTGGAAACGATGTAACCTTTGAAGATTATGAGTGGTACGATAATGTTGAAGACTGCCCACAAAAAGCGGAGGCTTTGCAAGAAAAGGGTAGAATTGAATACTTGAAAGGACTTAAGGGAACATCTAATACTACTTTCTGGGAATGGGTGCATGAACAATTTGATGATTACACGAAGCTTAGTCGACGGTTACAATGGGAATTGGAAAGAGAGTGGGAGGCAATTCAAGATGATGATAACAATAAGTCATTAATTGATGAACTTGATGACTATTTGATTAAGGATCCTTATTTTAAGTTTGTTGATAAAGACGAAGAAGAATTCACCAAAAGAAAGTGTCAACTACTTGGAATCCCTTATAATGAGCCACCCATGATTATTTCTGAAAAATTTAAAATCATCAAATACTCTTTGGGACCTGATGAGGAATATGTTGCGACAAAGACCAAGAGTTATACTAGATTAAGTCGAACGGAAGAAAACGTCGCAAAGCTATACGGGAACATCTTTCGGATGAAGGAAGAAGGATGGACCGTGACAAGAACTAAATGAAGAGCTGAACGTGAGTCTAACTTGAAGACTCTGGAATAAAGACAAGTGCTGACCGGGAGACAACCCGGAAAATTTTTTATTATTCTATTTTTGTGCCGAGTCAGTCAGGCCCGCAGCAGATACGGCGCATCTCAATCCCAAGATGCGACGCATCTACTGCACTGGTCATATCTTACTTTATTTTTCTGCATTTTATATTTTAACTTTAAAACTTTTTATCAGTTTATTTCAATGCGGCGCATCCCCGGTTAAGGATGCGGCGCATCTTCTATTCTGATTCGTAATTATTCCAGGCTCGATACGGCGTATCTTCTTCCATAAGATATGGCGCATCGACTGACCTGATGATTTTCATTTTTATTTTTATGTTTTATTTTTTTCTAACTACTAATGTATTATGCAAGTTTGAACCTTTCTTAACTTAGGTGTGTTTAAAGCCTTGGTGGTATTATAGATTCCTGCATTTCCTGTGGATACATCAAATATGAAGCTTAAACGTTCTAATCCACAAGAAGATGATTTTTGCTCTTATACAAATGGAGGATCATACCGAGCAAATCTCAGGGGAGTTTTTCTGTTCTAATTCTTTTATTTTCCAGTTTTTAACCTTTTATACAAACAACGAGGACGTTGTTTAACTTAAGAGGGGGGATTGGAGAATTAGAACACTTAACCCTTACTTGTCCTAAACTTTCCAAAATATGCTTAAAATGTGCTTAATATATCAAAATTTAAAAATTTTTAGCATGTTTTTGTTTAAGATCTAAGTTGCATAGCTGCACACATGACGTTATTTTCAAAAATTGTGATTTTTCAAAATTCACAAACCTATGAGTGTGCCGGTGACTTGTAAACTTTAGAACTTGCCTTGTATACTATTCGAGACCACCATAATAAGTATTATTTTATAATTGGAATGACTTGTCTAAATTGGTAAAATTCTAGGATTACACCCAAAAAGCCTATATATGTTATGTGTTATGTGCTAATTACACTGGTTAGTTAACCCCCGTATAAACCCTTTTGTTACTCTCACTTTTAGAGTAAGATACCCCTAGAAAAACACTCAGAGCCATTCCTTTCGTTTCTTACACCAATGTTTAAAATGTTTCGTTACACCCTTACACCTTAGCCTACCCTGTAGATTAAAATCCGTGGTTGGTTAATTGCTTTAGGCAAAGTGTGTTTCCTTACATTACCTGTGTTCGCGTGCGTAATTCATTATCTTTGGTTAGGTCGGGAAATTGCACAATGCAATTGGAGTGAAAGTAAATATTGTATATCTTTGAGTTTATTTTTTGTGTGTTTACTACTTTCACTATTACCGTTATTTCTGAAGTTATGAAAAGTATGGAAAAATTATCCAGGATTATCATTATAGTGATGTGGTGAAATTTTACACATCTTTGTTTATCTTTGGTTAAAAAAAAAAAAAAAAAAAAAGAATCGAAAAAAATAGAAAAAGAAAAAGAAAAAGGAAAAGTTGGATGTTTGATTTAACCAACTTATGAAAAGTTTTGTATTAAGTGGTCGATATCACCACTAGTTGTTGTATATTATATCTATGGATTGAATGGGAGTTGACAGTTATGGGAACACCAACTAAGGTTTATTCTTTGATTGAGATCTTGTTGAGTATAATTCGTGTCTACCTAAAGCGTGTGTTTCAAGTGTTAAAGCGTGAGTTATTCTATGATATGAGTCTTATTCATGGGATGGTTGGGATAGTGATTAACCACACTTAGGATTTTAATTTATTTGTTTTGTTTATTTTTCATTTTACACCAATTTATATCCCAAATATTATCCATACCCTATATTATTCTTTATCCAAACCTTTGATTTATTGAGATTAGGGATTTGAGCAATCTTAAGTATCGTAGTCGTGGATTCGGCTATGTATTTATGGTTTTGTCGCCCTTTTTGATATAATATTATTGGTGAAGATTACTTGATCCTATCTTTAGCCTATTCGAGTTAAGGATTTGAGCAATTGCAAGTATCGTGTTCGTGGATTCGATCATGTATTTGTGATTTTGTCGCCTTTTCTGGAATTTGATATCGATAGAGATTAAGGAGAATGATTAACCCTTAAACCTCAAAACCCTTTTTACCGCTTTAGACTTGTTATTCCTTGGCTTTAGTGGGGGAGATGTGTATACTTGCCAAGCTTATGATAGAATATTCGTCACGACTGGACAGTTAAACGATTAGATTTGCTTTTATCAGAATATTTTATTTTACTTCTAATTCGTTAAGTGTTTGGTTGTGTGATTATGACAAAAATGAATAAATGCTTAAATATAAAAATAAATCCTAATATCTTTTAGGATACATTTTCATAAGATTAATTCTAAGGTTTACTTGGGGACAAGTAAAGTTCAAGTGGGGGGATATTTGATGAACTTAAATAAGTACATTTTATTACTATCATTTATCCTATTAATTTGACTTGTTTTATTATATTATGTATGAGAATTGATACTTAATCGTTTACTTTTGTAATTCTCAGTTAAAAACAAGCATTTGGTGAAACTTGGCGATTTTGGACTAATTATGGAGCAAAACAAGCAAGAAGTTAAGAGTCTACTGAAATGTACAAGATCAAGACTATTCTGCTCCAGATGCGCCGCATTATACTTCTTACATACGGCGCATCACTATCAAGATTTCACAAGATATTATCCAAGACGGCAAAGGACATGCGCCGCATCCAAGAATGAAGATACGCCGCATCTTCTGGCGGTGTACGAATATTCCTGAATATATTAATCTTGGACCCCACGCGAAGTTAAGTCAATGCGCCGCATCTACTTACTAGATGCGCCGCATCTTACTCTCAGACAGAAACTATAAATACCCCAAAGACCAGACGAATTAAGAGTTCCAAAGTTCGACAGTTTTAGAAGACCGAAGACCACAGAAACCTAAGGCCGAATTCAGACGATTAGGCAGCACAAGACACACCCGAACGAAGATACAAGAGCTTTAAGAAGGTCCTGCATGTATTTAATTCATTAAGTAGTTTTGTTTTATTGTGTTAGTAAACTTTAATTCATCAGGATTGGTGGCTTGTGTAATGTGAGGAGAAAGATTGCACTCCCTTAAAACTGCTTTCCCATCAATTAAAGTTTATATGTTGATGTCTTTGGTTACTACTTATTAGTGCATTGATAACCTCTGTGTTTATTAGTGGCCTGCGCATTTGACTACGGAAGAGAATGTGGCTCCCACGGTTGTTACTAAATTGATCACTTAGGAATGACTTTTAGACATAAGTAATCATTAAGGGATTTCTCGCCGATAAGATTAGGACCAACGAGAAAGGGTTAACTACATACACTTCATATAAAACTATCAATAAAACAAGTGACAATCTACTTAATCATCAGGACAGGTCTTCTTATTGTCTCGAGTATTTATCTGTGTACGTGCATGTCTATCGCTGATTCGTGCTCATTAGTTTAGTTTATTATTTAATTGCAACCAAATCGTGCCAGTCTCTCAGGCTGAACCTCCCTTGCGTTAGATTAGGTTGTATAGTTAGCTTAGAATATTAAAATACTGATTGGAATAACTAGATAATACGTTCCACTCTTAGTGATCGACACTCTACTTACCATTATATTCATACTGACCGGGTACACTGCTCGTTAAGTGTGTGTGTTATTGATAAGTCGGCTAAATATAAATTTAAAACTTGAGTAGGCATTAATACTGCTAAACCGGAATGACACAACGCACCGCATCAAATACACAACAGAGGATTGGAAAATAATTGAAGCAGATGACTTGGCTATGCACTTAATTCAACTTGGTTTACCACGAGAGATCTTTATTGCTGTTGACTGTTGTGAAACTGCTTATGATACGTGGGAACGAGTTAGAAGGCTTTGTCATGGCACAAAAATTGATCAACAAGACATGGAAAACAAGCTTCTAACTGAATGGGAAAAGTTCACATCCACTACAGCTGAGCCAATTGAATCTTACTACATAAGGTTTTGCACTTTAATGAATGAGCTGATCAGAAACAAGTTGACACCAAAACTAATTGTTCAAAACATAAAGTTCATCAACAATTTACAAGAAGAATGGGGAGGGTATGTCACAATTGTTAACCAAACAAAGAACCTTCATGAGGCAAACTATGATCAGCTATATGATTTCCTTAAGTAAAACCAGAAAGAGGCAGATGGGGTAAGGAAAGAGAAGTTAGCTAAGCAACATGATCCTCTTGCACTCATTGCTAAGACACCAACACCTACAACAGTGAATACACAACCATCATCATCAACTTCCACTCAGAACTTCATGCAACAACAATATGTTCCACAACAACCATTATACCTACAACAACAAGAAGTCATTCCACAACAACGATATCCACCATTCCAAGAACCAGAAGTCAATGACCAGGATGAAGCTATTGCTGCTATGACACATGCATTTACTTTAATGTCAAAAGCATTCCAAGGACGCTATTCCACACCTACCAACAACAACCAAAGGATTTTCTTTGAATACTCGCAACAGGCAAATTGCACAGCCGAGTTTCAACATGCGTCATCAAGGAAAAATGGTTGGAGTTTATGGGAATCAGCAAGGATATGCTACAAGGTTTCAGATGGGTAATCAAGGGCAGTATGCAGGCAATCAGATGTATCAGTATGCAAGGAATCAGATGGGTTAAGTTGTTGGATATCAAAGGGGTCAGAATGTTGGGAATCAGTTTGGGAATGTTGTTGCTTTAGTTGCTAGGAATATTGGAAATGTGAATCAGGGTAATCAGATGGGTAATTTTCTAAAGTGTTTCAACTGTCAAGGAATTGGTCATAAGGCAAGGAATTGTGCCACCATGCCAAAAAAGAAAGATCTTGACTATCTTCAGAAAGCAGTGCTTTTGGCTCAAAAGGAAAAGGCAGGGTTATAGTTGAATGTAGAAGAATATGACTTTATGGCTCTTATGGATGATATGGAAGACCTTGAAGACATTGATGCCAACTGCATTTTCATGGTAAATCTTCAGGAGGCTAAGTATGACATGGATTCTGAAGCACCCTTTGCTTATGATGTCAATGGGGTTTCTTAGGTACAACCATATGCTACATGTTACAATAATGAAATATTTGATATGTTACCTCAGAATGAATAGCATCCTGCGACTCCAACACCCACTTACGATACATACATGGACAAGCCAAGTTATAGCAATATTAATTTGGCAACTCCAGATATGGATCCTAATGGAGGCTTCGAGTCACAACATACTGAGAATAATGAGGAAACACGTGAGTTATTTGAATCATTACTGAATAACTATAGTATTGAAATTGAAAAGGTCAAAAAGATCAATCGCGATGTTAAGGCCGCGAATGAAAAATTGATGGCTGAGCTTGAGAGATATAAGGTGAATGAACGAGCTTTTGAATTTAATAACAAACGACATTCAGAATTAGGAATTGGTTATAGAGATTCTGTTTTAAGAGAAAAACATTTGCAAATCAAATATGACACACTCGATGTTAATTTGAACATGAAAATTAAATCCTTAAAAATAGAAATTTCAGAATTAACCAACCACTTTCTAAACAAAAATCAACTTATTCTGATCTTGAAAAAGTAAAGAAAGAGTTGAATGCAATGTTTTCAAAACTTGAAAATGATCTTCTTGATGAAATCATTGAGAAACAAGAAACCATTAAAAAGTTGGAAGTGTTCTTGTAAAAATTGGTCATTCTGCTCAAACTACAAATATGTTAATCGAAGATCCAAACCCGCTTTTACATACAATGAAAAAATGGCTATCGGTTGTGAAAACCCTTATCATCTCAAGAAAGCTCAGAAAGAAAAGAATGTGTTATATAATGGTAGTGTGCTAAATGATAAACATGATTCTCCCGAGGTTCGGGATTCTTATGAAACGATTGAGCTTGCCGAAGAGAGTCGAAACAAAATGACACAAATGAACCCAGAAATTAAACCAATTGATTATAACAAGCTTAACACAATTTCTGGAGTACATCTTGTTCAAAAAGAGTCACCAATGTTTTTCAAAAAACCAGTTGTTGTTTCAAAACGAAAAGTTGTTAAAAAACATATTTCTAACATTGAACAAATGTCCACATGTTGCCCTTTTAACACAAGCGACGCTAAACGCTTCAAATGATTGTGGCATCCAAAACAAATATTAAATTCAACGACTGGTATTCAAGTTTTCATACAGAACAGAAAAAGACGTTTGAAACAGAAATTACTCCTACATTAACTGCAATTCATGCGGTAGTTCTTAATGTTGAAAATGCTCTTTTGAAAGAAACAACCGACTTTTTCAAGAACCACAAATCCCTGGTGAAGGAAACTAATGAAAACATTGAACAAATCAAAGTTTTGGAAAAACACAATGACACTCTCTTCGAAGTAGCTCTGTCGACCGATATTATGTCCATTATTTATGAAACATATTCTGTGGAAGATGATGAAAGACTTCGAGCTGAGACTTCTAAAATTGTTTTAAAATATGAAAATGCGCTTGCTAAGCTTGAAAAAGAAAATGTTACATATTTTTAACAACTTGATCGGAAAAAGGAAGAATGCAAGTATGACAAATTGTCATATGAGCGTGCCTTCAAAAACATGAAAGAACAAAATGATATTTTGAAGTCTCAGCTTGAAAGTCAAAATAGGAAGGGTGAAGAAACTAAGATTGCTAAACCAAAAATGTCAATTTCTTAACGTGTTCCAACACCCTTGCCTAAGCAATGTGATAAATCATCAAGTGTTGATAAAGGGAAAGCAGTTGTCGAAACACCAAATGTGATAGCACCTGGACTTTATAGGATTAGTACCACTACTGCGTCTGCCTCTACATCTCAAACATATAGGGAAATAGACAAAAATGTGAAAGATAATCCTAATGAGACTAGGAATGCTAAAACAAATTCAAATGACAACAAGATAAATCCTAATGTGTGTGCCTTACCTTCTACAGGAGTAGAAAGTACCTCTAGGAGCAGTAGACTAAAGCCTAGGAGCAATACAAGGAACAATAGAGTCTCGCCTGTCTCTGAGAGTGAAAGCAAGAATAAAACGGAAGAAATAGAAGAACACCCTAGGAATTTATCGCTTTCGAATAAGAAACATATGTCATCTGGATGTAATGTTAAGAGTATCGTTTCTAGTGCATGTAATGACTTTGTTTGTTTAATGTGCAAGAAATCATTACCTAAAAATGCTTGTGATGATATTGTTTCTAATAATGTGAATGTTAATGTGAATGCCATGCCTGAACAGAAAGATGTTCCTCCAGGAACTAGTGCTAAGACTAGATATATTCAAAGATTTAATTCAAAATCTAGGACAACCACTAGTAGAATATTGCCTAGGAACTATCTTAAGTTGTGTGTATGGATTCCAATGGGTAGAGAATTCACTTTAGTAGATGGTAATGTTAAAGGCTCCAAAAGAACCAGTAAAAAACGTCTATGAATGTGATTTGTCTGTTACCCCTAACCCCTTGGAACCAAATGATAAACGGTTTCCAAATACACAATCTTCTGTTATTGGCAGGTTATCGAAATATGTTTTGGATCGTCGACTCGGGTTGCTCCAAGCACATGACCGGGAATCTGAAGCTGCTGATCAACTTTGTATGGAAGTTCATGGGAACTGTTCGGTTTGGAAATGATCATGTAGCAGCTATTCTGGGTTATAGAGATCTTTAGTTCGGGAATTTCTTAATCACTAGGGTTTACTATGTCGAAGGGTTGGGACATAATCTGTTTTTAGTCGGGCAGTTTTGCGTTGCAGATTTAGAGGTTGCATTTAGGATAAACACTTGCTTCGTTAGGAACTTGATTGGAGATGATCTCTTAACCGGAAATTATTGAACCAATCTATATGCTATCGACGTCAACCAAATGGCCTCTTCATCACCAATTTGCCTTATGACTAGAGCTTGTGAAACTAAGTCCTGGTTGTGGCATAGACGATTATCCCATCTCAACTTCGACACCTTAACCAAGCTTGCCAAAGACAACATCGTCAACGGTCTCCCTAAGTTCAAATACACCAAAGATCACTTATGTCCATCCTGTGAGCAAGGAAAAAGCAAAAGGGCAACTCATAAACCCAAAACCATACCTAGTTCGGTTGATAAGTTACATCTGTTGCACATGGACTTATGTGGCCCAATGAGAGTTGAAAGTATCAATGGGAAGAAGTATATTCTTGTTATCGTCGATGACTATTCAAGATATACATGGGTAAAGTTTCTGAGGTCTAAAGACGAAGCACCAGGCATCATCATCACCTTTCTGAAGCGCATACAAGTCTTACTTCAAGCTCCAGTAAGGATTGTAAGAATCGAAAATGGCACAGAATTCACTAACCAGGAGTTAAGAACATATCTTGAAGAGACTGGAATCACTCACCAGACATCAGCTGTTAGAACTCCACAGAAGAATGGGGTAGTTGAAAGAAGAAATTGAACTCTTGTGGAAGCTGCTCGCACGATGCTGATTTATTTTAGTGCACCGTTATTCTTATGGGCTGATGCTGTTGCCACTGCTTGTTTTACTCAGAATCGTTCCCTAATTCATCCAAGATTCAATAAAACCCTATATGAGCTAGTGAACAATAGAAAACCCGACATCTCTTACCTTCATGTATTTGGCGCTTTGTGCTATCCAACGAACGACAGAGAAGATTTGGGGAAGCTGAATGCAAAAGGGTGATATTGGAATCTTCATTGGTTATTCAGAAAACTCTAGGGCATTCAGGGTGTATAATCATCGAACTAAAAGGATAATGGAGACGATGAATGTGAAGTTTGACGAGATTTCACAGATGGCTTCTGAGAGACTCACTCTAGAACCCGCGCTTAACCCGATGGCTTCTAATCATACCGGATTAGGACCCGCACCAAACAGTCAAACTTCTTGCATATTAGTCCAGGACTCGTACCCCAAGGAGCTCAGTTAACTAACACCGAAAAACCAACAAATCAAGAACTGGAAAATTTCTTCGAGTTTATGTATGATGAGTACTATGGTGGAGCTTCGACAAATGCATTACAACAACGTTCCGCTGCACCCGCTCAAAATCATCAAATACCACCACTACCGCAAGATGCATCTACCACAATCGAAGCTGACGCACCAACTCCCTTAACGTCATCAACATCTACTCCAGCAACTCTAGTAATTGAGATTGTTCTACCAAGAGTTGATGAGCAAAACCACAATACCCCAATTCAAGAAGAACAACAACAAAATGATGTTGTGTTAGAAGAAGAACCATTCAAAAACCCGTTTGCAACGGATTCTGCTGAATCATCTTCAAGGTTACATGAACCATCTAACACGCATTCGTCAAATCCAAGTTACCCTTCAACGTTACAGTGGACTAAAGACCATCCAATAGAACAAGTAATTGGTGAACCCTCTCGGCCTGTTCAGACAAGAAAACAGCTCGCCACCGATTCCGATATGTGCATCTATGTCTATTCAGTCAGTCTAAAAGAGCCAAAGAACATTCGGGAAGCAATGGCAGATAATGCATGGATTGAAGCAATGCAGGAAGAACTTCTCCAATATCAATTACATGACACTTGGGATTTAGTGCCAAGACTAATCGACAAACTTGTCATTGATCTTAAGTGGTTATGGAAGAACAAAAAGGATGAAGAGATGACTGTAATTCGCAACAAAGCTCATCTAGTGGCCAAGGGATTCAGACAGGAAGAGGGGATAGATTTTGAAGAGTCATTCGTACCAGTAGCAAGGCTTGAGGTAGTCACGATCTTCTTAGCATACGCAGTTCACAAAAACATCACGGTCTATCAGATGGATATCAAGACAGCATTCTTGAACGGAACTCTGAAAGAAGAGGTGTACATGAGTCAGCCAGATGGATTCACTGACAAAGATCATCCCGACTACGTCTACACGCTAAAGAAAGCTATATAGTTTGAAACAAGCCCCAAGAGCGTGGTATGACGAGTTATCATCTTTCCTACATCAAAACAATTTCACCAAAGGAACAATTAACCCGACCTTGTTTACCAAAAAATTCAAAGATGAAATTTTGATTGTTCAGATTTACGTGGATGACATAATTTTTGGGTCCACTAATCCGAAACATTCAAAACATTTTGAAAATCTCATGAAAAGCAATTTTGAAATGTCTATGATGGGGGGAACTAAAATTCTTTCTTGGCATACAAATTCATCAATCCCCACATGGTATTTTTTATAAATCATGCTAAATATACAATTGAGATTTTGAAAAAACATGGAATGGAAAATTGTGACTCTGTTGGCACACCAATGGTCACTTCACCCAAAATAGGAGCTGATTTATATGGGAAACCAATGGATCCAAAGAAATATCAGAGCATGATTGGTTCTCTCATGTACTTAACTGCTAGTCGAACCGGTATACATTTTGCTGTCTGTTTATTACCATGGTTTCAGGCAAGGCCTACCGAACTGCACCTCCAAGAGGTTAAATGGATCTTTCAGTACCTATGAAGAACCATCAACATGGGACTTTGGTATTCGAAGGATTCGGAGTTTTCACTAACAGCCTTTTCAGATGCCGACCATGCTGGGTGCCAAGTTACCACAAAAAGTACATCCGGGGGAGCACAATTTTGGAAGAAAAGCTAGTAGGCTGGTCATCAAGGAAACAAGATTGTACTGCACTATCAACCGCTGAAGCCGAGTATGTGTCTCTATCTGCGTGTTGTGCCCAAGTTCTATGGATGCGGACACAACTCACAGATTATGGCTTCTCTTTCGTCCGCATTCCTATCTATTGTGATTCGAAAAGTGCCATAGCCATCTCGTGCAATCCAGTGCAACACTCGAAGACCAAGCATATTAGAGTCCGCTATCACTTCATAATGGAACATATCGAAGAGGGTACTATTGAATTATTTTTTGTGAATACTGAATAGCAACTCGCCGATCTATTTACTAAAGCCCTTCCAAAAGAGAGGTTTGATAACTTAGTTCGACGAATTGGCATGCGAAGCCTAACTCCCGAAGAGTTAGAAAGTCTTCTCGAAACTTCTTGAAAAATATTCTCAAAAAGCTTCGCTGTAAATATTTTTGAAAAAACAAAATACAAAATTTGAAAAACAAACAAAAAGAAAATATAAAATTTGAAAAACCTTCAAAAACAAAATACAAAAATAGAAAATTTTCAAAAATACAAAAACAATATAAAATTGAAAAACCAAAAATATTCTTCTCACGACATGTCTCTCGTATAATCGATATTCTGTACGTATCTAGAAATGTCTTTCAACAATGATACGGACATGTACAGATGCTTGAATGAGAGTTCATTTAAAATTTTTCTAAAAACATGTCGTTTCTCAAATCTTCTTCACCATGGCTTTCGTATACTTCAGTACGAAACCCGCACTTAAATGATGGCTTTCGTATACTTCAATACGAAACCCGCACTTAAATGACGGCTTTCGTATATTTCAGTACGAAACCCGCGCTACAATGATGACTTCTGATTATTTCTGATCAGGACTTGTATTGTTAATGGCAAAATAAAATAAAGAATCCTTGAGCACATGATCAAGATTTTTTAATAAGATTTTTCAAAATCTTTCTCCAAATTCTGTGCTCAAGATTCTTCAAATAGGAAAACTCCCTCTATACCCTTAAATTGATTTTAAACTCAAATGTTTAAAAAATATATGCTTTATTTAAGGGGAGTATAAACAGAAAAATAAATTGCTCCAAATCATGATAAAGTGATCCGTCTATCTCTCCAAAAATCTCTCATTTAATCAGTTGATATAAAAAATATCACAACATGCTATTTTTTAGGGGGAGAAGACGTGATTAAAATGTGATCAAAAAGTTAAAGATCGTGGATTGAATCTCAAAAGAGCTCGACTCAATATTTTACCCTCGAATTGACGAAAAAGTAAATGTCAGTAATCGTAAAGACTTGTCCGGGACGGGTAATAATTTCAAGCTAGTTATCCTTTGATGTAAACGTGTCTCGCAAAGGACTTGTCGAAGTAGAATGTACAAATTCGAGAGATAATCGTCGAATATGACTGGAACGGGTAATAATTTCAAGACGGGTAATAATTTCAAGCTAGTTCATCTAGTGATGTAAACGTGTCTCACAATGGTCATGTTCATTGAAAGTCAATCAATTCAAATTGTGCGAACTCTACCCAACATGTGCAAATTTATCTTAAAAATGCATGAGCACATGTGAAGGGGGAGTATTTCAGAAAATGCAAAATTCTCAAAGTGTTATCGAAAATGTGTTTTATTCATAAACACTTTGAGAGATTTTTCACAAAAGGTTTTATGGCAAGTGATCAACAAATCTAGGATAATCATTGAGTAATAAGGTGATTATTGTTAGGTTTATGTCCTATGATCCGCCAGAGCCGGAGGGATCTACCCAAGGACAAGTCCAATAGATTAGAATTAGAAGTCCTTAGGTATGATAGAAAAAAGGAGTAAATGAGAAAGGGAAAGAAGGGGTTGAAGAATTAAAAAGAAAAGTTGAATGAAAAGGTGAAAAGTAATAGCCCTCCATGAAAACTTAGGGCAGAAACCGGGTCAATACATCTGCTATCGGTTATCACTTAGTTGATACTGATATTGAAGAAAAGACGTCATGGACCCAGTGACGCGCTGCACCACCCATCCTAGCCAATCAGATATCTCTTAAAAGATATTTGTTTCATTTCCCACGGAGAAGAATGCATAATCTATCGGCCTCTCACTCCGAGATGTGTTGATATTGAAAAGGTGGCAGTCTGCTCCATGCATACGACTACTAAAACCAAAACGCACATTATCGAGTCTAGAGCCATGGGATTCATCAAATATCTCTTAGGAACACTTTTATAAGAATACCCTTGTGTTCACCAAAAAGGACACAAGGTGTACAAGAGTCATAAAGAGATCTTCGGATCTTGCCACTTATATCATGATGGTTACGTGCTTCAAACGGTCTACAGTTGTGGGGTGATCTCCAGCGACTCACTGAATCGTGGGTGCACTTCGGTGTGTCCGTGTATGCCCTTTCGAGGGTATCCGATTCAGAACAGCCATGGTTAGGATTAGAGAAAATCTTCACACTATGCTGTTGACGATCTTGAAGTTCAAACCGGTAAGCGCTGGACAATTTATTGCTAACTATTTTATGTAGGTACTACAAAAGTCCATTCACCATCATCAGATACATCTAACATCTTCACCTCAACATACTCATACTTATGAAAATCATCCTCAACAAAGCTCAAGTGTAAAAGTTCATGACAAAAGGATCAAGTTAAAGACAAAGTGTAACAACAAAGTCAAAAAGCTAATCAAGATGTCAAGAACAAGTTCATATATCAAATGAGGAAAGAATAAGGGGAGATTGTTAGCATATGTATAAAGTTCAAGATGTATAAGTATGTTGGAGGACACGACGCATCATCACACGAAGATGTTGATCAAGGCAAGAACTACCTAAAGAGGATTACGTTGAAGATCACATAGCATGAAGGAACACTGAATGAAGACTATTCCCCATCGACACACAAAAGTTCAAGACGTTGAAGACAAAAGACCTATCACCGGGAGCATCATTGAAATGACCATCCCTTAGGGGGAGATTGTTAGCATTTAAATTATTAGTGAAGTGATGGTCAGTTGTAATATCAAAGACTTGTGTGTCGTGTGTTTTAATATGTCTAGGATAGTGTGGTCTTTTGTTATTGTAATATGATGGAAATGTGTATGTAATAGTCCAACCCATCAAAAGCCCACACGAAGCCCAACTTTAGGAATTAGGGCGTCCCACACTCTCACCCCATTTCATATGTGCCTCATAGAGTAGTATAGGTGAG
Organism: Artemisia tridentata subsp. tridentata; assembly: GCA_021014915.2. NCBI lineage: Eukaryota > Viridiplantae > Streptophyta > Magnoliopsida > Asterales > Asteraceae > Artemisia > Artemisia tridentata. The sequence continues at coordinate 94,023,856 of CP139507.1, read as the reverse complement.
AGTGTGTGTGTAGTCTCTTAAGGTTGTGTTTTGTATTTGCTTTCTCTTCAAGCTAATATATTTCCAGTCGACATTTTATATCATACGATCCATACACTTTCTTCTCATCTATATTATTTCTTTCACTGTTGAGTGTCACGAGTAGTATAATATAGTGTTTAGTTTGTGTGATAAAGTTAGTATTTCTAGTCATAACAAAGCCGTTCTAAAAAAAAAAAAAAAAAAAAAAAAAACTGGAAAGTCAGATGCTTGATGTGAAGCTTGTGCTAGTGGGTGATGATGGGAAGCCTCTAAAACCACGTAAATCAATGATTTCTAGTTTTAAAAAGGTTATTGATCCGGATAATACGGATAGTGATGATGAAGTGCTCGGGGTCAACAATAAAACTTCTACTTATATGGCATCTACGAGTTCAAAAGTTAATGAAATCTCTAAAAGTGGTGGTGGAATAGGTAGGAAGAGTTTATACGAGCAATGGAAGGATGAGACCTATGATGATGATTTTTATGATTTTGGTTTGACTAATGCCCAAGAAGTTCGCTAACGCTTTTAACAATAGTCTTCGTGGTCAATTTAAACAGGGTTTTATTATGTCCTTTAAGTTTGACATTTCATTCTTATGCTAGATTATGTGTTAAGCACAGTAGGAGCATTTTTTTTGCCTATTTGGGCAGAGATGTGGGACTCACCCACATCCATTATACTTATTTGTTTTTTGGCGTAATAAAATTTACTAGGGGTATTGAATCCCTTCACACATAAAAAATGTGTTTTTTAATGGTGATGACCATGTTGGGCTAACATTGTCTAGGTCTCTCTTATGTTTTAATGATAAAAAATAAACCTTAGTAACATATAAAATCACAAACGTTAGCCAAAATCCAACCGGTTTCATAACTGGAACTGGCACACTGGCGATGCGCCGAAGCGCCAGCTTTCTGTATCGAAATGACTCAGTTTTTGAAAGTCTGCTTTCCCCTTACCCGATAAATGTGGATCTTTCATTACAGGTATGAATATGATAATAAAGCTATTAGGAATAATCAAAACGAGTTTTAGACTTAGAGGGATACAAAATCATGACTTCCCATTTTTGACAAAATGCCAACACAACTATTTTACAAAATGCCTCTAGCCAAGGCTTTTCCAAACCGCGTCTAAGGTCCGTAATACTGACAGTAGGTTGTTTGACGCTGATGGCAAACCAATGGAGCCTACATGAGGTTGTCGTATGGATGATGGTTTTTGTTTTGTAGTTGCCTGTAACGACAAGGCTGGAGGTTCACCCTCGAATGTGGCTAATGATGAATCGACGGGTAATTATTCAGCAAAGGAAAGTAGTTCAAACACTTTGTTTTATACTATTGGAAAACCGAATGAAGTTGGTGACACGAGTTCTCTTGCTGGTGGCGTAAGTAGTACATCAACTTTTAGTGAGAATGTTTCTCCAAGCCTCAACGCTAATCTGCATGTATCTAATGAAGGACTTATGGAAGTTACTACTAATTGTTCAAATGCTTTAAAATAGCCTCATGATTGCCCTATGCATGTGGTTGCTACTACACACGTGACAAAATCACCTATTCCTTGGAGTCATAATGATGCGTGTATGGGACATAATGATTATCTTGGGGACAAATGTGGTGGGGTTTCTAACATTGTGAATAAAAGTGGAAGTGAGCCAACTTCTGATAAGATTAGTCCTAATACTTCTACTTCATCACCTCAGGTTGCTTCTCATAAGACGAGTTTTGATGTAGCTATGCAGTCACAAAACTTTGCTACACATAGGGACACGAGTAATTCTAGTGGCAGTGGTAATGTGGATGCAAATTCTGTTAAAAACTCTTCTAGTACCGTAAGTGTTTCGAATCAGCCCCAATCTACGAATGACCCTAATATGAAGCCGGTTTCATATGTGGGTTGTTGGGAATTATGATGCGTATCAAGAGCAGACAACTTAGGTCTGGTAGTTTATCTAAGTTAGGTCTGTTTGTGTTATTAGGTCTGGTAATGTAATGTTAAGTCTGGTAGCATGTTTAAGTCTGGTTGACTTATAAAGTTAAGTCTGGTCGTGAAGATAGGAAAGTCTGTTAGAGTTATGTTAGGAAAAGATACAATGCGTGTATGTATCTTTATAGAAGATTTGTGTATATCTTCTGAGTCGGCTAGGGTTTCCTTGTGTTATAAAAGGATCCCTAAAGATTGTTAGTTCGTGTGTGAGTTGTACGAATTCATTATAGTGAATATCAATATACGAAGTTAGTGATATCCCTGCTTGTGTTCTTAATTGTTCTTGTTAAGATTCCGCATTAACAATAACAATCACCTAGGGTTTCTCACTTAGATTGGTTCGGATTTATCCTAACCATCTACTAGGTATTCAAGACTACTTAGTGATCCATCTACAATTTGTGGACCAACAAGTGGTATCAGAGCAAGGGAGAGACTCTGAATTCGAAGAAAACTAAATCTCAAAAACCTAATTCTCACTCAAATCACCCTACAAAATGTCTGAATTCGATAAGCCTGTTTTCACTGAAACTTTCTCAATCCATAACAGTGAGGATGAGAAATCAAACCATGAAGATGAAGGAAAAACCGATACCAGTAACTCCCAATCACAACAACAACCCATCCCTTCCACAACCACAATCTCAAACATAAAACTTCCATTACTGAAGAGAGAAGAGTATGATATATGGGCCATGGAGATGGAACATTATCTGGAATACATTGATAGCGATGTATGGAAGGTAATTCAAAAGGGAAATTCTAAGAAGAGAATTTCACAAGGGAATGATGGGCAGCTCAGAATAATGCCACCAGTATCTGCTGAGGAGATTAGGGCTGTGGAGAAGGAAAAGAAGGCCAGAACCTTGCTTCTTATGGCTATTCCTAAGGAGCATCTACAAAGGTTTCATGGCATTCTTGATGCAAAGGAGATGTGGGAAGCTATCAAGAAATGATTTGGAGGTAATGCTAACTCCAAGAAGATGCAAAAGGCTGTTCTTAAACAGCAATTTGAAACATTCAATGTTTCAAAGACTGAAGGTTTGGAGAAGGGCTATGACAGATTTCAACATCTGTTAACACAACTGGAAGTTCATGGTGCAGCAGTCTCAAATGAGGATGCAAATCACAAATTCCTTAGATCTTTACCATCAGAATGGGGCAATGTATCTGTGGCGATGAGGATTAAGGAGGAAGTAGATTCTATGACACCTGATGACCTATACAATAATCTCAGGATGTTTGAAAGGGACATCAGTAACAACACTCAGGCTTCAACCAGTTCATCAAATGTTGCTTTTGTGTCTCAAAACAAAAGCAGTACTTACAAGGTTAGATCTGGTGGTGTTATGTCTGGTAACTATGAAACTCCTTCAAGTGAAAGGTCTGCTTCAAGTTTTACTGATGAGGTGATACATTCTTTCTTTGCCAATCAAACGGAAGATGAAAGCTTTATTAGTGAAGACCTTGAACAGATTAAGGATGCTGAAGTTGAGGAGATGGACATAAAATGGCACATTGCCATGGTTGCTTTAAGGGTCAAACGATTTCAGAAGCAATATGGTAGGACTATCAACTTCAACAATAAATCACCAGTGGGATACACAAAGAGGACTGTTGAATGTTACAACTGTCACAAGCATGGGCATTTTTCAAGAGATTGTCCAGAGAAGAAGTCTGCTGATGAGAAAAGAGATGATGATGGGAAGATGGAAAAGAATCAGATGAGCCTGCTGACAATGGAAGCTGGAGGAGTCAATTGGGGTGAGCATCCAAGAGTAAATGAGGAGTCTGATCATGCTCTCATGGCCATTGGTAATGAGGTATCATTATGCTCTAAATTATGTACTGACTCATATAATCATGTTAAGGCTTTGTGTGATGAGCAGCAGGAACAAATAGGTGATCTAGAAGTAAATTTATTAGCACATAAAAATGCTGTAAAAACTTTAGAGGCACAAAAGGTCACCCTTCAAAACCAACATGCTGCTTTAAATGAAAAACTATACTTTCAAGCTAATAAGATATACGAACAAGATGAAAAGCTTAAAAGGTATAGACAATTAGGGCTTAAAATTCAGAAGGAAAGGGATGAGCTGAGAAAAAGGGTAGATCAATGGAACAGTTCAAATAATAAACTGTTTAAGTGTTGGGATTCTCAAATTAAGTCAAATAAAAAATGTGACTTAGGATATGAGGAAAATGAGAATAGGGCTATATTTAAGAATAGAGAAGAGGACTATGCTGATAAGCCTTTGTATAATAGGTTTGTTAAGACTGGTGACTTTAAGGGAGTACCACCACCTTTGAGTGATGACTATACTCCTCTTGAAAAGGAAGAGTTGGATGATTCACTCTTTGTGTATGGTAAGAAAGGTCCTCAAATGCCTGAAACAACTACCTCAGAGGACAAATCCAGTAGATATTCTTCTTGTCAATCCAATGAATCTGAAGGATCTATTGATGGTTCCTCTGATCACTCTAAGTCTGAGTCAAACAATGAGGAAAAAGAGAATCCTGAACCTAAGGTTGTTGAGAAGTGTGAACCTATTGTTGCTAAACCTGTAGTGACTGAACAAAAGGCTGAGACAGTTAAACCTAGTTGTGTCAATCACATAAAAACTCCTAGGGAATCTGTTAAATTGAATGAGTCACCTAGAAGCAATAGTGTTCACAGAGAAAGTAGGAGTAGTTATACTTATGCTCCTAAAAGATGCTTTGTGTGTGGAAGTTTGAGTCATTTAATAAGAGATTGTGACTTCCATGAAAAGAGAATGAAAAGAGAGGCTGAGCAAAAGAGAATGAATGTTAATAAGGTTCATGGTTCAAATAAACCAGTTTGGAATAATACTAGTAGAGTTAATCATGCTAACCAGTTTGTTCCCAGACCTGTACAACTAAATAACACTACCAGACCTAACTCTTTTGTTAATTCTGGTAGACCAAATTTTAAGTCTGGCTACAGAAATTTTGATATGAATAGGCAAAATGTTAATTCTATGAAGCCTAGAGTGAATACTGGTTATGTTAACTCTATGAGGCCTAATTTGAACACTGGTTTTGTAAGACCCAAACAACCTTTTCAAAAACCTCAGGTAAATGCAAATTTTCAAAGAAATAATTTTTACAAAGCTCATTCACCTGTAAGGGGACAAACAAATGGGGGTTCTGCTGATAATTTCTCTGATTGCTGGACTTGGAATCCATTTAAAAATGAATTTACCTATAAGTGCAAACATGGTTTCACTGGAGCAAGTTCATACAAGACCTATAAGTATGTTGCTCCACAGAAAGGACTCAAGCCCACTCAGGCCTGGGTTGTTAAGAAAAACTGATCTTCTTTCTTAACTTTGTATAGTCTGTATATTTGTTTGTTCTTTATCTTGCTACTCTTCTTGGTTATTCTTATTTTCAGTAGTTAATTTGTTTTCTGCTTTCTATAGTATGTGTGTTTTTGGTATTTTGTGCTTAACTTTGTTTTGCAGTTGTTAGCTCTTCTCTATTGCAAGTAATTCATATGTGGAAAATTAAAACATCAGAACTAAAGAGCTTTTTATTTATTAACAAGAAATTGCATTCTAGGATGCAAGTTACAATGCTTCATAAGACAAAAGCTTTAACACAAACCAGCTAAACATCACCACCTACACTTTCTGTTTCCCTTTACCCATGAAGTCAGGAATGGTCTTCTTGGCACCTCTGCCACCAAACTGATTCCATGCTTTTGGGCATGGAAGTGCAAGAATCACGCTGCTTGGTGGGGGACGTGGCACAGAACCACTTCTCAGGGAAGGCACAATCTTCGAAGGAAAAGTCTCTTCATCATCTTTGGAGGGGTCTTCTTCTTTGGCACTTTTATCATCTACATCAGAAGGGGGAATTGGTCTTGAAGTCTTTGGTGCTTCATTGTCTAGTTCCTTTTCAGAAAGGTCATAAGCAGCTAGCCATTGTTTCAGAGTTGCTTCTCTCAATGTCTTGTTTCTTGTGATTGATGAATACCCTGGTGGGAAGTATCCACCCCATCCTCCTGATGATGTATCAGAAGATGAGTCATTTGGATCCCAAGAATCGGATGAAATCTCTATGGTTTTTAAGTTGGATGGATCCATTATGCTTATAAGGTTTTCTTTTGGTTTGTGATGGTTTTTATGATAAAACAATGGGTGGTTTTATAGGGAAAATCAAGGTTTAATGTCTTTTAATGCTTGGTTGGTGTATGAGTTAATACTTGCCGGGAAAGAGTTATTAATTGTATTTTTTGGAAGGTTGACCTTCGTATTTATTTTGGTTAAGTATTTATTAGTGATAAAAAAAAAAAAAAAAAAAAAAAAAAAGAGGGGGAGATTTACACTTAAGGGGAGGTAATGTACATTTAAGGGGAGGCAAATGTACAAGTTTTACATGTTTTTAAATCGGGTAACCTTAAGTGTTAAATCTGGTAGCTCATGTGTCTTGCAAAAATTGGTTTTTGTCTCCTCTTTCTTGTTGTTTCAACTAATTCTTGCAGAAAAGATTGGAATGAGGTGATGCAAAGCCTTGCATTCGCTATAGTCAGTGTGTAAGTCCACTCTCTTGGTTAGGTCTGGTAAGTTTATGATTCGGCCTGGTTGACCTTTTAGGTCGGGTAGTGTTAATTTTATGACCGTTAGATCTGGTCAGAGTAAATAAAGATTTTACTAATATATTACCGTTGCACTATTTTCGGTAAAACAAGATATTTATGAAGTATATAAGATTAAAATTTGATATTATTTATCTTCTTTTATTCTTTATTTGCTTCCAAATTTAAATCATCTTTATTTCTCACGACTCTGTTTCTACGCAAATATTTTTCAAAACCCTACCTTTCTTGTCAACCAGACCTAAATCATTAACTCATCCATGGCTAATCTCAAGTTTGTGGACAAGCATAATCAAGTTGGTTTCTTGAAGAAGCCAGATCAAAGTGCAGGTTTCGAGCAGATTGTGGATTTCCTAAAAGGTTCTTACATTTGTTATTCATTAACTCATAATCCTACTATTTATCAGTCCCTTGTCAAGCAGTTCTGGAGGTCGGTTACCTCTGAGACTCTTGATGATGGGACACCATGTTTAAGGGCAATCATAGATAAAAATGGTTTTACCATTACTGAAGCCTCGATTAGGGACAGTCTCCAATTGGATGACGCTTTAGGAGAATTTGATTTGCCTAGTGAGGATATTTTGGAGGGTTTGAATAGCATTGGGTACCCCACAGATGGAAGTTTTACCTTTTGGAAAAGTCATTTTTTACCTCAGTGGAGGTTTTTAGTACATCATTTACTTCAGAGCTTAAGTCCCAAGAGTGGTGGATGGGATCAATTTGGAAGCAGAATTGCTTCTGCATTGGTCTGTTTATCATTTGGAAGGAAATTTAACTTTTCAAAATTAATTTTTGAAGGAATGGTGAAAAATGCTAAGGACCCAAAATTTTTAATGTATCCAAGATTTTTGCAAATGATCTTGAATTTTGAAACTAAGGATAAAGTGCCTTACATCAGTGTGGCTGATGAAGCGAAAAGTGTACCGCTTTTAAGGGGTCATTTAAGCCCTAAATCGTATTTATTTGATCAAATATTGCCCTAAATCATTCCTTTTGTCATTTTAGGTACTTTTGAGGAGAAATCTGGAAAAGGAGGCATTTTGGACGTTTTTGGAGCATAAAAGTGAAGAAAACGACAAAGTCTCAAAAATCGGCTAAAAGTTACCCTTGACGGCGTCAGATTCTACTCTGGACGGCGTCATGGCTTGGCAAGAAAAGGTGGACGTGAAATTTACTCATGATAAGCCAGTGAAAATTGCATGTAAATTCTGACGGCGTCACGCTTTAACCTGATCAAGGGCGTCACGGCTTAAATCAAAGAGGGACGGCGTCACGTTCAAGAGCTGACGGCGTCAAGCCTTGATAAGCCAGAACGGATTTTGGAAAGCTAAAGAGGGACGGCGTCAAGAAGGTCATCCGGGAACCCTAAAAGCGGCGAGGTGACGGCGTCACACTCCATAAGGTGACGCCGTCAGATGTAAAAATCTATATATAGTTTTCTAATTTTTTGTCATAGGGGAGAGCTTAGTGTGGAATTTTTGGGAGAAAACCCTAAGACGATTTTAGCATCTTTTTCAAGGCTTTTTGCCTTGAGATCTTCCATGTTACATTGAAAGATAAGTTATCAATTAATCATTCAATATGTCTATGTGTTGTTTGATTTTATCTTGTTCTTGTCTTTTGTTTAACATGTTAGGCTAGATTTATCTTGTGTTTGCTTAGATCTAATGAAACCTAGCTATTGATTATTGGTTATTAGTGTGTTATTAGTTGTATTGGATGATTGTTTATCTATGTTAGGCTTAAGAAATCTGGCTAACTTCCTATTCGGTAACTTGCTTGAACGTCTTAAGAAACATGAACCAAATGCGTACTAAAGGTTTTTATGGTTGTATTTAATGCACAAGCGAATTCTAGTGATCCCATGTTAGGAGCTTCCTAGCCGGCTCGACATAGGAGTGAAGTAGGAGCTTGTAGAGTTGGGGAAGTACGTACGCCACCCCACGATTGGTATTAAGGAATACACCCGTCATCCACGCGACTAATACACACTAATCAACCGGTAAAAGATAGTTAGGGAGTAAAGAAATCTAAGTAAACACATTTCTCTACACATAAGTTTCTCACCAACATTTTATTTTCAGTTATTTATTTTATTTGCATTTGTAGTTATTTGGGTTAGTTGACTAGCAACTAATTCCGCCCACTCCTTCAAAATCCGAGATTTTACTTGCTTTCATAAAATTATAAAAACACAAAAAGAATCTTCCTCAACCCTTAGACCTATTAGAGTAGTCTTTCATACCTAACGAACACTATTCCCTGTGGAGAACGATCAATCCCCCGTACTTACCACTACACTATACTACATCGGTCAGGTACACTGCCTGGTGGGGTTGTAAGCCTCTTGAGATCCCTCGAGAGGTAAAACCTGTTGTAAGGTTGCAAAACCACGCATCAAGTTTTTGGCGCCGCTGCCGGGGAATAGTTATTGTTTAGGTTGAATTTTTATTTTATAGGTCTACTCACTAGATTCCTTTCTAGTGAGATTTTTGTTTTATTTTTCTAGGTTTTCTTTAGTCTATCTATTTTCTTCGTGTCTTTGTTCGTAACCATACCATCCGACATCATGGAAGATGGTAATATCCTTAATCCCAACAACCCACCACCACAACAACCACCACCTCCTAGAGCCCGTACCTTAGGAGAGTATTCCCGTCCTAGCCACCATGGCTATCGAAACACCATTGAGCTCACTCAAGGAGCCAATGTCACACCCTTGCGATCCGACACCATCCGGTTGGTGCAAAGCGGATGCGCATTCCATGGACTTCGATCTGAAGATCCTAATCAACACCTCAAGGACTTTCTTAAAATCGTTGATTCTATAGACCTTGATGTTGCCACTCGAGAGACGACCCGATTGCGTCTCTTTCAATTCTCTCTGCGGGATCAAGCTAGTCAGTGGCTAGAACGTCAACCCGCAGGATCCATCACCTCTTGGGATGATCTCACTACTCATTTCCTTGCTCAGTTTTTCCCACCGGGAAGAACTACCAAGCTAAGGAATGATATCTTGATGTTCCAACAACGTCAAGGCGAAACTCTCTACGAGGCATGGACTCGATTCAAGGACTTACTCCAAAAAGTCCCTCACCATGGCATAGAACTTTGGCTCCAAATCCAAATCTTCTATGACCATATCAATCTCTCCACGAGGCAAACCATTGACCAATCGGCCGGTGGCAAGCTACGTGATCTAAGTGCGGAACAATCATGGGCTCTCCTAGAGGATCTTTCTCTTTATGACAACGAAAGTTGGAGTGATCCCCGTGATTTGAATAAAACGGTCAAGGCAATATCTTTGCCTTTGAACAATTCAAGCACTTCCGACCGTAGGATCATAGAACTTGAAGACCAAGTCAAGTTTCTCATGAAATCCTACGAGGCTCCTAAACTTTCAATCCAAGTGAACAAAATCACTTCTTCATGTGAATTATGTAGTGGTCCCCACGACACTCGTGATTGCATGGAACTCCCCGAACAAGCTTTTGTGGACTACGCATCCTCGCGTACCGACGAAGCGGGAGACAAGTGGTACACTTTCAAAACCGAGCCAAACCATTACGGTGATTCATACAACCCCTCATGGAAAAATCACCCGAACCTTAGGTGGAAACAAAACCAAAACTCACAACAAACCAATTCTTCCAACCCACCTAATCGTTTCCAATCAAGCGGTTCCAACTCGAACCGTACTTTCAACAACAATCCTTCCGACAATGGTAGTACCAATAACTTTGAAGGATTGATGTCTCAATTTATGGCATCTCAAGAAGCTCGTTTAGCCAAGTTTGAAGCCGATTTCAAACAAAAACAAAGCGAGATGACCAATAAGATTGACACCTTGTTGAAAGCCCTCAATGACCGAGAAATGGGAGCACTCCCTAGCAACACGGTCAAGAACCCGAAACTAAACGTCAACGCTATTTCATCGGTTTCGTCCCCTAGTTCTTGTCCACAATATTATTCGGTCAATTCCATGAGCACGTGTTTCAAACAAACCCAAGTCGTTCCAAATGACCAAGAAGTTATGACATCCAAATTGGTCAACAACATAGTTGAAACACCTTCCACTCAAAACCTTGACGAAGAATTCAAGGAGCTCCACCTTGAAAGTCCGGTTGTTGATGAGTTGGATGAAAAGAAGCTCAAGTTAGGCGAAAAAGGGACCGCCTTTGTTCAAAATAAGCTACCTAAGAAATTAGATGATCCGGGCTTATTTGTTCTACCTTGCAAGATCGGTAATTCGGAGGCTTATGACACATTAGCCGATCTTGGATCAAGCCTTAACCTACTTCCGTTACCTCTCTACACCTCTCTAAAACTAGGAAAACTTGAAGAAACCGAGGTGATAATAGGTTTAGCGGATGGGAGTGTTGCTTACCCGGTTGGAGTAGTTAAGGACGTGTTAGTACACATTGGAAAACTAACCATTTTAGCCTATTTCCACGTCCTTGATATGGTTAGCGACCCTACATGCCCCTTGTTGATAGGTAGAGGATTTTTGGCGACCGCTAGTGCTATGATTGATTGTAAGGAATCCAAGATAGCGGTAGGAGAAGGAGATACTTGGTCAGTCTATGATGTTAAGAAACATGCCTATGATACTAGTGAGGAACCAACACCACATTGGTTAGAATCAAATAGGAGACCATCTAGATATGGACCTTGGATTGATAGAGACTTCATAGGACCCCAACGCCCATTTTACCTAGAAGAGGACTTTGTTAACCGAACACATACGGTAGAGCAACTCTTGGCTAGGGACACCGAATTGGATCCATTTGAAGACTCTCTAGTTTTTAGAAGGATGATTGAGTTCCTAGGAGTTTTGCCAATTAACCTAGGAATGAATAAGTGGACTTGTGAGGAAGATGATCATAAGTGGAGTTGGGACAAACCACCTAAAGATGGAGATGGGTCATGGCATATTAAGATGACATTGTATGACCCGGATGGAGAGAAGTTTGAAAAGATATATCGTACTAAGCGGACCAATAGGAAACTTCAATCCAAGCTTAACCCTAAAGACGTCCTCGATGACGAGCTCACTTATATAGGGTAGAGTGACTTGGAGTCTAGCTACAAGACTCGTTAATAAAGAAAAGCGCTTCTTGGGAGGCAACCCAAGCTTTATTTTATTTATTTGCTTTGTGTGTTTATTTGTTTGTTTGTATGTTTTTATTTGTTTCCGTATGTATGTTTAATTTTTATTCCTATTGATTCATGTTAAAAACTAATTTGTGAAAATGCTTTATTTTGTTTTTAACTTCGTCTTAACTACATATAAAGGTATTTTGCAAAAGTTAAGTGTAAGGGAAATCTAAATCGGTTTATTAGAACACAAATTAACATGAATCGTAATTATAATAAATTAACATACATCTTAGTGTGTGTTTGAGTCAAATGCTTGTATCGAGTCATAATGATGTTTTGCAGGATTTCCAGGAAGTAAGGTAAAGGTTTTTCCAGAAATTTTCCGGAAACTTAAAATGAAAATTTTTGTCAGGTCATTTCTGACGGCGTCAGGGTTTATAACCTGACGGCGTCAGATTTAATTTTCAGAAATTTTTGAAAGTTTTGTTTTTAAAAAGTTTTTATTAAAATCTCCAACTTATAATCTCCAGGAATCTGCAAAGTTATCATTCCACAAGCATTATATCCTTATATATAGATTTATCCCGCCGATGTTATGCAGGTTTTCGTGTTTGTTTTCTCAGGTTTAACAGGTTATTTTGGACAAGGAAATGTTTTGAATCAAGCTTATGGCGATGCATTAGTCATAGAGCTTCAACATTACTTTGGAAGAAGATTTAACCGTGTTATTTCATTATCCACCGAGCGAATCAGGGGAGTATTTGATTTCATTCTTTTACTTTATGCTTTTACATCTTGTTATTTGAACATTGGGGACAATGTTCATCTTAAGTGTAAGAGGAGGGTAAAAGTACGATTAGAGAATACTATTACGCTTGATTTTTGTTTGTTTAATAGTAGATGTGTAATAAAACTGAGATAAATACCTGTTAGGGCAATTTTAGTGCCAAATTTAAAATTTTTTACAACATATAGGAGTGAAACTTTGATCTTAATGAGCGTCTCACGGATAGGAGTTATATGACTAGCACAAAAAACCGTACCACTAAAAAATTTTCCACCCCCAAATATGTGAGGTTCGCCCCTAGAATTGGTAGGAAAAGCATTTATGCTATGATGTGTGTACCGGTAGCACTTAGATTCTAGAACTTGCGTTAGGACCATTCCAAGGCCACAAGTGAGACTACATTCGTGTAGTTAGATTTACTACATGATAAGAGGCATTAGGATTAACCCATTGTTTTACACCTGTGTTTTTGTTATAATTACTTTGGCTACATTGGTCAAGTAATTCTCCCACACCCTTTGCGTTGTACTCATTTTTAGTACACGATACCCCTAGTACACCCCTCAGAGCCTATCTTTTCGTTTCGACCTTTAAGCATTTTACTTAAAGGAAGAATTTGTTACACCCCACTAAAATGTACACCCAAATCGCCTTAGCCTACCTTGTATGCACTTATCTTTAGTGCATTATTGTTACAACATTTGTTTAAACCCAAGTTAATTATCTAGTTGATTACATGGTTGCTAAGTCGAGTCATATCTTTGTACATATTGTTTTGGGACGATTGGGACTCATGGGTAAAGTACTAGTGTAATGGAGTAATGGGGAGGAACATCATTTATTACCCCCATATGTACGTTAATATTTTAAAGTACTCCGAGTTTTTCAATTATCTTAATTCGAGTCATTAGAATAGTTATTTGCAAAGTTATGTAAAAGTTCAAGTGTAAGGGGAATGCAACGCCCCTATGATGTATTATTTTGGATGGTAGGGCAAGAGTGTATGAAAAAAAAAAAAAAAAAAAAAAAAAATCGAAAAAATCAAGAAAAATACAAAAAAATGAGAAAAAGAAAAGTAGAAAAAACATACGGACTACCATCCCGTTTCATTTTATGTTTATTTTTATGTTTTTGTTATTTTGTTATTTTGTTTCTAGCTTAATATTGAGTCGAGTCTTGGCTTAGCAACATTGTATAGTACATGTAATTAATCAAGATCTTCAACTCGCCACCAGTAAAATATCCTTTATCCAACAAAACCGTGTTTTCCTTTTCCCTACACCTAACGTTATAACCCATTTAAAAGCCCTCTTTGATAGTTTATCTTAGGTGCTTACGCCTAGTGGAGGAGGTTTTCGATCCTTTCCCAAGCCTATGGTAACCTATTTGCTATGACAGGTAGTGAGAGATAATATCCGTTTTCATTTATGAGATTTATTTTGATGACACTTGAGAGATGTGAGTATCTAAACACTACTTGTGAGGTGCTAGTTTATAATCTCCGTGCTTATTATGATTGAAGTGGAACGATTATTTGTTGTAATTACTTTTATGTTTGCATTAAATGACCCCTAACTTGTATTTTGATTAGAATAAAAGCGCATTTGCTTGAGGACAAGCAAATCTCAAGTGTAAGGGTATTTGATGAAGCGAAAAGTGTACCGCTTTTAAGGGGTCATTTAAGCCCTAAATCGTATTTATTTGATCAAATATTGCCCTAAATCGTTCCTTTTGTCATTTTAGGTACTTTTGAGGAGAAATCTGGAAAAGGAGGCATTTTGGACGTTTTTGGAGCATAAAAGTGAAGAAAACGACAAAGTCTCAAAAATCGGCTAAAAGTTACCCTTGACGGCGTCTGATTCTACTCTGGACGGCGTCATGGCTTGGCAAGAAAAGGTGGACGTGAAATTTACTCATGATAAGCCAGTAAAAATTGCATGTAAATTCTGACGGCGTCACGCTTTAACCTGATCAAGGGCGTCACGGCTTAAATCAAAGAGGGACGGCGTCACGTTCAAGAGCTGACGGCGTCAAGCCTTGATAAGCCAGAACGGATTTTGGAAAGCTAAAGAGGGACGGCGTCAAGAAGGTCATCCGGGAACCCTAAAAGCGGCGAGGTGACGGCGTCACACTCCATAAGGTGACGCCGTCAGATGTAAAAATCTATATATAGTTTTCTAATTTTTTGTCATAGGGGAGAGCTTAGTGTGGAATTTTTGGGAGAAAACCCTAAGACGATTTTAGCATCTTTTTCAAGGCTTTTTGCCTTGAGATCTTCCATGTTACATTGAAAGATAAGTTATCAATTAATCATTCAATATGTCTATGTGTTGTTTGATTTTATCTTGTTCTTGTCTTTTGTTTAACATGTTAGGCTAGATTTATCTTGTGTTTGCTTAGATCTAATGAAACCTAGCTATTGATTATTGGTTATTAGTGTGTTATTAGTTGTATTGGATGATTGTTTATCTATGTTAGGCTTAAGAAAACTGGCTAACTTCCTATTCGGTAACTTGCTTGAACGTCTTAAGAAACATGAACCAAATGTGTACTAAAGGTTTTTATGGTTGTATTTAATGCACAAGCGAATTCTAGTGATCCCATGTTAGGAGCTTCCTAGCCGGCTCGACATAGGAGTGAAGTAGGAGCTTGTAGAGTTGGGGAAGTACGTACGCCACCCCACGATTGGTATTAAGGAATACACCCGTCATCCACGCGACTAATACACACTAATCAACCGGTAAAAGATAGTTAGGGAGTAAGGAAATCTAAGTAAACACATTTCTCTACAAATAAGTTTCTCACCAACATTTTATTTTCAGTTATTTATTTTATTTGCATTTGTAGTTATTTGGGTTAGTTGACTAGCAACTAATTCCGCCCACTCCTTCAAAATCCGAGATTTTACTTGCTTTCATAAAATTATAAAAACACAAAAAGAATCTTCCTCAACCCTTAGACCTATTAGAGTAGTCTTTCATACCTAACGAACACTATTCCCTGTGGAGAATGATCAATCCCCCGTACTTACCACTACACTATACTACATCGGTCAGGTACACTGCCTGGTGGGGTTGTAAGCCTCTTGAGATCCCTCGAGAGGTAAAACCTGTTGTAAGGTTGCAAAACCACGCATCAGTGGCCTTTACTCCCAAACTTTTTGCAAATCTAAAAAGGAGTTTTCAAGGGACAGACAAACCTTTGCTTGCTGCTATGCTTGGTACTAACAATGCAGGTACTTCTGGAGCTGCACAAGTGGACCCTGATGAAGCACAAGACCAAGCATCATCTAGGTCTGCTACACCTAGGTCTTCTCCAATTCCATCACCTCAACCAGGTCCCTCACTGTAAAACCCTAAAATCTAAAATGTGTAAAAAGACCAAAATGCCCCTGCTAGTTTAAAAATTTATTAAAAGCTTATAATGTATCAAATAAATTCCAAACTTCTGGCAATGCTCAAGTTATGATATCAAATAATTTTGACAATCTCATTTAACATTTATACAAGTGGCAAAATGACTAAAATACCCCTATTGGTGCCGAATGGATAATATTTAGTTATATAATGATTTTAAAATGTATTAAATTATATAAATTAGGAAATAATCAATCAATTAATTTGGCTAACCATAATTTCCGAGATTTCTGGTCAACCCCCCCTCCTATGACTCGGCATCCCCTATTAAACAACAATCCATATCTTTTCTACCAAACCCTAATTTGCCGAGTGATAAGAAAACACACAAAGAATTTCCATAGCCTCCATTCGATCCACTAAAATTATCAAAGCATTTTTCTGAGTTCAAACACAATTCAAGGAGTCCTAGAAAAATCGTGTTGAGTTCATTTGTTGCCCGATTCATTGGTGGTGGAATTATTTCTATCGCTAACCCATTTTAAGGTATAATTCGTATCAATTCAATCAAGCTTCCTAAAATTCGTTTCTTATTTTTCCTAAGGTTCTTACATCATATGTGACCTGTGAAAATTGGTTTCAAGATTTTTAGATCTTTCGTGAAGCTGTGGTGAATTTCGTTCGTTTTGGCCTATACGCGTGAGAAAGAATTCGTACTAGCCAATCCTCACGTTCTAATTTCGGTTTGACATTTTTCCTGAGTCTCTTATGATCTTAGAACACCAAATAAAATGATTACAACATGTCATGCATGATCTACGAATTATTTGCTAATTTAATCTTTAAAACGTGTGTAAATTATAAAATATAGCATGCGGATTTTTAAGGCTTCGAATTTATTTTATTCTTGTGTAATATAATCAATTATGATCTGGAAAAATATTGGAAGAATTATCATGGCTTGAATCTTGAGTTTTCGAAATTATTTAGTTAACCGGATTTTAGGTAAGTCGTATAAAAAGGAAAAGAAAAATGCATGCGATTTGATTTTGAGAATTAGGGTTTGTTATTGTGATCATGAATAGTGTTTAATAATGAGATAATGATTAGAAATGATTAGGGATCAATTAGGGTTTTGTTTGTTAAAGAATTATGGTTAACGATTTAAAATTTAATATAAAAGGGGGTGTTTTGTAAATATTAAAACTCATGGGCTATTTTTGTCATGTTCTATAAGTCATGTGTGATCTGTAAAAATTATAAAATGAAGGGCCTATATGTAAAATTCATGAGATAATGAAATTAGTTGAAATTGTTAATTCGAATTGGAAATTTAATAAATACAAGGACTAAACATGTAATTTCTGAAAAGTTGAGGTCGATTTGTGTTTTGAATGATATTCAGGGACTAATGTGAAAATTTGGATATTTATTGGGCTAATATGTAATTATTATTAATTAATGATTTAAATGTAAATTCTAAGGACTTAATATGTAACTTTACTAAATGGAGGGACCTAATGTGTAAATATGGATTAATTGAAGGTCTAATTGAATAACTCACTAAAATAAGTACTCATGATGTAAATTTGATAAACCAAGGGTTTAATGTGTAATTATGCATATTTGAAGGTTTAAAATGTAATTTTGGAAGTTCAGGGGTATAAAATGTAAATTGTGAAAACCTGAGGACCAAAGGTGTAAATATGATAAAGATACTTTGTTTCCAGCAAATATTGATCTAATTAAGTTATGTACTAAATATCTCTAAAAGTGGAAACCTTCTAATTATGGAAACTTTCTAAAAGTGGAAACTTACTAAAAAGGGAAAGTTACTTAAAATGGAAAGATGATTAATTAAGAATGATTTGTAATCCCCTTCTACTTCTTTAGGTGTGAAGAAGGAGAGATTCTGAGCTGTCTTCTTTTATTTGTGCTTTGTTTCTGTGTGTGCTACGTCATAAGGTACGGATACTCTACCCTTTTATGAAAGGGTGTCTTATCACCTATGCTTCGATGTTGAGTTATGAACCTTTGCTATGACCCTTTTGCTATGAACCTTTTGATATGAACCTTTTCATATGACTTTGAGATTCACTTTTGGCATGACCTTGAGATATGCTTTGATATGACTTTGAGATGAACCGTTTGCATGACCTTGAGACCTGACTCTTAGTTTGATACCCGAGCCACCTTTTGTTTCCTAGCCAGGAAGGTAACCTGGCCATGTCTGTGATGCACCACTGGCATGACTCCTGTGTGGGGGAGTGATTTCTCACGCCGTCCCCTTTTATATTATGATATGGCCATTATGATTCTGAGATTATGATTTTGAGATGACTCTGAGTGGGGGCGTATGGATTGCAATCCTAGGCATGTATGTTTAGCGGATTTAACTATGACTTTGAGTATGACTTTGAGGTGACTGGTGCATGTGTGCTATACACGCCTTTCACATTTATGGGAGCTGATCACTCCATCCCTTTTGATACATGAGGACACCCCTCATATTATCTGGTTGCCTGAGAGGTATCCCCTCTGATTGTGAGATCTTGACTTTGAGTATTATGATGTTGAGATATGACTTTGAGTATGGGCTCGTGGTGGATGACTATCCTATATATCTTCTATTTCTTCTTGCATTGATTATACCTTATGACATTCCCCTTTGCTTCATTATATTTCTGTTTCGTTATCTTTGCTTGTTATTATGTATCTGTTCACTGGGCTTTGTAAGCTCAGCCGCACGTTTTCTTTTCCGTGTGCGGCAGGTATCTAGCTGGGAGATGGATTTATGCTTGGGATGAGAGTTAGTGGAGCTTTTGCCTTAGATGATGTCCTACCCTAGTCTTACCATTTTATTCAGCATATTGATATTGGATCTATTTCGTTATGTATTTCCTTGGGATTATTTCTTCCTTTCATTTGAGACTTATGTATTGAATTCCAGTCGTGTTGACTTGGTTTATTTCATGATTATGTTTATGGGCTTCCGCTGTGAATATGTATGCATGCTTTGATTTGTCACCATAATGTGATGCTTCTACCCTTGTCGGGTTGGGGTGTTACAAATTATGGTATCAGAGCCAGGTTTGCGACCTGTTGTACATAAGCTTTGGCCTGTGAAACATGTGGACCATAGGATTTGACCCTTAAGTTTTAAGTTTTGACTGGTGAGGCTTTGGGTAGGCATAGGTTTCTGTTTCGTCTTCCATTTCGTGCTTATTTCCCTTATTGTTGTTGCTAATCCTTTTTGTAATCGTTCAGATGGTGAACACTCGCTTTACTCAGTACTCTAATGGGGATGATGGCCCCAATTTTGAAGAGATGATAGCCGCTGCTGTGGCTGCTGCTATGCCTAAAGTGGTGGCTGAGGTCACTACTAACATCAAGAATGGGGCTAGCTCTTCTGGTGGTGGTGGTGGCGATGCTCAACCCACTGCTCCACCCGCTGCTCCTCCAGCTGGTATCCACGTGTGGATCGAGAGGTTTAATAAGCTAAAGCCTCTCACGTTCAGGTCCGCTGTTACTCCCCATGAGGCGGAGGATTGGATTACGCACGTCGAGAAGTTGTTTCGTGTTCTGGGATGTGATGACGAGTTTAAAACTCGTTTGGCCATGTTCAAACTAGAGGGTGATGCTCAGAATTGGTGGACTGCTCTTGTTCAGGCAAAAGGGGATGATTTTGCTGAGACTTGTTCGTGGGCAGATTTTATTGAGGCGTTTTATAAGCAGTACATTCCTATGGCAGAGCAGCTGAGGTATGAGAGGGAATACGGGTCTATTCGTCAGGGTGATCATGAATCTTCAGGAGATTTCATGCAGCGTTTCTTACGTCTGGCTAGTTTTGTGGGGCCAGAGGTTACTGGGGATTCTTTCCGACAGGCTCGTCACTTCAAGTGGGCTCTTAAGAGATGGGTGTTAGACCGGATCGTTAACACTCCATTTGATGATGTGGCTAGTGTTCAGGATGCCGCGCGTAACATCGAGTTGTTACATGCGGACAGGGTGTCTAATAAGCGTGACAGGGATGGTAACCGGGTAGATTTTCGGGGTCGGCAGGACCAAAGGCAGGATTCTCGGGGTCATGGTCGTCAGGACCAGAGACAGGATTTTCGGGGTCGTCAGGACTATGGGCATGATCAGCAGGGTCGCCAGAACCGAGGTGGTGATTATGGGCGACATGATTCTAGGAACCAGGGTCGTCAGGATTATGGTCGGTATGGTGGTGACCGTCAGGGCCAGGGTGGTAATAATAGGCGCAGGGATTCTCAGCAGTATTAGCAGTCGGGATCGTCAGGTCAGAAGAAGGCTGATGAGATTCTACCTCCTCCTCCTACATGTGCTTCATGTGGGAAGTCTCATCCAGGTCCGTGTTACAAAGCTTCTGGTGCTTGTTTCTGGTGTGGATCTAATCAGCACAAAGTCAAGGACTGCCCTAGGAAGAATGCTGGTGAACCTAAAGTTGATTCTAGGACAGCTCCTACTTCGGGACGGGTTTATTCTTTGACTCGTGATCAGGCGGCTAGCACCTCAGGTACTATTACGGGTTTTCTACATATTGGAGATCGTACTGTTTTTGTTTTATTTGACACCGGTGCTACACATTCTATCATATCCACTTCGCTTGCAAATAAAATAAACATTAAACCCACAAAATTAATGAATCGTATATCTATTGCTACCCCGATGAAAACTCATGTGATTATTGATGTTGAGTATGTTAAGTGCCCTCTCCGTTTCGATGATCGTGTTCGTTCTGCGAACCTTCTTCCCATTGACATGGTTGATTTTGATGTTATTCTGGGCATGGACTGGTTAGCTGCCCATAAGGCGACTATTGATTGTTATGCTCGTAAGGTGATCTTTGGTGATCTTCATTATCCTGATTATGTTTATTCTGGTTCCCAACCTCTGAAATCTGTAAAGATTATTTCGGCTATGAAAGCCCGGACTTTGATTTCGCATGGCTGTCTTGGTTTTCTTGCTTCTATTAAAGATACCTCTGTTGATGTTCCTAACATTGATAGTATTCGTACGGTGCGCGATTTCGCCGATGTATTTCCGGATGAACTTCCTGGCATTCCTCCTGCTAGGGAAGTCGAATTTAGCATTGATCTGGTTCCGGGTGCTGAACCCATATCTAAAGCTCCTTACCGCATGGCACCGATTGAATTAAAGGAATTAAAGGAGCAATTGCAAGAACTGTTGGAAAACGGTTTTATTCGTCCGAGCGTATCTCCTTGGGGTGCTCCCGTGTTGTTTGTTAAGAAGAAAGACGGGAGCATGCGTCTTTGTATCGATTATCGAGAGCTTAACCGCATTACAATTCGTAACCGCTATCCTCTTCCTCGCATTGATGATCTGTTCGACCAGTTGCAAGGAGCGAGGCATTTCTCTAAAATTGATCTGAGGTCTGGATATCACCAGCTTAGGGTGAGGGAGCAGGATGTTCCCAAAATGGCCTTTCGCACTCGGTATGGTCACTATGAATTCTTGGTTATGCCTTTTGGTCTGACCAATGCTCCTGCTGTGTTTATGGACCTAATGAACCGGGTATTCCATGAATTTCTCGATAAGTTCGTCATTGTCTTCATAGATGATATCCTTGTGTACTCTAAAACCGAGGCGGAGCACGAGCAACATCTTAGTGTGGTTCTGGAGATTCTTCGACAGCAGAAATTGTATGCAAAGTTTTCGAAGTGCGAGTTTTGGTTGGATCGAGTGGCTTTCTTGGGTCACATTGTTTCTGCAGACGGCATCACGATGGATCCGGAAAAGGTTGAGGCTATCACAAAATGGCCAAGACCTACAAATGTGACGGAAGTGAGGAGTTTTCTGGGTCTCGCTGGGTATTATAGGAGATTTGTTGAGGGCTTTTCGCGTCTTGCATTGCCTTTAACACAGTTGATGAGGAAAGGGGAGAAGTTTATTTGGACTGATGAGCGAGAGAGTAGTTTTGAGGAGTTAAAGAAGCGGTTAGTGTCGGCACCTATCTTAACTCTTCCATCGGGTTCCGGCGGTTTTCAGATTTATAGCGATGCATCGAAGAAAGGTTTAGGATGTGTTTTGATGCAGCATGGTAAGGTTATCGCCTATGCTTCGAGGCAGCTGAAGCCTTATGAGGTGAACTATCCGACGCATGATCTAGAGTTAGCACCTGTGGTTTTCGCGCTAAAGATTTGGCGTCATTATTTGTATGGAGAGACTTGCGACATCTTCACCGATCATAAGAGTCTTAAATACATCTTCACTCAGAAAGAGTTGAATATGAGACAGAGGCGTTGGTTGGAGCTTCTGAAGGATTATGATGCTAATATTCAGTATCATCCTGGTAAGGCGAATGTGGTTGCTGATGCTCTGAGTAGGAAATCCGGTATGATTGCGAGTTTGGAGTTTGAGCCTCGTATTCTGCATGATTTAGAGCTTCTAGATGTGGAGTTTTGTGTTCGTGGTCATGGTGGTTATTGGGCTAGCCTTACGGTGGAGTCCAATCTTATCTTGCGAATTAAGGAAGCTCAGAAAGAGGATGGTGAGTTGTGGGCTATAGTTCAAAATGTTGAGGACGGCAAGCAATCAGAGTTTAGAGTTGATGATTCCGGTGTAGTGTGGTTTGAGGATCGTCTCTGTGTTCCCAACGATCCTGAGCTTAAGGAGGCTGTTCTATCAGAGGCTCATAGTTCCCCTTTCACCATACATCCTGGTTCTACCAAGATGTACCGGGACCTTAAGCAGCACTTCTGGTGGGGCGGTATGAAACAAGATGTGGCTTCGTTCGTGGCAAAGTGTTTGATTTGTCAGCAGGTCAAGATCGAACATCAGAGAGCTAGTGGATTGCTTCAGCCGTTAGAGATTCCGAAGTGGAAATGGGAGGAGATTTCCATGGACTTTGTGACAGGTTTACCTCCTACTCGTAGGAAGCATGATGCGATTTGGGTGGTCGTCGATCGACTAACCAAGTCTGCACACTTCCTCCCTATTCGTGTGGACTACAGTGTTAGTAAATTGGCGGACATATTTCAGCAGGAAATCGTTAGGCTTCATGGTATGCCTACGGCCATTATATCAGATAGGGATCCTCGGTTTACGTCACGCTTCTGGAAGGGATTGCATAAGGCATGGGATACGCGGCTTAAGTTCAGTACAGCTTTTCACCCTCAGACGGATGGTCAGTCGGAGAGGACCATTCAGACTTTAGAGGACATGTTGAGGGCATGTGCCTTAGAGTGGACTGGTAGCTGGGATGATTATTTGTGTTTGGTAGAGTTCGCATATAACAACAGTTGGCACGCGAGTATTCGTATGGCTCCCTTCGAGATGTTATATGGTCGGAAATGTAGGGCTCCGGTTTGTTGGAACGAGGTAGGTGAACGCGTTATTGAGGGACCGGAGTTAGTCCAGATCGCTACTGAGAAAGTGGATGTTGCTAGGGAGAAGTTAAAGGAAGCTAGGGCTCGTCAAAAGAGTTACGCTGACAAGCATAGGCGTGACTTGGAATTTCGCGTTGGTGATCGGGTATTTCTTAAGGTTTCGCCGTTTCGAGGAGTTAAACGTTTTGGAATTAAGGGAAAGCTCAGTCCTCGATTCATTGGGCCGTTTGAGATTTTGGACTGTATCGGAGAGGTTTCGTATCGTTTAGCTCTTCCTCCGCAGTTATCACATGTTCACGACGTCTTTCATGTATCTCTTCTGAGAGGATACAATTATCATCCTCTGCATGTGGTGTCTTACCCTCTTGATCAGATTCAGCCCGATATGTCTCTTCCGGAGGAGCCGGAAGCTGTCCTTGATCGCCAAGAGCGAGTTATGAGACGTAAAGTTATTCCTTTTGTTAAGATTCTTTGGCGGAACCACCCAGAGCGGGAAGCTACTTGGGAGACCGAGGAGTCTATTCGAGCTAGTTATCCTCATTTTGTTTTCTGATTCTGGTATGTCTCTATTTTGTTTCTGATTCGTTTCATTCTGATTCTTTGCAAATTTCGGGGACGAAATTTTTCTGTTAGAGGGGAAGAAGTTGTAAAACCCTAAAATCTAAAATGTGTAAAAAGACCAAAATGCCCCTGCTAGTTTAAAAATTTATTAAAAGCTTATAATGTATCAAATAAATTCCAAACTTCTGGCAATGCTCAAGTTATGATATCAAATAATTTTGACAATCTCATTTAACATTTATACAAGTGGCAAAATGACTAAAATACCCCTATTGGTGCCGAATGGATAATATTTAGTTATATAATGATTTTAAAATGTATTAAATTATATAAATGAGGAAATAATCAATCAATTAATTTGGCTAACCATAATTTCCGAGATTTCTGGTCAACCCCCCCCCCTCCTATGACTCGGCATTCCCTATTAAACAACAATCCATATCTTTTCTACCAAACCCTAATTTGCCGAGTGATAAGAAAACACACAAAGAATTTCCATAGCCTCCATTCGATCCACTAAAATTATCAAAGCATTTTTCTGAGTTCAAACACAATTCAAGGAGTCCTAGAAAAATCGTGTTGAGTTCATTTGTTGCCCGATTCATTGGTGGTGGAATTATTTCTATCGCTAACCCATTTTAAGGTATAATTCGTATCAATTCAATCAAGCTTCCTAAAATTCGTTTCTTATTTTTCCTAAGGTTCTTACATCATATGTGACCTGTGAAAATTGGTTTCAAGATTTTTAGATCTTTCGTGAAGCTGTGGTGAATTTCGTTCGTTTTGGCCTATACGCGTGAGAAAGAATTCGTACTAGCCAATCCTCACGTTCTAATTTCGGTTTGACATTTTTCCTGAGTCTCTTATGATCTTAGAACACCAAATAAAATGATTACAACATGTCATGCATGATCTACGAATTATTTGCTAATTTAATCTTTAAAACGTGTGTAAATTATAAAATATAGCATGCGGATTTTTAAGGCTTCGAATTTATTTTATTCTTGTGTAATATAATCAATTATGATCTGGAAAAATATTGGAAGAATTATCATGGCTTGAATCTTGAGTTTTCGAAATTATTTAGTTAACCGGATTTTAGGTAAGTCGTATAAAAAGGAAAAGAAAAATGCATGCGATTTGATTTTGAGAATTAGGGTTTGTTATTGTGATCATGAATAGTGTTTAATAATGAGATAATGATTAGAAATGATTAGGGATCAATTAGGGTTTTGTTTGTTAAAGAATTATGGTTAACGATTTAAAATTTAATATAAAAGGGGGTGTTTTGTAAATATTAAAACTCATGGGCTATTTTTGTCATGTTCTATAAGTCATGTGTGATCTGTAAAAATTATAAAATGAAGGGCCTATATGTAAAATTCATGAGATAATGAAATTAGTTGAAATTGTTAATTCGAATTGGAAATTTAATAAATACAAGGACTAAACATGTAATTTCTGAAAAGTTGAGGTCGATTTGTGTTTTGAATGATATTCAGGGACTAATGTGAAAATTTGGATATTTATTGGGCTAATATGTAATTATTATTAATTAATGATTTAAATGTAAATTCTAAGGACTTAATATGTAACTTTACTAAATGGAGGGACCTAATGTGTAAATATGGATTAATTGAAGGTCTAATCGAATAACTCACTAAAATAAGTACTCATGATGTAAATTTGATAAACCAAGGGTTTAATGTGTAATTATGCATATTTGAAGGTTTAAAATGTAATTTTGGAAGTTCAGGGGTATAAAATGTAAATTGTGAAAACCTGAGGACCAAAGGTGTAAATATGATAAAGATACTTTGTTTCCAGCAAATATTGATCTAATTAAGTTATGTACTAAATATCTCTAAAAGTGGAAACCTTCTAATTATGGAAACTTTCTAAGAGTGGAAACTTACTAAAAAGGGAAAGTTACTTAAAATGGAAAGATGATTAATTAAGAATGATTTGTAATCCCCTTCTACTTCTTTAGGTGTGAAGAAGGAGAGATTCTGAGCTGTCTTCTTTTATTTGTGCTTTGTTTCTGTGTGTGCTACGTCATAAGGTACGGATACTCTACCCTTTTATGAAAGGGTGTCTTATCACCTATGCTTCGATGTTGAGTTATGAACCTTTGCTATGACCCTTTTGCTATGAACCTTTTGATATGAACCTTTTCATATGACTTTGAGATTCACTTTTGACATGACCTTGAGATATGCTTTGATATGACTTTGAGATGAACCGTTTGCATGACCTTGAGACCTGACTCTTAGTTTGATACCCGAGCCACCTTTTGTTTCCTAGCCAGGAAGGTAACCTGGCCATGTCTGTGATGCACCACTGGCATGACTCCTGTGTGGGGGAGTGATTTCTCACGCCGTCCCCTTTTATATTATGATATGGCCATTATGATTCTGAGATTATGATTTTGAGATGACTCTGAGTGGGGGCGTATGGATTGCAATCCTAGGCATGTATGTTTAGCGGATTTAACTATGACTTTGAGTATGACTTTGAGGTGACTGGTGCATGTGTGCTATACACGCCTTTCACATTTATGGGAGCTGATCACTCCACCCCTTTTGATACATGAGGACACCCCTCATATTATCTGGTTGCCTGAGAGGTATCCCCTCTGATTGTGAGATCTTGACTTTGAGTATTATGATGTTGAGATATGACTTTGAGTATGGGCTCGTGGTGGATGACTATCCTATATATCTTCTATTTCTTCTTGCATTGATTATACCTTATGACATTCCCCTTTGCTTCATTATATTTCTGTTTCGTTATCTTTGCTTGTTATTATGTATCTGTTCACTGGGCTTTGTAAGCTCAGCCGCACGTTTTCTTTTCCGTGTGCGGCAGGTATCTAGCTGGGAGATGGATTTATGCTTGGGATGAGAGTTAGTGGAGCTTTTGCCTTAGATGATGTCCTACCCTAGTCTTACCATTTTATTCAGCATATTGATATTGGATCTATTTCGTTATGTATTTCCTTGGGATTATTTCTTCCTTTCATTTGAGACTTATGTATTGAATTCCAGTCGTGTTGACTTGGTTTATTTCATGATTATGTTTATGGGCTTCCGCTGTGAATATGTATGCATGCTTTGATTTGTCACCATAATGTGATGCTTCTACCCTTGTCGGGTTGGGGTGTTACACTCACCATCTGTTGAAAGATCATCTACACCTATCCAACAATCTTCACCTCCACAACCAAATGTTCCAAGTCCTGAAAGGGAGGAGGAACATGATCCCATAACTGTGGAAAATCTTCTTATCATTGTTCCTCAACTACAAAAGAAGATTGGTATTTTGGAAAAGTCTAATGAGGCACTCAGAAAAGCTTATGTAACTTTGGTGAAGAAAGTAAAGAAAATGGGGGTAGCAATGAAGAAAAAGGGTGTTTCTTTTGATGATGAGGAAGATGAAGTTGAAAATTCTTCCAAACAGGGGAGGAATTTGGAGCAAGAACAGGAAAATATTCTTCAAACACCAGTTCAAGAACCACTTGTTCAAGAAAATGTCACCACAATTAGTCCAGAGACACTGGAAGTTGCAGAGACTTTGGCTCAATCAATGGGCAAAATTAAACAGGATAGGAAAAGAAGAAGGTTAATTTTGTCTGTTGAGGAAGAGGTTGAAAAGTTTGGGACTATATCTGATGAAAAGTCTGGTGAAGAAAAGTCTGGTAATGAACTTAGTTCTGGTAATGAAGAACAACAATCTGCACTAAGAAAGGGAAAGCAGGTCGTGGAGGAAACTTCATTGCCAAAGAAGTCTAAAAGAAAAACAAGAGAAGAACTTGCATCTGAGGCTGAAATTGAAAGGATCATGGCACAAGATATTGCTGATGAAGAAAGACAAAAGATGCTAGATGCAGTTTATGCAAGACAATTGGCTGAAGAATCTGATGATTTTACAAAGCTGCTCAATGTTGATGATGAAGTGAGAGCAAAGTATGAAGAGCTGCTAACTATTGAAGGTTTAACTGCTGATGAACGAGCCAAACAGTTAGCTGACTTCATAAATGCAAGAAGTAATGATGATACATTGGGTGGATTCTTAGAAAAGTTCAAGCTTCAGAAGAAATCAAAGATTTCCAAGAAGATGTCTATGGCCGAAAAGAAATATGATATGAAGATGTATCTCAAGAATAAAATGCATCTTTCTTTGGAACAGATGAAAAGGAAATCATATGAAGAAATACAAGTAGCATATCTCAAGGCATTTGAGAGAGATCAAGGTTACAAAGCCACTGATTATGATGATGTGCAGAAATATTGCTTTCAAGGTAGAAAGGCTAAAGAGACTGAACTAGTCATTGAACCTGATAAAGTGATTGATATACAACCTGAAGCTGGAAAGTCAACAGAAGAAGTGCAAGATGAAGTAATAAAGCCTATTGTGTTTCAAAGAAGAAAAGGTTTGGAAAGGAAAAGTAAATCCAAAAAAGTGGTTGTTGAAGAGGAATTAGATGAAGAACCTTCATCTGAAGGAGCCACAATGGGGACTATTGAAAGCACTAAGGAACCTACTAAGGTTGTCAAGTATCAACTTATCATGACTGGTGGGAGGGCTGCATATCAAATAATAAGGGAAGATAATTCTGACATTGTTTATATGAATTTTGCTGGAATTTTAATTGATGTGAATAGGGAGGATCTTCAAGAACTTTATCAGTTGGTGAATATTAAATATGGAGATCATCCACCTGAAGATGAATTTGAAAGAGTCTTTTGGGGAAATTTGATGGTGATGTTTGAGCCACCAACTGAGTCTGATATAGTGTGGAAACTTCCTGAAGAGCATAACATTGTCAGCTGGAGATATTTTCATACCTGCAAGGTACATTGTGTTTCATTAAAGAATGTTGATATTTATATGCTTGCAGAGGTGGAATATCCTTTATCATCAAGTGTTTGCAAGGAAATGATGAGCAAAAAGTTGTATGCTAGTAAAAGGGATGAAGGATATGAGATGTTATTGGATTTGATTAAGAAGCAGTCTTTGAAGGATGTAGCCTAAGGGTGTTTGAAAGAATTTTCACAAGTTGTTGAGTGAGACTATTGGAATTTCTCACTTGGTGGAGGTGCTTTGCACTAACACATCAAAAGGTTATCAGTCCACCTTGTCTAATCAACACAAGGACTGGCTAATCCTGAGCAAACGGCTAACAGGTAAAGATTGCTCAAATCCGTTTATGGCTGACAATTTGCCAAAAATTGTATGGTATTCAACTCACCATATCTAAGATAAGTGAAGAGTTGGCTAGCCCACAAGGTTATGGCTTGTGGTAAAGGCTGTGGAAAACCATAAATGGTAATCAATTCACCATGATGAGGTGCTTTTCCATCAAAGAATTGACTAGTCCAGAAGCAAACGGCTTTTGGTAAAGACTTAACAAATCCGTTGATAAGCTGATGATTTGCTAAAAATCATATGGTTATCAGTGTACCATGGTCTTACACACCAAAACATTTGGCTACTCCAGTAGTGATGGCTATTGGTAAAGAGACATCAAATCCATTAAATTTCAATGATTCACCTCTCACAGGAGTTAACACACCTGGAAGTGATGAGAATAGATATGAAACTTAATATGAATTGATGTACATATAGTCAATGTTGCTGCAAAGACCATATCAGAAGAGCTTATCAAGATTCAAGCTGCTAGAAAGGAACAAGACCTAAATACAGTTCAAAGTGTTCAAGATTCAATCCTCAGAAGGCTTAATCAGAAGAACTTGAAGTTCATGGAGCATGAAGATCAAGTTAGGGGAGGATTGTTGGGAATTATGATACGAATCAAGAGAAGACAACTTAGGTCTGGTAGTTTATCTAAGTTAGGTCTGTTTGTGTTATTAGGTCTGGTAATGTAATGTTAAGTCTGGTAGCATGTTTAAGTCTGGTTGACTTATAAAGTTAAGTCTGGTCGTGAAGATAGGAAAGTCTGTTAGAGTTATGTTAGGAAAAGATACAATGCGTGTATGTATCTTTATAGAAGATTTGTGTATATCTTCTGAGTCGGCTAGGGTTTCCTTGTGTTATAAAAGGATCCCTAAAGATTGTTAGTTCGTGTGTGAGTTGTACGAATTCATTATAGTGAATATCAATATACGAAGTTAGTGATATCCCTGCTTGTGTTCTTAATTGTTCTTGTTAAGATTCCGCATTAACAATAACAATCACCTAGGGTTTCTCACTTAGATTGGTTCGGATTTATCCTAACCATCTACTAGGTATTCAAGACTACTTAGTGATCCATATACAATTTGTGGACCAACATGGGTGCTACATCGACTGATCCTAAAAAGCATAAATCTAATTTTCGTAGGTTGGAATGCAGTAATAAAACTAATGGAGTAGATCTTACCGTTCCTATGAAAGTTATTGAAGAGGTAAATGCTCGTTTTGATAATACTCTCTATGGTTACTTTCTTGGTAAAAGGATTGCGTTTCCGGTTGTTGATTATTATGTGTGCAATGTGTGGGCTAAGTATGGTATTCAAAAGATTATGATGAATGCTAAGGGATTCTTTTTCTTCAAGTTTACCACTAAGAAAGGTGTAGAAGATATACTTGAAAATGGACCATGGATGATTAGGAATGTGCCTATTATTCTTAAAACTTGGACTATGAACACTAATCTACTTAAAGAAGATTTGACTAATATTCCGGTGTTGGTTATGCTCCAAGATGTTCCACTTGCTATGTTCTCTAATGATGGTCTCAGTCTTCTTGCCACAGTGATTGGTACTCCAAAAATGCTAGATTCTTACACTAGTCAAATGTGCATGGAATCATGGGGCAGAAGTAGTTTTGCTAGGTGTTTGATTAAGGTGAAGGCAGATGAGGTGCTTAAGGAAAGTCTCACTGTTGAGATACTCCTACTTGAAAGGTCGGGTTCTACTATTGGAAAGGTTCGGGTTGAATACGAGTGGAAACCACTTCAGTGTGATACGTTTTAGCTTTTTCGCCATACTCTAGATAACTATCCTAAGTTTGTTCCCCCTCCAACTCAACCTACACGTAAGGATAGTGATGGTTTCCAACCGGTCAATAATAAACAAAAGGGTAAGAGTGGAAGCCAAAGGTCACCGGGTAAAGGAGTATTTACTAAACCGACTGTGGGTCCTAAGTTCCGTTATCAACCTAAAGCGCCTCCTCCTGAGCCCAAGAAGGTGGATGTTAAAAAGAAGAAGGCCAATAATAAACAAAGAAGAATGTGGATGTTACAACCGGTCAATAATAAACAAAAGGGTAAGAGTGGAAGCCAAATGCACCGGGTAAAGGAGGATTTAATAAACAAAAGGGTAAGAGTGGAAGCCCAAGAAGGTGGATGTTACAAAGAAGAAGGCCATTGAATTGGCTAGTACGAGTGGACGAAGATTGGTTAATCGAATCCTTTTGATGCCCTTAATATGATCGATATTGATGAATGTGGCTTTCCTACTGATGTCGTGGCTAAGGATGGGGCTGAGTTGGATTTTGGCAGTACAATTAAAGCTAAGGAGGTTTGTTCTACTCCTATTGTTGAGAAAATTGGGAAGCTTGGAAAGCTAAGTATTGATGGGAAAGCTACTCATGTGGATGAGGATGGTCATCCTTTTAAAAAGGTTGATTATCTGGGTAATAAAAAGGAAGCTAAGGTGGATGGGTCTCAAAAGACTGGTAATGTATCACAAGAACCGCATGTGAGTGTTGTGAAAGAGAAGCTGCAGTTTGCGGCTAGTAAGCCTAGTTTTTCTTTTTCTCCGTCTACTTATTCTACTAAGAGGGTTAACCTATTCTCTAATGTGGGAGAGATAGTTGATTCCAACAGTGATGAAGAGAAGGTTGTTAACACTTTTGATGAGTCAGTGAACTTGTTTGATAATACTATGGCTAAATTTCCTTCATCGACAGGTGGTGGTTACGAGCTTGAAGATAATTACGATGACTATGCGGATGTGATTTACGATCTTCCAAGGTAATGGGAGGCTTCTATGACATGTATGATATTAAGTTCCAAGGTCTTGCTAGGAAGTAATTTTTGTTTTCGTAGGAGTCTAATGTTATCTTATGAGTAGTGGTTTATTTTCATGTTTGGAGAATTTATGTAAGTTTTTCCGCCTATGTAACGGGCTGAGATATGAGATTTCACCCATATCCGTTGTACTTAAACATTTTTTGGAGTAATATATTTACCGGGTCGTTTACCTTTTACCAAAAAAAAGGCTTTTCCAAACCTAGGACATTCATACTTTCCATTTAACATCAAATGAAAGTATTAATATGACCATAATCTATGCGTACGTTTTCTTTAATCGCGTAACGGGTTTACTCTCTTATTGGTCAAACAAAGTCAAAGGTCACTTTGCGTAAACGCATCTTTTCGCGTTATGGGATATGCTTTACTTGTGCTGCTAATCACTTAGCTTATTTGCATCAAGATGATTAGTGATCATGTTAATTGGTGGATAATCATGGATTAAGTCCTAACGAATATTTGGGTTTGTGGTATTTGGAAGTATGACTATTCTTTGATTTATATCACTTCCCACACAATAAATGTTTTACAAACTCTCACACTTCTCAAATCTACTTCCACTAATCCTTTGTTCATTCCCACTTCTCCGAACAAATGATCAAACACACTATCCTAAAATTCCTACAAACATTCTTCTCTAATCAATAATGTTTAATTCTCTTTTTTTCTTGAATGACAATATGATTATATCCATTTTCATCATTACCACTTAAACCTTAAACCATTTAAGCACATACATCCTTCCAAATCGTATCCTCCCATGTGCCAACTCACACCACCAACATTATCTTATATTCCCTTATAGATAGTACCTTCACTTTTCTAAATTCTCATCCAACCACTACTATTTAACAACATCACCATCTTCCTCATCCTCACCATTGATTTTGAGTCAAATAAACCTTCTCTACATACTACTTCCTTTTCTTTCTCTAACATCCAAATTTGAAATTTGAAATTTAAAATTTGAATTTCACATATAGGCTCCCCATCATATCACTATTTTATCTCTATAACCTATTCTCTATTTCATCACATGTGGTATTTGAATTAGAAATTTGAATTGAAGCCATAGTCTCCTATCCATCACATCCATGCCAACTCATACACAACCCTATCCTACTGAATTTGAAATTCAAATTATCCCCCTCTTTAACATCCACCCTTTCTCCTTAAGTTTGGCATATTCCTTGGAATATTCTTTCTCTCTTAACCATGACAACTCACTTAATTCAACCATGGTTAGTTTCTAATCATTCTCCATAATTTGAATTTGAAATTCAAATCTTTCCACTCTCAACATCCGCACTTAGTCTCCAAGCAAAGGAATATTCCCTTGGCATATTTTTCCCTTCTAACTATGTCAACTCACCATGGTTAGTTTCTAACTAAACCATTTACATGTGAGGAATTCCCCAATATATCCTTTTTCTAATTGTTCTTCTCTATCTCTTTAAAGTTGGAAAAATAACCTTAAAACTTTTTTCAAAAACTTCACCAATTATTTTTTCTAAAATTGCTATTTGAATTGGTTGACGTTATCACGCAACATGTGTTAGAATGATAATGGAAAGGTCAAATGTGAAGTGCACTTGGGGGTTTAACAAGTCGTGGTAAAAACAAAACCAAGCCACTTGCAACAGTGGCCTGGCGCGCCTCTGGGGCTTCAGCACACCAACAGCGCGCCAAGAGACTGTTGTCCTTAGCTTGGTCTATAAATACCCCCACTCGTCTTGGGTATTTCTCACACCTTGCCATTCAATCTTTCCTCCTCATTTCTTTTCTCTCTACCCTCTAATTCTATCATCTTGTGTTCTGTGGAGATCGTTTGCTCGAGGTTAGTTAGACCTCATATCTAGGATTACACCAATAACAATGAACAACAATATAGTATGCACAGAGGAATAGATCAAACAATTCATTATCATTTTGTCGAACGATTACAAACCCTAACCCTAACCCTAGGCATCTAAACAAAGACTCACGCCTAGGTACACACACACACTTTTCTGGACTACATTGTGGAAGACCTGTTTATAAAAACCTACGACCTATCCTCTTTATATACTAGAGGATTAGGGTTACAAAGACTCTAAGTATGACAATTCCTTTATCTTTGTCTTCATAAGTTTCCTCCATCTTTCATCTTTTGTCAATATCAACTCATATTTAATTCCTAACAATCTTCCCCTAGTTGATATGACAAAACCAAGCACGAATGAAAGATGATCTTCCCCTTAATCCAAGCATATCATCAAGGATCTTCAAGCTGCAATTGACAATAAATATTCTTCCCCTTTTTGTCATCATCAAATAGGGAACAAAAATCTGCAACTCTGATCTTCATAACCACAATTCAATACTACACGTCCAATCCATCTTTCCAATGTTTCAAATTACCCAGCATTAAGTTTTCCGCACTAAAAATGAACTTGAAACAGTAGATATCAACACCAGCCGTAGTAATAACAATTAGCAGTAGTAAAAACCTTCTCCTCGATGTAGCATAACCTCGATGTATTGAAGAAGAAAACTAACCATCATCAATTCGATGTTGAAGTAGAATAAACCAACCTTTGTGTCCTATAAGGAGTTCGCAATCTCCTGACAAAAATCACTGAGCACAATAACGTAACTCCTTCAAGTGTTTTGTAAATTCGTAGTCTTGAACGAACGAATAAGTTATCTTTAAAGTGCCAAACCCACCTTAAGATATAATAAAACACAAACTTGAAAAATTCCACTTCAGCGTCAAATAAGTAATAACTGATCCACTTCGCCAATAAATACGAGCCATAAATTTGTACGAACAGAAATCAAATCATCATCTTGTGTGTGTTTTTCTTCCCCTGTGTGTGTGCTTTGGAACCAACATGTTCCAAATAGATATACTTCCCCTCACTTTGATAATTCCATGCTCGAGCAGTACAAACCAGCAGTACAAACAATGTAGTCATTAAAGGTGTGTGTGTGTCTAGGCATCAAGTCCTCTAATGGATGCCTAGGGTTCGTAGTTTGTATAAGCTACAAGAACCATTAGACTACAAGAATCATTCGACAAACCTTGTTCAATAATAATGATTCGTTTGATTATTCCGCTGCGTACAATGTTATTTATTCATTATTATTGTGTTAATTCCTTGATAAGGTCTAAAAAACCTCGAGCATAACGATCTCCACAAGTGGTATCAGAGACAGGTTGCTCATGATATCTAGGATGTTACAAGGTTTACTGTAAAAAAAAAGAGCAGATTTGAAGCAGTTTGATGAAGGTTCGAACTGGTTATTATACGGTATGAACAGATTTAATTTGTTATTTTTGGTATCGATCAGTTCCATCTATACTTGGCGATAAAGAATTAAATTTGATTTTTGTATCTGATCGGTAATTAACGTTTTTATTCTCCTCGTACTAACGTATTTAATTGGTCAAGTCTGCACAATGAATTTTATATTCGATACTATTTGCGTTGAATAAAGTTGTCAAAACCGACTCATAAGTTGGTGTAGCAGCTAGATCAGTTGTGGGGACGCAATCAATTACTACATATTATCTCGTCATAATTTATTGCAAGGTGTCAGTGGTCAACTAGGCCAAGAGCAGTTTGTTGGGCTGATATTTTATTTTTTTAATAAATCGGTATTGCTATTCCTACGTGGGACAAAGGATTCGTGTTTCGATTTATTTGATTGTCTGATTGGAGGATTGGTGATATTCAAAATTTGTTTGTACTGTTTATCGCTTCCTGAATTTAATATTCATATCAGATGGGTTTGTTAAAGCAGATCTGATGGTTTAACAGTTGCTACTGCTCACATTAAAAATTGGTACTGCTCATTGATTCTTAAGTAGCAGTTTGTACTGCTGGCTTCACCAGTTAGTACTGCTCAACAACAGTTAGTACTGCTAGCTTTGGAGGTTGAACAGTTTGTACTGCTTGGTTCTCACTTTGTACTGTTGACGAGTTATGATTGTACTGCTACGGTACTGGATGTTTGACACACACACACAGGGAACAACTCACACACACAGAGAAGGTTTTGGTTTGGATAAAGAACTATTTTTCATTCTACTACTGCTTGGTTTCAAATATTATTGCAGTCATTTTTTATTAGTACCTGTTTTACTATGATCTTTATGGCGGGTACTACATGGTATTTGTTTTTATGGTGGTTAGTTATTCGACAAGTTCTTTAAAATGGTTAACATATAAGTTTCAGGGGAAGCTTAACTGTTTAAATGTGTAACCATTTATGTGCTACATCGAGGTGAAGGTTTTATTATTATTCGTCGGTACTTTTACTGAAGATTTAGGATTTTGATGTCTTGCGTTCATTTAATAAGTAAGCGTTTTCGTTTTCTTAATGGTGGGTAATTCAAGACATTAGAAGACTCAATTGGAAGTATGGTACTGGTTGGTAACTATGACGATCAAAGTTGCATGTTTTGCTCTTTCTTTTCCTAGTTGAGTGTGACAAAAAGGGGAAGAAGATATTGAAGATTTGCAGCTTGAAGATCCTTGATGGGATGCATGACTTAAGGGGAAGATGAGGAAGACAACATCTTTCATACATGGTTTTGTCATATCAACTAGGGGAAGATTGTTAGGAATTAAATAGAGTTGATATTGACAAAATATGAAAGATGGAGGAAACTATTGAAGAAAAAGTTAAAGGGCTTATTATGTATTATTTAATTGTCTTTGTAACCCTAGTATCTCTATTATATAAAGAGATACAGGGAATACGTTTTAAAACAGGTCTTCCACAATGTAGTCCAGAAAAGTGTGTGTGTGTACTTAGGCGTGAGTCTTGGTTTAGACGCCTAGGGTTAGGGTTAGGGTTTGTAATCGTTCGAAAAACCTTGTGCAATGATAATGAATTGTTTGATCTATTCCGCTGTGCATACTATATTGTTGTTCATTGATATTGGTGTAATCCTAGATATGAGGTCTAACTAACCTCGAGCAAACGATCTCCACATGTTCTTTATTCTTCTCATCTCTTATCATTCTTGAAAGAACACATCTCCGCATGGGAAGTTTCACAAGAACCTAATCCGCTCTTGTGAATTGTGTTGAGGGTCTTCTTATCTATACCTTTTCTATTAGAATCGAGTCTTTAGGTTATGTTAGGGCTTGATTTGAACAATCAACATTCTATCATTCGATTTGATTGTAAGGGAAGTTTTGTGTCTTGGTGACCAAGCCTAGATCGGTGGAGATCTAGTTGGGGTTTAATACTTTCGGGGGAAGTTATTTGTGGTCTTAGTGGTCAAGTCGAATCACGAGGTTTTTGTGGGTGGTTTTCGAGGGTGGAATACCATAAGGAGTAGCTCTTCTTTGTGAGCGCTGATCTTTGCGCATATCGGTGGAACGAAGTTGTATACGGTTTATATTCCACTATAAGGATTATACTTATTGAATAGTATCGGTGTCGTGGATTCGCAACTAGACGTACGGATGGTATAAACCCCCTATCCCGAACCAATATATACGTGGTGTCTTTTTACTTGCTTTGTATATTTTGGTTGTTATTATGGTTGTGATTATTGTTGTATAGTCACTTGTTGATCTTTGAGGCTTGAAGTCAATAAACTTCGAAGAATCCGAAAAGATCGAATTCACACCCGCTCTACGGTTCTACAGACCATTAAAGCTAAAAGATGGTGATAGTGGTGATGTGTTGAATGTTGATGAGCCGCTAATGTGAAAGTGAGAGTAATATTATCATTGTTTCAATACCTTACTTTTTCTAAAAAAATAAAAAAATAATAAAAATAAAAAAATGACAATAAGCGAGTGTTTGGGACTTTTTTTTTTTTTTTTTTTTTTTCTGCTCTGCTTAACATTAAATATTTGTAAAAAAAAGTTTTTGGAACTAGTGTTTGGATTTGCTTATTTCATTAATATAAAAATTTTGAATCAAGTTTATTAATACAAGGTTTTAAGTTAAATATGAGAGTAAAAATTTATTTTAATTTAATATCAAATAACTAAAAAGAACTAAGAAAACTATTATTCATCTTTTTTTTTTTTTTTTTTTTTTTTAACAAAAAAGCATGTAATGTTTGAATGAAAAATGTGATTTTCTCCTTAAAAGAGCAAATAAGCAAAAATGCATGAAAAACAAGCAATACCAAAAACCCTCTAAGAGCATAGGGAATGTTGACATGAGGTTAAAGTTTAACTCAGTGCTATGTAAGCGCCACATAAGCTTTAACCTTTCACCCTTACGTCACAAAAAAACGCCCCTTATCATAACTCACCCATAACTCAACCTTAGCTCAACTATTTTCAAATTCAACCCTTAAAATAAAACTAATACTTCGTTTAATAAATAACATAACATAACATTAAAACTTAAACATTACAATACAAATTAATATATATATATATATATATATATATATATATATATATATATATATATATATATATATATATATATACACAATGCGAAAAAAAATGAAACATACGAAATTTAAAAAATTTCGAATTACAAATACTCATTCATCTTCTTCGGATTCTTGTTGTTGTTGTTGTTGTTGTTGTTGTTGTTGTTGTTGTCATTGTCGTTGAAGATGTTTTTGCCAAATATGCTCCATAATGTCTAGTTGGAGTCGAGTATGCATTTCTCTGTTGCGTATTTCTTTTGCCTTTTGCCGAAGGTTTTGAGATCTTTCGACCCACGTTTCTTGCCTCATATGTGGTAACGGATCCACCCACATTTCGCCATAATCACGTAGTGCAAACTTTTGATCTTTTAAAATCATGTAATGTAAAATAATGCAAGAATACTCGATTCTACGTATCCTAGTAACTTCCCATTGACGTGCCGGTTGTTGTAGTATACCTCAACATCGTTGGAGCACACCAAAAGTATGTTCGATATCCTTTCATACAATTTCTTGTTTCCTTTTAAAATAACCATGTTTATCGTCAGTTGTTGCCGAGAATGATTTGACGAAAGTTGCCCACTGTGGGTAAATTCCGTCAGCTAAGTAATATCCCTTTTTATACATGGTTCCATTTACCGTATATGGTGTTCTAAGGGCGATGTCATCAAGAATGTCGTCGAATAACGGAGAGTTATCTAAAACATTAATATCGTTATTCGCCCCCGCCACCCCAAATAATGCATGCCAAATCCATAAATCTAGCGAAGCAATAGCTTCAAGAATTATTGTTGTGTATTTTTAATCAACC
Organism: Artemisia tridentata subsp. tridentata; assembly: GCA_021014915.2. Taxonomy (NCBI): domain Eukaryota; kingdom Viridiplantae; phylum Streptophyta; class Magnoliopsida; order Asterales; family Asteraceae; genus Artemisia; species Artemisia tridentata. Next base: position 93,984,801 of record CP139507.1, on the reverse strand, counting down.
CTACCAAATTGCCCTTGCCAACCCACCGGACAATTTTTCCACTTCCAATGCATGCAATCAATGCTACCAAGCATTCCCAGAAAATCATTATAAGACTCATGTCTTTCATAAATACTTTGAATATCGGCCCATGTTGTTTTTCTTAAATACTCCGGCATAAACAAATCAAGAACGCACTTGTTAAAATTATCAATGACAACCATGTGAAGTATGCTCACCCATTTGCAAATATTCATCAAACGCATCGGGTACTATGCCGTATGCCAATTGGCGTATGACAGATGTACACTTAATGATAACATTAATACTCATCCGACCCGTAGCATCGGGTCCTTTGGTAATGAAATTAAAATGATCTGGAAGAGGATATGCAGTATAAGATTCAATATCTTTGACTATTTCTAGGAATAGTTTCCGGCTCATACGATATCTTCTTCCACAGAATATGTTTGAAAAATAATGGACATAATATCGGTCGATAGAACTGCCTCGAAGAAAGTATCATTGTGGTTTTCCAAAACTTTGATGCGTTCAATGTTTTCATTAGCTTCCTTTACAAGGGATTGGTGGTCCTTGACGAAGTTGGCTGTTTCTTTGAAAATAGCATTTTCAATATGAATTACCCTCGCACTAATGTTATAAAGTGGAGTAGTAATTTCTATTTGAAACACCTTTTTCATTTCATTATGAAAACTTGAATGCCAATTGCTGATGCTAAGATTCGTTTTTGAGTCAACAATACTTTGAAGTGTCTTTACTTTATCTTTCAGATCATCCAAGTATCGTCTAGCTTCACTTGTGTTAAAAGGGTTGCTAGAGGAAATTTGTACCATATTTGAAAGATTTTTAGAAACAACTTTATGTTTTGTTGACACTACTTGTCTTTTGAAAACCTTTGTTGGTTGTTGTTGTTTAACAAAGTTTACCCCAGAAAGGATGTTAAGCTTGTTATAATCAATTGGTTTGATTTCTGGGTTCATTTGTCTCATTTTGATTCTACTCACTTCGGCAAGCTGAATTGTTTCATCAGAATCCCGAACCTTAGGAGGATCATGTTTATCAAACAGTACATTACCATTATATAACACAATCTGTTCTTTCTGAGCTTGCTTGAGATGATAAGGGTTTTCACAACCGATAGCCATTTTCTTCATAGTATGTAAAAGCGGGTTTGGATATTTAATCAGCATATTAATTGTTTGAGCAGAATGACCCGTTTTGACAAGCAAATCTTCCAACTTTTTAATTGTTTCTTGTTTCTCAATGATTTCATCAAGAAGTTCATTTTCGTGTTTTGAAAAATCTGCTTTCAACTGTTTCTTTTCTTTTTCAAGATCAGAACAAGTTGATTTTTGTTTAGAAAGTTGGTGTTGCAAATCTGAAACTTCCGTTTTTAAGGATCGTATTTTCTTGTTTAAGTTAACATCGAGGGTGTCAAACTTAATTTGTAATTGTTTTTCCCTTGAAATGGAGTTTCTGTAACCATCTTCTAATTCGGACTATCGTGTTGTATTGATTTCAAAAACTTGTTCATTCACCTTATATCTCTCAAGCTCAGCGGTCAATTTTTCATTCGCGGCCTTAACATCGCGATTGACCTTTTTGATTTTTTCAATTTCAACACTACAATTGTGCAATAATGATTCAAAAAACGCATGTGTTTCCTCATCATTCTCAACATACTGTGACTCGAAGCCTCCAATAGGATTCATATTTGGAGTTGCCAAATTAATATTGCTACAACTTGGCGTGTCTATTTATGTATCATAAGTAGATGCTGGAGTTGCAGGATGCTATTCATCATGAGTCGACATATCTAATAGTTCATTATTGTGACATGTAGTGAATGGTGGTACCTCAGAGACTGTATTGGTGTCATACACAGGAGGTGTTTCAGAATTCCTGTCATACTTAGCCTCTTGAAGATTGGCCTTGAAAATGCAGTTTGCATCGATGTCCTCAAGGTATTCCATATCATCCATAAGAGCCATAAAGTCATTCTCTCCTGCACTCAACTCTAACCCAGCTGTTTCCTTCTGTGCCAACATTAATGCTTTCTGCAGATAAGTTGGATCTCTCTTTTTCGGCTTGTTGGGACAGTTCCTTGCCATGTGACCGACTCCCTGACAGTTGAAACACTTTATCAAATTACCCTGAGTCATATTCCCAGCAACAGGAGCAGCAACATTCCCAAACTGATTCCCAGCATTCTGACCCCTCTGATTTCCAACAACTGGACCCATCTGATTCCCTGCATACTGACCCATCTGATTTCCAACATACTGCCCTGCATTCTGATTTCTCATATGATATCGAGGAGCATATCCCTGTTGATTCCTATAACCTTCAACCATTTGTCCTTGTTGACCCATGTTGAAACTCGGCTGTGCAATCTGCTTGTTGCGAGTGTTCGATGAGATTCTTTGGTTGTTGTTGGTAGGTGTTGAGTAGCGTCCTTGGTATGCCTTTGTTAGGTAAACAAATGCTTGAGTCAAAGCAGCAGTGGACTCATCATTGTCATTAAATTCTGGTTCTGGGTATTGCGGGTATTGTTGTTCTGGGATGACTTGTTGTTGTTGTGGGTAGAATGGTGGTTGTGGAATATATTGTTGTTGCATGAAGTTCTGAGTGGAAGATGAAGAGGGTTGTGTATTTACTGTTGCAGGTGTAGGTGGTTGAGCAATGAGTGCCAGAGGATCATGTTGCTTTGCTATCTTCTCTTTCCTGACTTCATTCACCACTGCCTAGTTTTACTTTAGGAAATCATAGAGCTTATCATAGTTCACCTGATGAAGGTCCTTTGTTTGGTTAACAATCGTGACAATTCTTCCCCATTCTTCTGGTAGATTGTTGATGAACTTGATGTTTCGAACAATTTGCCTTGGTGACAATTTGTTTTTGATGAGCTCGTTCATTAAGGTGCAAAACCTGGTATAGTAAGATTCAATGGGTTGCGCTGGAGTGGATGTGAACTTTTCCCATTCTGTTAGCAGCTTGTTTTCAACATCTTGTTGTCCAATTTCTGTGCCATGACAAAGTCTTCTAACTCGTTCCCATATATCATAAGCTGTTTCACAACTGTCAACAGCAGCAAAGATCTCTCGTGGTAAACCAAGTTGTATTAAGTGCATTGCCAAGTCATCAGCTGCAATTTGCTTCCAATCCTCTGCTGTGTAATCAGGGTCTCGAATCGGACGAGGCTTGAATGGTCCATTATGGATGGAGTTGATCAGGTGTTTACCTTGTCCTTCAGGTTTGGTTTTGATATAGCGAAGTATACCGCCCTTCCATTGAAGATATCCACCTTTTTCTAGCATAGGAGGACGGTTTTCTGCACCAGCTGCATGAATATCTTGTTGAGTAGTCATTTTTGATGATTTGTATGATAAAGTTGATGCAGGATCGTTGCAACGAAATAGGAGTTGTGGTTGGTAAAGGTTAAGTTCAGTTGGTGTGGTGAAGTCTTGGTCTTTAGTTGACGATCATTTGAAGGCTTTCTTAATGGTGATTTCTGGTTTCCCTCCAAAACTTGAATTTGAAAAATTTCTCTACCAGAATTTGAAATACACTATAAAATGCAATTCTAAGGTTATTAGAAAAATTTGAGTTTTAAAAATTTTGACGCCAAATTTCACCGAAAAAATTCAAATTTTGACCAAAAAATTTGAATTTTGGGCCAAAATTTTCACTGTTGTACCAAAATTTGAATTTTTCGTAAAAATTGAACGTTTAGTCACCTGTAAAAATTAAATTTTACTCAAATTTTGAATTTTGCGTAAAAATTGAACGTTTAATCCTTCACAATTGCGATAGATTATTTAAGATTGCGATAGAACTTAATTCCAACAATTGCGATAAAGCATCAGAATTGAGATAAAAATCCAACAATTGCGATAAGTACCCAGAATTGCGATAACCCAGACAATTGCGATAACCCAGAAAACTGCGATAGACTAGACAATTGCGATAGACCACACAATTGCGATAGACTAGACAATTGCGATAAATTCACTTGGGACAATTGCGATAGAGTGTCACTCCAGAATTGCGATAGGCCCTTTAAACAGATTTGCAATAAAGATATGGTTTGCGATAAACCCCAATGACCAGCTTTGCGGTAAGCCACTTTCTATCGCAAATCTTATACAAAATTGCGATAGGCTCGCAAATGCGATAGACCTTTAACTTTTTTGACACTCCACCAATAATTAGAGCAGCTGATGAGATCCACCCACTCTTACCTAATATTCTTATACAAGAATTTCGATCAAGAAGCAATTGATGAAGATCCCAAAAGCGAGTCAAACACAATCTTTGTAGCCTTTTTCACGATCAAGTCACTGTTAACTCAAGAAACTCGTTTTTGAAGCTTAGTTGCGACTAAAGAACTACCAAAGCTCACTAACCAACCCTTAAAATCTATAAAAAACACAACCTTTAACCCTAAGATTTGCGTAAAAATCAAAGATAAAACACAAAACCTCATGTTTTTATTAAGAAAAAACGCAACTTTTTGTTACTTTTGAACACAAACCGAACACAACTTAATCCTATTCCGATGTTTGGCGTGTTGATACCACTTGTAATGAATAAATATCACTACTTTATCACACACCATCTAACTATAGATCGAATGGTACTCAAACAAGAATAAGATGAGAAGAGTGGATCGTACGAAATATAACTATGTATCGATTAGCTTAAAGAAAAAGATAACAAATACAAACCTAAAGCATACACACTCCCACCTTGGCTGTCTTAAGAGCCACACTTTGAGACCCCTCTAGAAATGAAGTGGGAGTGTGTATATGTAGCATCCTAGGTGACGCCCTAAGAGGCTTTCAATGGGCTTTGAGTGGGCTTTTGAGTTGGACAAGACTTTTACATTAAGTATTACATATTTAACTATCAAAAGCCCACTTTGCTAGACTAGACATACACATGACACAAAGTTTAATTAATACAAATGACCATCACTTTTAAATCAATGCTAACAATCTCCCCCTAAGGGATGGTCATTCAAATGATGCACCCAGTGATTGGGTCTTTCGCCTTCGATGTCATGAACTTTGTGTGTAGATGTAGACAAGTCATGGTACTTCATTCCTTCATGCTTTGTGATCTTCAAAGCATTGTCTTTTGGTCGTTCTTGCCTTAATATACATCTTCTGTACATTTGCGTTGTTGCCTCAATCATAGATGCTGAGACATATGATGATGGTGAATGGACTTTCTTCTGTACCTGCATAAAACAGTTAGCAATAAATTATCCAGCGCTTACAGGTTCAGATTTTGAGATCGTTAACAGCATAGTGTGAAAACTTTCTCTTATCTTGACCAAGGCCATTGAGAGCCTCTGAAGTATATCGGAGTATCACTTCAAGACTATAGACCGTTTGAAGCACGTAACCATCATGACATAAGGCAAGATCCGAAGGTCTCATTAAGACTCTTGTACACCATGTGTCCTTATTGGTGAACACAGGTGTATTATATGGAAAGTGTTCCTAAGAGATTTTTGATGAATCTCATGGCTCTAGACTCAATAATGTGTGTTTTGGTTTTTAGTAGTCAGAGGCATGGAGCTGAGTGCCACCTTTTCAATATCAATACATCTCTGTGTGAGAGGCCGATAGATTATGCAGTGTTCTCCGTGAGAAATGAAACAAATACTTTTTAAGAGATATCTGAGTGGCTAGGATTGGAGGTGCAGCGCGTAACTGGGTCCATGACGTCTTGTCTTTAATATCAGTATCAACTTAGTGAATACCGATAGCAGATGTATTGACCCGGTTTCTGCCCTAAGTTTTCATGGAGGGCTATTTCTTTTCACCCTTTCATAATCTTTTCTTTTTAATTCTTCAACCCCTTCTTTCCCTTTCTCATTTACTCCTTTTTTTTCAATCTTTCCTAAGGACTTCTAATTCTAATCTATTGGAATTGTCCTTGGGTAGATCCCTCCGGCTCTGGCGAATCATTGGACATTACCTAACTATAATCACCTTATTACTCCATGATTATCCTAGATTTGTTGATCACTTGTCATAAAACCTTTTGTGAAAATCTCTCATAGTGTTTATGAATAAACACATTTTAGATAACACTTCGAGAGTTTTGAATTTTCTGAAGTACTCCCCCTTCACATATGCTTATGCATTATAAGATAAATTTGCACATGTTGGGTAGAGTTCGCACATTTTGAATTGATCGATTTTCATTTAATATGACCATTGCGAGACACGCTTACATCACTAGTTAGACTATCTTGTAATTATTACCCGTCCCGTTCATATCAAAAGGCGAATCTCTCGAATTGGTACATTCTACTTAGACAAGTCCTTTGCGAGACACGTTTACATCACTGGATGAACCAGCTTGAAATTATTACCCGTCCCGGAAAAGTCTTTTCGATTACAGACATTTATTTTTCATCAATTTGAGGGTTCAGATCTGAGTCTTTGGTATCAGAGCTCACTAACCAACCCTTAAAATCTATAAAAAACACAACCTTTAACCATAAGATTTGCGTAAAAATCAAAGATAAAACACAAAAGCTCACGTTTTTATTAAGAAAAAATGCAACTTTTGGTTACTTCTGAACACAAACCGAACACAACTTAATCCTATTCCGATGCTGTGTTCGGTTTGTTTTCTAAAGTAAACAAAAGTTACGTTTTTTCTTAATAAAAACGTGAGCTTTTGTGTTTTATCTTTGATTTTTACACAAATCTTAGGGTTAAAGGTTGTGTTTTTTTATAGATTTTAAGGGTTGGTTAGTGAGCTTTGGTAGTTCTTTAGTCGCAACTAAGCTTCAAAAAACGAGTTTCTTTTATAGATGTTGATACCACTTGTAATGAATAAATATCATTAGTTTATCACACACAAACTAACTATAGATCGAATGGTACTCAAACCAGAACAAGAAGAGAAGAGTGGATCGTATGAAATATAACTGTGTATCGATTAGCTTAAAGAAAAAGATAACAAATACAAACCTAAAGCATACACACTCCCACCATGGCTCTCTTAAGAGGCACACTTTGACACCCCTACTGGAAATGAAGTGGGAGTGTGTATATGTAGCATCCTAGGTGACGCCCAAAGAGGCTTTTAATGGGCTTTGAGTGGGATTTTGAGTTGGACAAGACTTTTACATTAAGTCTTACACATTTAACTATCAAAACCCCGCGTTTCTAGACTAGACATACACATGACACAAAGTTTAATTAATACAAATGACCATCACTTTTAAATCAATGCTAACAATTGTAATATGATGGGAATGTGTATGTAATAGTCCAACCCATCAAAAGCCCACACGAAGCCCAACTTTAGGAATTAGGGCGTCCCACACCCTCTATAAATACCACACTCTCACCCCATTTCATGTGTGCCTCATAGAGTAGTATAGGTGAGAGTGTGTGTGTAGTCTCTTAAGGTTGTGTTTTGTATTTGCTTTTTCTTCAAGGTAATATACTTCCAGTCGACATTTTATATCATACGATCCATACACTTTCTTCTCATCTATATTATTTTTTTACTGTTGAGTGTCACGAGTTGTATAATATAGTGTTTAGTTTGTGTGCTAAAGTTAGTATTTCTACTCATAACAAGTGGTATCAATGCGCCAAACAACGATTTAGGAATTAGTTGTGTCTCGTTGGGATTAAAAGTAAGCTTAAAGTCGCGTCTTTGTTGATAAAACGTGTACTTCTTGTCATTTCTTTGGTTTTAACGTGAGTTTAAAAGAAAAAGGTTGCAGCTTTTTAGTTGGTTAGCGTGATTTAGTGAGTTTTTAAGTTAAAGTTTGAACCTTTTTAGTTGTAACGTGAGTTTTGTTAAGTTTTGGTGTTAAAAAGTTCATCTTTGTGTCGAAAAAAAACGGTTCTACATTATATTGGCGACAAAAGGTGTGCTTTATAATTTATACGAGAGTTTGAAGTTGTTTTTAATCGAAAAAAGGAGGCTTCAAAAAGTTGCGGTTCGAATCTTCATTGTTTTGCGATTTTAGCAATTTCTTGTATAAGAAGTTTGATAAAAGTGGGCTCATCGACTTGGAAAAATATCTATCTTCTTGTATAAGAATTTAGATAAAAAGGGGGTTTATAGGAATTCTTGTGTTTGAGAATTTCTATAAAAGAGGGTTTATAGAAATTGTATAATTTCTATAGGAATTGTGTCTTATTGCAAATCTGGTTAGAGCCTTCTATCTCAAATCTGGTAACAAAGTTTTATCGCAAATTTTCCAAGCTTTATCGCAATTTTCATCAGAGATCCTTATCGTAATTGTCATCAGACATCTTTATCGCAATTGTCATCAGACATCTTTATCGCAATTGTCAAGAGCAGATTCTTATCGTAATTTTCTAACAAGCTTCTATCGCAATTGTTCCTTGGACATTCTATCGTAATTGTGAAAAATATTAGCAAGTTAAATAACTTTTATAAATTTGATTTGAACTTAATTTCTACAACATCGGACGTGGACTCGGTATTTTCTCACTTGTATAAGTGATAAATACTTTGACAATGGATATCTACTAGTTTGTATAAATTAGTTAGATTTTTTATATAAATTGCAAATTTATATAAATTGCATTATTCTATATAAATTGAAATTTTGCCATAATTTGTATAAATTTTGGTCTAAATTAAGATTTCTATAGAAATTGTGATTTTATCTAAATTGTAATTTACATAACGTTGTCGAATTTACTTTTGATCTTGTCTAAATTATAGTCTTATTAAATTTAGTAACTTTATTTAATTTGCTACGTTTATCTAAATTGTCATAGTTTATCTAAATTGCAAGTGACTTCAAACGATCTTCAACAAAGGACCAAGACTTCACAACATCAACTTAGTTTAACCTTCAACAACCACAACTCCTATTTCGTTGCAACGATCCTGAATCAACTTTATCATACAACATCATCAATGGCAACTCAACAAGACATCCATGCAGCCGGTGCAGAAAACCGTCCTCCAATGCTTGAAAAAGGTGGTTATCTTCCATGGACGAGTCGTATGATTCGATATATCAAAACCAAACCTCAGTGTCAAGGTAGACTACTGCTCAACTCCATCCAGAAAGGACTATTCAAGCCTCGACAGATTCAAGAAGCTGGTAATCCAAAGGCCACACCTCCCATTCCACCATCCTTTTGTGATAAAAAAGAAGAGGAATACACAACAGAGGATTGGAAAATAATTGAAGCAGATGACTTGGCTATGCACTTAATTCAACTTGGTTTACCACGAGAGATCTTTATTGCTGTTGACTGTTGTCAAACTGCTTATGATACGTGGGAACGAGTTAGAAGGCTTTGTCATGGCACAAAAATTGATCAACAAGACATGGAAAACAAGCTTCTAACTGAATGGGAAAAGTTCACATCCACTACAGCTGAGCCAATTGAATCTTACTACATAAGGTCTTGCACTTTAATGAATGAGCTGATCAGAAACAAGTTGACACCAAAACCAATTGTTCAAAACATAAAGTTCATCAACAATTTACAAGAAGAATGGGGAGGGTATGTCACAATTGTTAACCAAACAAAGAACCTTCATGAGGCGAACTATGATCAGCTATATGATTTCCTTAAGCAAAACCAGAAAGAGGCAGATGAGGTAAGGAAAGAGAAGTTAGCTAAGCAACATGATCCTCTTGCACTCATTGCTAAGACACCAACACCTACAACAGTGAATACACAACCATCATCATCAACTTCCACTCAGAACTTCATGCAACAACAATATGTTCCACAACAACCATACTACCCACAACAACAAGAAGTCATTCCACAACAACAGTATCCACCATTCCAAGAACCAGAAGTCAATGACCAGGATGAAGCTATTGCTGCTATGACACATGCATTTGCTTTAATGTCAAAAGCATTCCAAGGACGCTATTTCACACCTACCAACAACAACCAAAGGATTTCTTCGAATACTCGCAACAGGCAGATTGCTCAGCCGAGTTTCAACATGGTTCATCAAGGACAAATGGTTGTAGTTTATGGGAATCAGCAAGGATATGCTACAAGGTTTTAGATGGGTAAGCAAGGGCATTATGCAGCCAATCAGATGGGTCAGTATGCAGGGAATCAGATGGGTTAATTTGTTGGAAATCAAAGGGGTCAGAATGTTGGGAATCAGTTTGGGAATGTTGCTGCTCTATTTGCTGGGAATATTGGAAATGTGAATCAGGGTAATTATATGGGTAATTTGCTAAAGTGTTTCAACTGTCAAAGAATTGATCATATGGCTAGGAACTGTCCCACCAGGCCGAAAAAGAAAGATCTTGACTATCTTCAGAAAGTAGTGCTTTTGGCTCAAAAGGAAAAGGCAGGGTTACAGTTGAATGCAGAAGAACATAACTTTATGGCTCTTATGGATGATATGGAAGACCTTGAAGACATTGATGCCAACTGCATTTTCATGGCAAATCTTCAGGAGGCTAAGTATGACACGGATTCTGAAGCACCCCCTGCTTATGATGTCAATGGAGTTTCTGAGGTACAACCATATGCTACATGTCACAATAATGAAATATTTGATATGTCACCTCAGAATGAATAGCATCCTACGACTCCAGCACCCACTTACGATACATACATGGACAAGCCAAGTTGTAGCAATATTAACTTGGCAACTCCAGATATGGATCCTGATGTAGGCTTCGAGTCACAGCATACAGAGAATGATGTGGAAACACGTGAGTTATTTGAATCATTATTGAATAACTATAGTATTGAAATTGAAATGGTCAAAAAGATCAATCGCGAAGTTAAGGCCGCAAATGAAAAATTGACCGCTGAGCTTGAGAGATATAAGGCGAATGAACGAGCTTTTGAATTTCATAACAAACGATAGCCCGAATTAGAAATTTGTTATAGAGATTCTATTTTAAGAGAAAAACATTTGCAAATCAAACATGACACACTCGATGTTAATTTGAACATGAAAATTAAATCCTTAAAAACAGAAATTTCAAAATTAACCAACCGCTTTCTAAACAAAAATCAACTTGTTATGATCTTGAAAAAGAAAAGAAAGAGTTGAATGCAAGGTTTTCAAAACGTGAAAATGATCTTCTTGATGAAATCATTGAGAAACAAGAAACCATTAAAAAGTTGGAAGAGTTGCTTGTAAAAATGGGTCATTCTGCTCAAACTACAAATATGCTAATCAAAGATCCAAACCCACTTTTAAATACAATGAAGAAAATGGCTATCGGTTGTGAAAACCCTTATCATCTCAAGAATGCTCAGAAAGAATAGAATGTGTTATATAATGGTAGTGTGCTAAATGATAAACATGATCCTCCTGAGGTTCGGGATTCATATGAAACGATTGAGCTTGCCGAAGAGAGTCGAAACAAAATGACACAAATGAACCCAGAAATTAAACCAATTGATTATAACAAGCTTAACATAATTTCTGGAGTACATATTGTTCAAAAAGAGTCACCAATGTTTTTCAAAAAACCAGTTGTTGTTTCAAAACGAAAAGTTGTTTCAAAACATCTTTCTAACATTGAACAAATGCCCTCTGGTTGCCCTTTTAACACAAGTGACGCTAAATGCTTCAAATGATTGTGGCATCCAAAACAAATATTAAATTCAATGACTGGTATTCAAGTTTTCATACAGAACAGAAAAAGACGTTTGAAACAGAAATTACTCCTACATTAACTGCAATTCATGCGGTAGTTCTTAATGTTGAAAATGCTCTTCTGAAAGAAACAACCGACTTTGTCAAGGACCACAAATCCCTGGTGAAGGAAGCTAATGAAAACATTGAACACATCAAAGTTATGGAAAAACACAATGACACTCTCTTCGAAGTAGCTCTGTCGACCGATATTATGTCCATTATTTATCAAACATATTTTGTGGAAGATGATGAAAGACTTCGAGCTGAGACTTCTAAAATTGTTTTAAAATATGAAAATGCGCTTGCTAAGCTTGAAAAAGAAAATGTTACATATTTTAAACAACTTGATCGGAAAAAGGAAGAATGCAAGTATGACAAATTGTCATATGAGCGTGCCTTCAAAAACATGAAAGAACAAAATGATCTTTTGAAGTCTCAGCTTGAAAGTCAAAATAGGAAGGGTGAAGAAACTAAGATTGCTAAACCAAAAATGTCAATTTCTTAATGTGTTCCAACACCCTTGCCTAAGCAATGTGATAAATCAACAAGTGTTGATAAAGGGAAAGCAGTTGTTGAAACACCAAATGTGATAGCACCTGGACTTTATAGGATTAGTACCACTACTGCGTCTGCCTCTACATCTCAAACACATAGGGCGATAGACAAAAATGTGAAAGATAATCCTAATGAGACTAGGAATGCTAAAACAAATTCAAATGACAACAAGATAAATCCTAATGTGTGTGCCTTACCTTCTACAGGAGTAGAAAGTACCTCTAGGAGCAGCAGACTAAAGCCTAGGAGCAATACAAGGAATAATAGTGTCTCGCCTGTCTCTGAGAGTGAAAGCAAGAATAAAACAAAAGAAGTAGAAGAAAACCCTAGGAATTTATCATTTTCGAATAAGAAACATATGTCATCTAGATGTAATGTTAAGAGTATTGTTTCTAGTGCTTGTAATGACTCTGTTTGTTTAATGTGCAAGAAATCGTTACCTGAAAATGCTTGTGATGATATTGTTTCTAATAATGTGAATGTTAATGTGAATGCCATGCCTGAACAGAAAGATGTTCCTCCAGGAACTAGTGCTAAGACTAGATATATTCAAAGACTTATTGCAAAATCTAGGATAACCACTAGTAGAATATTGCCTAGGAACTATCTTAAGTTGTGTGTATGGATTCCAATGGGTAGAGAATTCACTTTAGTAGATGGTAAATTAAAGGCTCCAAAAGAACCAGTAAAAAACGTCTATGAATGTGATTTGTCTGTTACCCCTAACCCCTTGGAACCAAATGATAAATGGTTTCCAAATACACAATCTTCTGTTATTGGCAGGTTATCGAAATATGTCTTTGGATCGTCGACTCGGGTTGCTCCAAGCACATGACCGGGAATCTGAAGCTGCTGATCAACTTTGTATGGAAGTTCATGGGAACTGTTCGGTTTGGAAATGATCATGTAGTAGCTATTCTGGGTTATAGAGATCTTCAGTTCGGGAATTTCTTAATCACTCGGGTTTACTATCTCGAAGGGTTGGGACATAATCTTTTTTCTGTCGGGCAGTTTTGCGATGCAGATTTAGAGGTTGCATTTAGGAGAAACACTTGCTTCCTTAGGAACTTGATTGGAGATGATCTCTTAACCGGAAATCGTGGAACCAATCTTTATGCTATCGACATCAACCAAATGGCCTCTTCATCACCAATTTGCCTTATGAAAAGAGCTTGTGAAACTAAGTCCTGGTTGTGGCATAGACGATTATCCCATCTCAACTTCGACACCTTAACCAAGCTTGCCAAAGACAATATCGTCAACGGTCTCCCTAAGTTCAAATACACCAAAGATCACTTATGTCCATCCTGTGAGCAAGGAAAAAGCAAAATGGCAAATCATAAATCCAAAACCGTACCTAGTTCGGATGAGAAGTTACATCTGTTGCACATGGACTTATGTGGCCCAATGAGAGTTGAAAGTATCAATGGGAAGAAGTATATTCTTGTTATCGTCGATGACTATTCAAGATATACATGGGTACAGTTTCTGAGGTCTAAAGACGAAGCACCAGGCATCATCATCACCTTTCTGAAGTGCATACAAGTCTTACTTCTAGCTCTAGTAAGGATTGTAAGAACCGAAAATGGCACATAATTCACTAACCAGGAGTTAAGAACATATCTTGAAGAGACTGGAATCAGTCACCAGACATCAGCTGTTAGAACTCCACAGAAGATTGGGGTAGTTGAAAGAAGAAATCGAACTCTTGTAAAAGCTGCTAGCATGATGCTGATTTATTTTAGTGCACCGTTATTTTTATGGGCTGATGCTGTTTCCACGGCTTCTTTCACTCAGAATCGATCCCTAATTCATCCAAGATTCAATAAAACCCCATACGAGCTAGTGAACAATAGAAAACCCGACACCGCTTACCTTCATGTATTTGGCGCTTTGTGCTATCCAACGAACGACAGAGAAGATCTGGGGAAGCTGAAAGCAAAGGGTGATAATGGAATCTTCATTGTTTATTCAGAAAACTCGAGGGCATTCAGAGTGTATAATCGTTAAACTAAAAGGATAATGGAGACGATGAATGTGAAGTTTGACGAGATTTCACAGATGGCTTCTGAGAGACTCACTCTAGAACCCGCGCTTAACCCGATGGCTTCTAATCATACCGGATTAGGACCCGCACCAAACAGTCAAACTTCTGGACATATTAGTTCAGGACTCGTACCCCAAGGAGCTCAGTTAACTAACACCGAAAAACCAACAAATCAAGAACTTGAAAATTTATTCGGGTTTATGTATGATGAGTACTATGGTGGAGCTTCGACAAATGCATTAGAACAATGTTCCAATGCACCCACTCAAAATCATCAAATACCACCACCACCGCAAGATGCATCTACAACAATCGAAGCTGACGCACCAACTCCCTCAACGTCATCAACATCTACTCCAGCAACTCCAGTAATTGAGATTGTTCTACCAAGAGTTGATGAGCAAAACCACAATACCCCAATTTAAGAAGAACAACAACAAAACGATGTTGTGTTAGAAGAAGAACCATTCAAAAACCCGTTTGCAACGGATTCTGCTGAATCATCTTCAAGGTTACAGGAACCATCTAACACGCATTCATTAAATCCAAGGTACCCTTCAATGTTACAGTGGACTAAAGACCATCCAATAGAATAAGTAATTGGTGAACCCTCTCGGCCAGTTCAGACGAGAAAACAGCTCGCCACCGATTCCGATATGTGCATTTATGTCTGCTCAGTCAGTCTAAAAGAGCCAAAGAACATTTGGGAAGCAATGGCAGATAATGCATGGATTGAAGCAATGCAGGAAGAACTTCTCCAATATCAATTACATGACACTTGGGATTTAGTGCCAAGACCAATCGACAAACTTGTCATTGATCTTAAGTGGTTATGGAAGAACAAAAAAGATGAAGAGATGACTGTAATTTGCAGCAAAGCTCATCTAGTGGCCAAGGGATTCTGACAGGAAGAGGGGATAGATTTTGAAGAGTCATTCACGCCAGTAGCAAGGCTTGAGGCAGTCAGGATCTTCTTAGCATACGCAGCTCACAAAAACATCACGGTCTATCAGATGGATATAAAGACAACATTCTTGAATGAAACTCTGAAAGAAGAGGTGTACGTGAGTCAGCCAGATGGGTTCATTGACAAAGATCATCCCGACTACGTCTACAAGCTAAAGAAAGCTATCTATGGTTTGAAACAAGCCCCAAGGGCGTGGTATGACGAGTTATCATCTTTCCTACTTCAAAACAATTTCACCAAAGGAACAATTGACCCGACCTTGTTTACCAAAAAATTCAAAGATGACATTTTGATTGTTCAGATTTACGTGGACGACATAATTTTTGGGTTCACTAATCCGAAACATTCAAAACATTTTGAAAATCTCATGAAAAGCAAATTTGAAATGTCCATGATGGGGGAACTAAAATTCTTTCTTGGCTTACAAATTCATCAATCCCCACGTGGTATTTTTATAAATCAAGCTAAATATACAATTGAGATTTTGAAAAAACATGGAATGGAAAATTGTGACTCTGTTGGTACACCAATGGTCACTTCACCCAAAATAGGAGCTGATTTATATGGGAAACCCATGGATCCGAAGAAATATCAGAGCATGATTGGTTCTCTCATGTACTTAACTGCTAGTCGACCCGATATACATTTTACTGTCTGTTTATTGGCACGGTTTCAGGCAAGGCCTACCGAACTGCACCTCCAAGAGGTTAAACGGATCTTTCAGTACCTATGAAGAACCATCAACATGGGACTTTGGTATCCGAAGGATTCGAAGTTTTCACTAACAGCCTTTTCAGATGCCGACCATGCTGGGTGCTAAGTTACCGCACAAAGTACATCCGGGGGAGCACAATTTTTGGAAGAAAAGCTAGTAGGCTGGTCATCAAGGAAACAAGATTGTACTGCACTATCAACCGCTGAAGCCGAGTATGTGTCTCTATCTGCGTGTTGTGCCCAAGTTCTATGGATGCGGACACAACTCACAGATTGTGGCTTCTCTTTCGTCCGCATTCCTATCTATTGTGATTTGAAAAGTGCCATAGCCATCTCGGGCAATCCAGTGCAACACTCGAAGACCAAGCATATTAGAGTCCGCTATCACTTCATAAAGGAACATGTCGAAGAGGGTACTATTGAATTATTTTTCGTGAAGACTGAATAGCAACTAGCCGATCTATTTACTAAAGCCCTTCCAAAAGAGAGGTTTGATAACTTAGTTCGACGAATTGGCATGCGAAGCCTAACTCCCGAAGAGTTAGAAAGTCTTCTCGAAACTTCTTGAAAAATATTCTCAAAAAGCTTCGCTGTAAATATTTTTGAAAAAACAAAATACAAAATTTGAAAAACAAACAAAAAGAAAATACAAAATTTGAAAAACCTTCAAAAACAAAATACAAAAATTGAAAATTTTCAAAAATACAAAAACAATATAAAATCGAAAAACCAAAAATATTCTTCTCTCGACATGTCTCTCGTATAATCGATATTCTGTACGTATCTAGAAATGTCCTTCAACAATGATACGCACATGAAAAGATGCTTGAGTGAGAGTTCATTTAAAATTTTTCTAAAAACATGTCGTTTCTAAAATCTTCTTCACTATGGCTTTCGCATACTTAAGTACGAAACCCACACTTAAATGATGGCTTTCGTATACTTCAATACGAAACCCGCATTTAAATGACGGCTTTCGTATATTTCAGTAGGAAACCCGCGCTACAATGATGACTTCTGATTATTTCTGATCAGGACTCGTATTGTTAATGGAAAAATAAAAAAAAAATAATCCTTGAGCACATGATTAAGATTTTTAAAAAAGATTTTTCAAAATCCTTCTCCAAATTCTGTGCTCAAGATTCTTCAAATAGGAAAACTCCCTCTATACCCTTAAATTGATTTTAAACTCAAATGTTTAAAAAATATATGCTTTATTTAAGGGGGAGTATAAACAGAAAAACAAATTGTTCCAAATCATGCTAAAGTGATCTATCTATCTCTCCAAAAATCTCTCATTTAATCCGTTGATATCAAAAATATCACAACATGCTATTTTTTAGGGGGAGATGACGTGATTAAAATGTGATCAAAAAGTTAAAGATCGTGGATTGAATCTCAAAAGAGCTCGACTCAAGATTTTACCCTCGAATTGATGAAAAACTAAATGTCAGTAATCGAAAAGACTTGTCCGGGACGGGTAATAATTTCAAGCTGGTTATCCTGTGATATAAACGTGTCTCGCATAGGACTTGTCCAAGTAGAATGTACCAATTCGAGATATAATCATTGAATATGACCGGGACGGGTAATAATTTCAAGCTAGTTCATCTAGTGATGTAAACGTGTCTCACAATGGTCATGTTCATTGAAAGTCAATCAATTCAAATTGTGCGAACTCTACCCAACATGTGCAAATTTATCTTAAAAATGCATGAGCACATGTGAAGGGGGAGTATTTCAGAAAATGCAAAACTCTCGAATTGTTATCTAAAGTGTGTTTTATTCATAAACACTTTGAGAGATTTTACACAAAAGGTTTTATGGCAAGTGATCAACAAATCTAGGATAATCATTGAGGATTATTGTTAGGTTTATGTCCTATGATTCGCCAGAGCCGGAGGGATCTACCCAAGGACAATTCCAATAGATTAAATTAGAAGTCCTTAGGTATCATTGAAAAAAGGAGTAAAAGAGAAAGGGAAAGAAGGGGTTGAAGAATTAAAAAGAAAAGTTGAATGAAAGGGTGAAAAGAAATAGCCCTCCATGAAAACTTAGGGTAGAAACCGGGTCAATACAGATGCTATCGGTTATCACTTAGTTGATACTGATATTGAAAACAAGACGTCATGGACCCAGTGACGTGCTGCACCACCCCTCCTAGCCACTCAGAAATCTCTTAAAAGATATTTGTTTTATTTCCTACGGAGAACACTGCATAATCTATCGGCCTCTCACTCCGAGATGTGTTGATATTGAAAAGGTGGCACTCTGCTCCATGCCTCCGACTACTAAAACCAAAACACACATTATCGAGTCTAGAACCATGAGATTCATCAAATATCTCTTAGGAACACTTCCATAAGAATACCATTGTGTTCACCAAAAAGGACACAAGGTGTACAAGAGTCATAAAGAGATCTTCGGATCTTGCCACTTATATCATGATGGTTACGTGCTTCAAATGGTCTACAGTTGTGGGGTGATCTCCAACGACTCACTGAATCGTGGGTGCACTTTGGTGTGTCCGTGTAAGCCCATTCGGGGGCATCCGATTCAGAACGGCCATGGTTAGGATTAGAGAAAATCTTCACACTATTCTGTTGACGATCTCGAAGTCCAAACCTGTAAGCGCTGGATGATTTATTGCTAATGGTTTTATGCAGGTACTACAAAAGTCCATTCACCATCATCAAATACATCTAACATCTTCACCTCAACATACTTATACTTATGAAAATCATCCTCAACAAAGCTCAAGTGTAAAAGTTCAAGACAAAAGGTTCAAGTTAAAGACAAAGTGTAACAAAAAAGTCAAAAAGCTAATCAAGATGTCAAGAACAAGTTCATATATCAACTAAGGAAAGAATAAGGGGAGATTGTTAGCATAAGTATAAAGTTCAAGATGTATGAGTATGTTGGAGGACACGACACATCATCACACGAAGATGTTGAACAAGGCAAGAACTACCTAAAGATGATTACGTTTAAGATTACATAGCATGAAGGAACGCTGAATGAAGACTATTCTACATCGACACACAAAAGTTCAAGACATTGAAGACAAAAGACCTGTCACCGGGAGCATCATTGAAATGACCATCCCTTATAGGGAGATTGTTAGCATTTAAATTATTAGTGAAGTGATGGTCAGTTGTAATATCAAAGACTTGTGTGTCGTGTGTTTTAATATGTCTAGGATAGTGTGGGCTTTTGTTATTGTAATATGATGGAAATGTGTATGTAATAGTCCAACCCATCAAAAGCCTACACGAAGCCCAACTTTAGGAATTAGGGCGTCCCACACTCTCTATAAATATCACACTCTCACCCCATTTCATGTGTGCCTCATAGAGTAGTATAGGTGAGAGAGTGTGTGTAGTCTCTTAAGGTTGTGTTTTGTATTTTCTTTTTCTTCCAGCTAATATATTTCCAGTCGACATTTTATATCATACGATCCATACACTTTCTTCTCATCTATATTATTTCTTTTACTGTTGAGTGTCACGAGTAGTATAATATAGTGTTTAGTTTGTGTGATAAAGTTAGTATTTCTAGTCATAACAAAGCCGTTCTAAAAAAAAAAAAAAAAACAACAAAACTGGAAAGTCAGATGCTTGATGTGAAGCTTGTGCTAGTGGGTGATGATGGGAAGCCTCTAAAACCATGTAAATCAAAGATTTCTAGTTTTAAAAAGTTTGTTAATCCAGATAATACGAATAGTGATGATGAAGTGCTCAAGGTCAACAATAAAAGTGCTACTTATATGGAATCTACAAGTTCAAAAGTTAATGAAATCTCTAAAAGTGGTGGTGGAATAGGTAGGAAGAGTTTGTACGAGCAATGTAAGGATGAGACCTATGATGATGATTTTTATGATTTTGGTTTGACTAATGCCTAAGAATTTCGCTAACGCTTTTAACAATAGTCTTCGTGGTCAACTTAAATAGGGTTTTATTATGTCCTTTAAGTTTGACATTTCATTCTTATGCTAGATTATGTGTTAAGAACAGTAGGAGCATTTTTTTTGCCTATTTGGGCAGAGATGTGGGACTCACCCACATCCATTATACTTACTTGTTTTTTGGCGTAATAAAACTGGAACTGGCGCACTGGTGATGCGCCGTAGCGCCAGCTTTCTGTATCGAAACGACTCGGTTTTTGAAAGTCTGCTTTCCCCTTACCCGATAAATGTGGATCTTTCATTACAGGTATGAATATGATAATAAAGCTATTAGGAATACTCAAAACGAGTTTTAGACTTAGAGGGATACAAAATCATGACCTCCCATTTTTGACAAAACGCCAACAAAACTATTTTACAAAATGCCTCTAGCCAAGGCTTTTCCAAACCGCGTCTAAGGTCTGTAATACTGATAGTAGGCTGTTTGACGGTGATGGAAAACCAATGGAGCCTACAAGAGGCTATCGTATGGATGATGGTTTTCGTTTTGTAGCTGCCGGTAACGACAAGGCTGGAGGTTCACCCTCGAATGTGGCTAGTGATGAATCGACGGGTAATTATTCAGAAAAGGAAAGTAGTTCAAACACTTTGTTTTTACTATTTGAAAACCAAATGAAGTTGATGACACGAGTTCCCTTGCTGGTGGCGTAAGTAGTGCATCAACTTTTATTGAGAATGTTTCTCCAAGCCTCAACGCTAATCTGCATGTATCTAATGAAGGACTTATGGAAGTTCCTACTGATTGTTCGAATGTTTTAAAACAGCCTCATAATTTCCCTATGCATGTGGCTGCTACTACACACGTGACAAAATCACCTATTCCTTGGAGTCATAAGGATGCGTGTACGGGACATAATGAGTATCTTGGGGACAAAGGTGGTGGGGTTTCTAACATTGCGAATAAAAGTGGAAGTGAGCCAACTTCTGATAAGATTAGTGTAAAACCCAAAAATTTTGAACATGTAAAATACCCAAATTACCCTTGATCTCAAATTCATAAAAGACATCTAAAGCATTATGACATCTAATCCCGGTTATACCCTAAGTATTTAACGTTAATAATTGAACGAATAAAACAAATGTACACATTTAATAAATATGTATCACACGCCTAAATAGAATGCCATAACCGAATTTTCATGTAACATTTAAATAAAATATATAGTCACTTAAATGGCCCCAAATCAAGCCCACAAATTATGCAAGTTACCAAAATTAAGAAGCCCGTTCACACGGTTTTGCCTTAAATTGATTCATGCACATATTTCTTTTATATGGTTGCCATAATTCTCTCAAAACACAAACCCTAAAAACACCATACAAAGTCTCGGCTGCTACTTTCTTTCTTTTACTGTTCGATCCAAAAACACAGCAGCAAAGGAAGTTCTCGTGGCCTCTATTTGGTGGGTGTATCGTGGTGCTACAACAGGTGCAAGGTGATAGTTTGATCGTGGTTGGAAAGCTATTCGAAGGGACTTTTGGGTTAGGGTTTCGGCTAGAAGCTTTTGTGGGTAGATCGATCCTTCTTGTTTTTCCTTCTCTTTATCACGCATCAAGGGTAATGTAACCATACCTTGTTCAATTCATTTTCTTATTGTTCAAATCTTGTGTGTTCGATTCATATCTTGGTTGTTTTGTCGAATTTTTACATCACATAAAATCATAGATCTCACATAAAATAATAATTTTGTAATTAGAAGTTGTGATAGAATTCGTGGATATTTTGATGAGGAATTGCTTGAACATGTTAATATGTTGCTAATATGCATATCTTATGAATTATGAGGGTCATGGATGTGTTTGGGTGCGTTAACAACCGTTAAAATGATCTATAATGAAACCCTAGTTGCTGATAGAAATTAATGTCGAATTGAAAGGGGTCTATCTTGATGATATCAACGTATTTTTGAATGATTCTTGGGTCTAAAATTAAGTTCAGGAAAAGAGACTTCTGAATATGTAAGCCTTGTAATTTTTAGATGTCGGGAAGGTATCTTTTCTGATTTTAAAAGTTCAAGTGTCAAAACTGAATTCGGGATTTTGATAATCAGTCCACTTTGCCCATTTTTCATTTTCAAAACATGAGGAGTTGGGTCATAAAACTTTCCAGTATTTAACTTCTGTATTCCTAGTAATGTTATGAATTTTGGGGGGTTTTCCTGGACGTATTGGTGGGTCATTCAAGTGGATACTTTCTGGGTACTACAGCAGCTACGTTTTCTGGGTAGTCTGAGTTGGAGTATTTTTGGTACGGGGTTAAACTAACTAATAAATTTTGGGAAAATTTTTGGAGGTTATAAAGACATTAAAGTATCAGGGGGAATTTTTGTGGATTTTATTTTTGATTTTTGACGTGGTAAAAAAATTCGTCAAGTTGTGACCTGTTCATAGTTAAAAGCTGATATTTACATTTTATAAACTAAAGGGCTTAACTTGTGAAACCATGTAACTTTATGATATTTACATTTTATAACCTAATCTTACAATAATTACACTATAATCCCTAAACTTGTTATATTTGCATAATAAACCCTAAAACTTGTGAAACCTAAGTTATTAACCCTAATTAGAATAAAGTAACCCTAAGATACCATATGTGGAAACCTACTAACTGTGGAAACTTACTAATTCGGAAAAGCTGCTATAAAAGGAAAGTTACAAAAAATGGAAAACCGACTAAAATAAATAATGTGGTTTAAATAAGATATTAATAATAAGACGATCATGTATTCGTCTAGATTCGCTGAAGAAGGAGTTTGATTCCGATCTTTATATTTTTAGTTGTGTTTTCACTTGCGGTCTAAGGTACAGATATTCTGACCTTATCTCTTAAGGTTTCTCATGATTCATTTACATCTGTTCTATATTAGTTTCATTAAGATCTGAGCCTTCTTATTATGGCTTTCTTATTTGATCTATGCCTTCGCTATGTTCCCTTAGATTGTAAACCATTGATATTGTAACTGGATGTGAAAACATTTCTTAATTATATCATGGAAATGTTTTGAGAAAAACTACTTTAAAATGATGTTTATGAGCACGATGCATTACCACTTTTATATAGAATTATGAACTATCTTTTCTGAAAACTACTTTTATAAACTACTTTTATGAAAACCTTTATCAAAAGATTTCTTTAAATGAACATTGGATAGAAACATTTGAATTGAACCTTTGCTATGAAAATTATGGACCTTTGATATAATATGATTTTTAAACCCTACAGTGTGATACCCGAGCCACTTTGTTTCCTAGTCATGGGGGTTCCATGGCCGTGTCATTGATGCACCTCTGACATGACTCTAGTGTGGTCGAGTGATGTTCCACACCGTCCCTTTTTGTTATTTATTATGAGCTCAATTATTATATATGTTTGGCCACTAATATCTTTGCAGGGGCGTATGGATGCATCCTAGGTACGTTTTGTGTATGCTTTGTGTATGCTATGTTTTTATCTGTTTGGTGTTTGATGTTGGGTGCAATCGACGTCTTCACATTTTGGGAGCTGGTCACTCCAATAGTTACTGAGGACTCCCCTCCTTTTTCCTTTGGTATTCTGAGGTCACCCCTCTGAATCCAATGGTTACTTTGATATGATTTGATTTGTTTGGGCTTGTGGTAGATTACTGACCTTTTCTTACTCTTGATATCCATTTATTTATACCTTATGTTTTTCCCCAATGTACCATATTATATTCTTGTCCCTTACCTTTCGTTTCGTGTATATATATCTGTTCACTGGGCTTTTTAAGCTGAGCCGCATTTCTTTTCCTACGGCAGGTTTTAGTTGGAAGCTGGGTTATGAGTGGAGTGTACTTTGGACTTAGAAGACTATACCTTGATAGCTATTCTGGATTAGAGATGACTAGAAGTGATTATATTTTAAGTCTTAGTATTTATTGTAGTTCTCATTTGTAACCTTGTATTTCAGATTTTTCCTTTGTAACCTTTGAAATTCTTTTGTATTATTTAAGTCATATGCTTGTGTTTGCTTTGATATGTCACCATAACTTAATACTTCTACCCTTATCGGGTTGGGGTGTTACAATTATGGTATCAGAGACAGGTTACGACTTATAGTACATCAAACCTTGACCTGTGAAGTTGGGACCATTAAGTTTCCACTGTAGGCGCTCATACGACAACCTTTGAGAAATTGCTTTAGGATTTCCCCATAGGAACTTAAGTTATTACCGGTGAGGAATGGGTAGACTAGGACATCTATGTAAGTAGCATTGCTTCCGCATCACTCTGATTCGTGCCTCTGCCTTTAGATATGCCTTGTAAGAACATTTGTCTCAGAAGCTAGAAAGTTTTGCAACCTAAGTTTAGTAACCAAGTCAGTTTGGGATACCTCGAGAACCACATGGATACCTTACACCATTTAAGTTTCACTTTCTAATTCTGATCTCCATTTTTTCCAAATTGTTTGATAAACAGTTTGATACTTTCCGACAATCCCGAAGGTCATTCGACCATAATGTGTTCGACACATGCTATGAATTCATTACTTATGCTCGATATAAATGTATCATCTGATACTACCTAACTCTGCATAATCCATTACTACTCCTATGAGAACTCTGGTAATTATTAACCATGGATATAGGAAGTTTTGTTCTCGCCCTTTGAATGATGAACCTTGTCTGCCAACCAGTTCCTTTGGAAGGATATGATGTAAATGCTATCTCAGTACGGAATTGTTAACTGAGCATGATGATGCTGATAACTAATATTCCATACATCTCACTTTTTACGGTTATACGATGTTCGTATTACCAATGATACACACCCTACCTACCCTTATGCTAAAAAGCTAAACAAAATTCCAACACCTTGATTTGTTCGGTTATCTATCTCAACACTTTGATGAACCATGTACTTGACTCTGATATATGAACCATCAATCTGGTTTTACGATTGTATCCGTTCTACGGACCTATTTACTCTTGACATAATTGACTTTGAGGTCTTTTGGTTATGGATTGGATGGCTTTCTTAAAGCTACCATG
Source organism: Artemisia tridentata subsp. tridentata (assembly GCA_021014915.2). Lineage (NCBI taxonomy): Eukaryota > Viridiplantae > Streptophyta > Magnoliopsida > Asterales > Asteraceae > Artemisia > Artemisia tridentata. Next base: position 93,959,878 of record CP139507.1, on the reverse strand, counting down.
GACTACCATACCCGATATGTGACCTTTAACAATCTACTTCATTCTACTTTTGCTTTGATGACTCTCAACCACTTAAATCTGTTAAGATTAATGCTGCTATGGAAACACTTACTCCGATCTCATTTGATTGTTAAGTTTCTCTTGACACCTATTAGTATCCACCTTTAGAAAGCTCTGGCATCGGAAGTATTTGTTGTACAAAATTTTTCTGGTGTTTTTTTGATGAATCTCTTGGGATTTCCCTCCTACTTGGGAAGTAGAGTTGGCACTAAACTGATCTCAGTTGACGAAGCCATGATGCCATAGAAGTTGAGAGATTGAAGGAGCTGATGGAATATGATTTTGTTCACCTCAGTGTTTCTCTTTGGATGCTCCTGTTGGTTTATGAAGAAGAAAGAGGGGAGTATGCAGCGGCGTATCGACTATCGTGAACTTAACCGTATCTCTATCCGTAATCATTATCCATTTCCGCGTATCAATGATTGATTTGGTCGATCTTTGAAACTCCGTATCAGACGGCCTCATTTAGGTTTGAAGGACTGAAAAAGCAACCACAAGAACTTCTAAGAAGGGAGTTGACTAACTGAGAGTAACCTACGTGAAGCATTTTAGTTTATTCGTGAAGAAGAAGATAAGTAATGTGAAATAGATATGAAGTTTCCCTAAGACGATTCCTGAAGCGGCTTTCGTACTCGTTGTGATCATTATGAGTTTTAATGATGCCAATTGTATTGGCTAATAGGATCATGTTTTCGCGAGTATTTGGACAAATTGTCATAGTATGACGTTGTGTTGTGTCCAGAGATGAAAGAGGAACATGTAGATCATTTTCGTATTAAGTAGAATGACCCTTTGTTCTGGAAGAGTAGGTTTGATTGGCGTTTAGAGATTGTAGCAGACAGCACTACCAGGTATCCTGTAATGACAGAGTTTCCATAGAAAGGACCCAGATTTAAGACCGTCATCGGAGTTAGAAACCTTGTAGAAGAGTAGTAGAAGATGTTCATGACAGGCGTTACCATGAAAGAAGCATATAAGAAGAAGAGGAAGAAAAAATTAAAAAAAAAAAAAAAAGAAAAAAAAAAGAAAGCTTAGATGGGGATCGAGTATACCTAATGCAGCACTTGGAGATTTCAGTTCGACATCAAGACAATCAGACCATAGGGGACGAACTATTCAACACATAACCTGGAGTCGACAGCAGCGGTGTTCACCTTGAAGATTGGAAAATGTTTCTTGCAAGACGAAGGTGGTGGCGGACATTGAAGGAGAATGTAATCGAGTTGGCGAATTTTGAGTTGTACTAGAAGACCTGTCGAAGACACACAGTCTTGCTTCTCTATTCATTTTAGTGGTACTAAGATGAATTGAGAGCAGAAGCAGACTTGCATACGGAAGGATGCACAGCGATCATGTCAGAGATTCGCGTTATTATACCACAATTCCAAGAAGAGTTGCCGAAGACTTGAGGAACCAGACTTAAGATTATAATTCCTTTTCATCCGATGATCATATGGACAGAAGTAGGCAGACTGCTTGGACTTGGAAGAGATTTGAGATCATGTATTTGAATGGATGAATTTTTTTAAAGCGAACGTTTGTGTTTGGAAGAGTTAATTCTGTAAAGGATGAAGCTATTGATGACGTAATTCACTTCCTCTCAACCTACTTAAGTCTCCGTTACCTGATGATAAGATCCTTTGAATGATTCGAGTTCTCAATTAGTATTTCTGTTTTATGATCTTCCTGCATATGTTGGATGACGGTCTTAATATTCTGAGGTCACCCCTCTGAATCCAATTGTTACTTTTATATGATTTGATTTGTTTGGGCTTGTGGTAGATTACTGACCTTTTCTTACTCTTGATATCCATTTATTTATACCTTATGTTTTTCCCCAATGTACCATATTATATTCTTGTCCCTTACCTTTCGTTTCGTGTATATATATCTGTTCACTGGGCTTTTTAAGCTGAGCCACATTTCTTTTCCTATGGCAGGTTTTAGTTGGAAGCTGGGTTATGAGTGGAGAGTACTTTGGACTTAGAAGACTATACCTTGATAGCTATTCTGGATTAGAGATGACTAGAAGTGATTATATTTTAAGTCTTAGTATTTATTGTAGTTCTCATTTGTAACCTTGTATTTCATATTTTTCCTTTGTAACCTTTGAAATTCTTTTGTATTATTTAAGTCATATGGTTGTGTTTGCTTTGATATGTCACCATAACGTAATACTTCTACCCTTATCGGGTTGGGGTGTTACAATTATAGTATCAGAGTCAGGTTACGACTTATAGTACATCAAACCTTGACCTGTAAAGTTGGGACCATTAAGTTTCCACTGTAGGCGCTCATAAGACAACCTTTGAGAAATTGCTTTAGGATTTCCCCATAGGAACTTAAGTTATTACCGGTGAGGAATGGGTAGACTAGGACATCTATGTAAGTAGCATTGCTTCCGCATCACTCTGATTCGTGCCTCTGCCTTTAGATATGCCTTGTAAGAACATTTGTCTCAGAAGCTAGAAAGTTTTGCAACCTAAGTTTAGTAACCAAGTCAGTTTGGGATACCTCGAGAACCACATGGATACCTTACACCATTTAAGTTTCACTTTCTAATTCTGATCTCCATTTTTTCCAAATTGTTTGATAAACAGTTTGATACTTTCCGACCATCCCGAAGGTCATTCGACCATAATGTTTTTGACACATGCTATGAATTCATTACTTATGCTCGATATAAATGTATCATCTGATACTACTTAACTCTGCATAATCCATTACTACTCCTATGAGAACTCTGGTAATTATTAACCATGGATATACGAAGTTTTGTTCTCGCCCTTTGAATGATGAACCTTGTCTGCCAACCAGTTCCTTTGGAAGGATATGATGTAAATACTATCTCAGTACGGAATTGTTAACTGAGCATGATGATGCTGATAACTAATATTCCATACATCTCACTTTTGACGGTTATACGATGTTCGTATTACCAATGATACACACCCTACCTACCCTTATGCGAAAAAGCTAAACAAAATTCCAACACCTTGAACTGTTCGCTTATCTATCTCAACACTTTGATGAACCATGTACTTGACTCTGATATATGAACCATCATTCTGGTTTAACGATTGTATCCGTTCTACGGACCTATTTACTCTTGATATAATTGACTTTGAGGTCTTTTGGTTATGGATTGGATGGCTTTCTTAAAGCTACCATGGACTACCATACCCGATATGTGACCTTTAACAATCTACTTCATTCTACTTTTGCTTTGATGAATCTCAACCACTTAAATCTGTTAAGATTAATGCTGCTATGGAAACACTTACTCCGATCTCATTTGATTGTTAAGTTTCTCTTGACACCTATTAGTATCCACCTTTAGAAAGCTCTGGCATCGGAAGTATTTGTTGTACAAAATTTTTCTGGTGTTTTTTTGATGAATCTCTTGGGATTTCCCTCCTACTTGGGAAGTAGAGTTGGCACTAAACTGATCTCAGTTGACGAAGCCATGATGCCATAGAAGTTGAGAGATTGAAGGAGCTGATGGAATATGATTTTGTTCACCTCAGTGTTTCTCTTTGGATGCTCCTGTTGGTTTATGAAGAAGAAAGAGGGGAGTATGCGGCGGCGTATCGACTATCGTGAACTTAACCGTATCACTATCCGTAATCATTATCCATTTCCGCGTATCAACGATTGATTTGGTCGATCTTTGAAACTCCGTATCAGACGGCCTCATTTAGGTTTGAAGGACTGAAAAAGCAACCACAAGAACTTCTAAGAAGGGAGTTGACTAACTGAGAGTAACCTACGTGAAGCATTTTAGTTTATTCGTGAAGAAGAAGATAAGTAATGTGAAATAGATATGAAGTTTCCCTAAGACGATTCCTGAAGCTGCTTTCGTACTCGTTGTGATCATTATGAGTTTTAATGATGCCAATTGTATTGGCTAATAGGATCATGTTTTCGCGAGTATTTGGACAAATTGTCATAGTATGACGTTGTGTTATGTCCAGAGATGAAAGAGGAACATGTAGATCATTTTCGTATTAAGTAGAATGACCCTTTGTTCTGGAAGAGTAGGTTTGATTGGCGTTTAGAGATTGTAGCAGACAGCACTACCAGGTATCCTGTGATGACAGAGTTTCCATAGAAAGGACCCAGATTTAAGACCGTCATCGGAGTTAGAAACCTTGTAGAAAAGTAGTAGAAGATGTTCGTGACAGGCGTTACCGTGAAAGAAGCATATAAGAAGAAGGGGAAGAAAAAATTAAAAAAAAAAAAAAAAAAAAAAATAAAAAAATAAAAAAAGCTTAGATGGGACTCGAGTATACCTGATAACGCCTAAATCTAACATGTTTTTGATAGCGTTATTGGTAGTTTTATATATGTTTTGTGGTTATATTTATATGCTTTTGTTACTAAATCGTACCAAAGTGTGTTTGCAAAGCATTTGTAGCCAAAGACAGGAAAATGGATGGAAAAGATGCAAAAATGAAGAAAAAGGAAGTATTTGAGATTTCATGTGAATCTTGTGTCAAGTTCCGCTTCGTAAGGTACTTCAAGGAGTTAAAGTTCAAGTAGTCAAGTTCATAAGCTTTAGGATAAAGAGAAAGACCGAAGAATCAAGAGCTACGTCCGAGAAACAAGTCATACGCAAAAGACCAAGAAATAGGTTCAGCAGCCATCACCATCCGATCGGTCGCCGCCCGCAACCGATTCGGATGGAGTGAAAGTGGATTTACCGAGAAGACCAACCGATCGGTAGACCATTCCATCCGATCGGTTGGAAGTCGCTGTTTTACCCAAGACTTCTTTATTAAGGATTGTGACTTTATAACTCCGGTTCTAGGCCCTTCTTGTCATTATTCTAACCATTCAATACTACTTGGAGAGCAAGAGAAGCATTTATGCACTTAGACCCTTGGTTGGAGCAATTTATGGAACCATTAGTTGAGTATTTATATACCAATCAATCTAGAGAGATACATACATGCTAAACAAGTGCTAGGAGAGAACCATTCACAGAAGAAACTTAAGAAATTCGTCCATAAGTCCAGGAGAAGGGAGAAAGTCGAATTTACCATTTTCATTGCTTGTGGAATCATTGTCTTTCACTTGTAATCTTATTTCCAAATCATTGTAAGACTTTCAATCATGGTTTCTAATGTTCAAATTATTGAGTTTACATTTATGTTTGCTATGAGTGGCTAGTGCCTTTGTGCACTTGCTTAGATGATGTGTATTATTCATTGATTTGCATATGATTGTGATAACATGTTTTAATTCAATTTCAAGTCAATTCTAAGAACTAATTGTGATAAAGTTTCATAGTGACATTTGGGAAATCAAGTTTAACTAGTGCTAGTAATCTTAAGGGTTGAAAGAACTATTGTTATTCCACTAGTTATAATCATTTGTCTATGAATGATTGTTGTCTACCACTATTCTTGATTAACCAAAGGAACTTAATTGTGATTGTAATGAAAAAGCTTTTGTCTATCAAAACGGATTGATTGTAAACCACTTTAAAGGTCGAAAGATTAATAGTTTGCTTTCAATTGTGACCTTTTGTCTATAATTGGTTACCTTTTGTATTGACCATTTCCTAAGCTTGTTTGATTAGACAAAAGATTGTTTTTGTGTTTGAGGAACACCAACTCATGAACCTTGAATTGATCTTGAATTTATTGGTTAATCGTAATGCTTGTTTTTATAAACCAAAATCTTGACGAAGGTTTAATTTGTAGGAACAATAGATTAGTGTAAAAACTAATTATCACAACCAACATGTTTTCCAAAGTTATCACAATCATATTAGTCAATTGGAGTACACTAGTCTAAGCAAGTGTAGTTTTTAATCATTTGAATTTTCATTATATCATTACTGCTTATTTGAGACTGTTGCTTTTAACTTGCAATTCGATTCACTACACAAATCCCTGCGAACGATCCCGACTTACCATCAAAATCTTGCTACAACGGACGAGTATACTTGCTCGTATGTGTTGTTATTAGATTCGGTAATTCACCCTTTATAAATTTAAAACTTGCACCGAACCGGGCACATCAAGTTTTTGGCGCCGCTGCCGGGGATTTTGATCGTGTTTCTGTAAGTTTTAGTCCAATTCTCATATAGTTAGTTTTCGTAAAAAAAAAAAAAAAAGTTTTACCGAGCTGCCCATCCGATCGGTTATTCATCCATCCGATCGGTTTTTCCAAAATTTTAATTTACCGAGAGAACCATCCGATTGGCGGACACTTCCATCCGATCGGATCCTTCAAATCCAATTTACCGAGAGATCTATCCGATCGGTAGATTGTTCTATCCGATCGGTTAGACGATTCTGAACTTTTCAAATTGTTTTCATTCTTTGCTCGTTTGTTTAGACATTGCCTCGATTCGTTGGGGAATTGTATGAACACTCGATCAACTGGAGTAGAACCAATTCCACCATTTTCAGATCCCGAACGTTTAGTCCGAAGACAAAGAAGAAGAAGAACACCCTTTGTTCCACTAGCCAATCGTGTACCAAGAGTACCAAACCCAACGTTTGATAACCTTTTTGAAGCCAAAGTCGTTTACAACCCATTCACTGACCAACCTTTTCCCATGGCTGACGATAGACCCATGTGGGAAGCAAACCGAGCCGTAGCACCAACTCCTGGAGCTGCTATTGTTGCTGTCAACTTAGGTGACAATTTCACCGTGAAAGGTCACCATCTTTCTATGATCAAAGACCGTCAATTCGATGGCCGTTCGAGGGCCGATCCTCACAAACACGTTGCCGAATTCATTGAAATTTGTGGCATGTTCCGATATGGTGATACAAATGTAGACGCCATTAAACTCAAACTTTTTCCGTCATCACTTGCTGGAGATGCAAAAGTGTGGTATAACGAATTAACACCAGGAATCATCACTACTTGGGAGGAGATGAGGCAAGCTTTTGTAAGCCGATTCTTTCCACCTGCAATGTTTGATCGACTCATGGGAGAAATTCGTGCTTTCACACAAAATCCTAACGAATCACTCGTCGAAGCCTGGCTTCGTATGAAGGATTTACTTCGAAGTTGTCATGGACATGGTTTAGGACGGGGAACCATTATTCAAATCTTTTACCATGGACTTGATGAAACATCTCAAGGAATTCTTGATGCTGGAGGAATTTTTCTTTATAAGACTCCTAACCAGGCATATCAATTGCTTGAAGACCGAGTTCTTCTCAAACTCGACTGGTCAAAAGATGCCAAGACAAAACCCTTAAGAAAAACCGTTGCTTTCGCCGAAAGTTCTGATTCATCTAAACTCATGGAGAAAATGGAAACCTTGGTTTCCAAAATCGATTCGCAATACAAAGATCTTAGAGGAGAGATGAAAGAAATGCGAGATGGTTGTAACAACTGTGGAGGTAACCACCCATCATCAGAATGCGATGATCAACCTATGGATCAACCAAAAGAAGGAGAAGCTAATTATATCCAAGGAGGATACCGAGGAGGAGGATATCGAGGAAATTATTACGGAAGAAACTCTGCTAATTGGCAAGATCGCCGACAAAGGGATAACAACCATGAGTCCCAACCAAAAGTAGAGAACCAAACCTCACAAAGTTCCGACAAGAAACCTGAAGAAACAGATTTTGAAAAAATGATGAGAGAATTTGTCACTGCCCAAAAATCAACCAACGAGTTCATCAAGAATCAATTTTTCAATCTCAAAACCAAAGTTGAGCAAGGTCAGAAAAATCATCAAGCATCTATCCAAGATCTTGAAAACAAATTTGGGAGACTCTCTGATCAAATTTCTTCACGACCATCAGGTTCGTTGCCTAGTAACACCCAAACCAACCCAAAACCATCATCATCATCGAATGATAAGACTTATCGTCCACCACAAACCAGAAATGAGCATATCAATGCTGTATTCACAAGAAGTGGCCTGTCTTATGATCTACCACCCAACCCAAACAACACCACAACTATCGATTTCGATAGTGAGGATGAAGATGAAGAATCCAAGAAGGAAAATACACCAAAAACATCACCCAAACCCAAACCTAAACCACCAGTTAAGGCTTACACTCCAAAAATTCCATATCCACAGAGCCTTAAGAAAGAAAGAATGAAGGAGCGTTATAAGAAGTTTGTTGAAATAATCAAAGAAGTTAGACTCAATGTACCTCTCATTGATGTTTTAGCTGGAATGCCCAATTACGGGAAATTTTTGAAAGAACTTCTTAACAACAAAAACAAGTTGGAGCAAATATCCGCTACCTTTCTCAATGAAGAATGTTCAGCTATTGTTCAAAACAAAATTCCACAAAAACTCGGAGATCCCGGAAGTTTTCTGATTCCATGCATATTAGGAAACAACATCACATGCGATGCTTTAGCCGACTTAGGTGCGAGTATCAATTTGATGCCTTATTCGCTGTATACGAAACTTTCAATCAATACCTTGAAACCCACAAGGATGAGTATCCGATTAGCTAATCATACTTACCAATATCCTGTTGGTATTGCTGAGAATATGCTTGTCCAAGTAGGTAAATTCATTTTTCCCGTGGATTTTGTAATTCTAGAAATGGAGGAAGATAGTAGAGTACCACTTATTTTAGGAAGACCTTTTCTAAACACCGCTGATGCGATCATCAAAGTAAAAGGAAGAGAACTCAATCTTGGAGTTGGAGGGGATAGAATCACGTTCTTAATCGATAAAGCAATGAAATATCCACATTCCAGTGATGACACTTGTTTTAACATTGATGTAATCGATGAAGTCACCGAAGAAGAATTGGATGCATTACTTGAAGATTCTGATCCATTCATGACTATTTCAGAGAAGATTAGTGAAACAACTTTTGATAAAGAATTCGCTGATTTTATGGAAGTTAAGATTGAAGAAGAAGAAGAAGAAGAAGAAGGAGGAGAGATAATAGAAGAAGATTTTGAGGAAATCAGTCTTAATGATCAGATGAGGATCAAAACATCACTTCAAGAACCACCGACTGATCTTGAGTTGAAACCACTGCCAGAAAATCTTGAGTATGCTTACTTGGAAGACAATTCGCTACTTCCAGTAGTCATATCTTCGTTGCTAAATGATTTTGAGAAAGAATGTCTGATTTCAGTTCTTAAGAAGCATAAAGAAGCTTTTGCGTGGAAAACTTCTGACATCCCAGGAATCAGTCCTGATTTTTGCAAACACAAAATCAATTTCGAAGAAGATGCCAAACCAGTTGTAGAAAGACAACGTCGACTCAACCCCAACATGAAAGAAGTTGTTAAAAAAGAAATCATCAAACTGCTTGATGCAGGTATCATTTACCCCATCGAGGATAGTCCTTGGGTGAGTCCTGTTCACTGTGTTCCGAAAAAAGGAGGAATGACTGTTGTGACCAACGAACGGAATGAACTAGTTCCTACTAGAACTGTCACCGGATGGCGAGTATGTATTGATTACAGAAAATTAAATAAAGCCACCAGAAAAGATCATTTTCCTTTGCCTTTCATAGATCAAATGCTTGAGAGATTAGCAGGAAACAAATACTTTTGTTTTCTTGATGGTTTTTCAGGATATTTCCAAATTCCTATTGATCCAGCTGATCAAGAAAAGACCACATTCACATGTCCCTTTGGAACTTACGCTTATCGGCGTATGCCTTTTGGATTATGTAATGCCCCCGCGACTTTTCAAAGATGTATGATTTCCATATTCCAAGATATGCTTGAAACGTCTATGGAAGTTTTCATGGATGACTTTTCAGTTTTCGGAAGCTCATTCGAAGCTTGCCTTTCTAACCTCGATAAAATGCTTGAAAGATGTAAAGCTGCACATCTTGTTCTCAATTGGGAGAAGTGTCATTTCATGGTAACTGAAGGAATTGTGTTAGGACACAAAATTTCTAGTGCAGGAATGGAGGTTGACAAAGCAAAGATCGATGTCATTACCAAATTGCCACCCCCAACTAACGTCAAAGCCGTTAGAAGTTTCCTAGGACATGCAGGATTTTACCGTCGTTTCATTAAGGATTTTTCCAAAACATCTCGTCCAATGACGAAACTTCTTGAAAAAGATGCTGTTTTCGATTTTAATGCAGATTGTATGAAAGCATTCGAAGCATTGAAAACACAACTGACTAGTGCACCCATTATGGTTTCACCTGATTGGTCACTACCATTCGAGCTTATGTGCGATGCAAGCGATTTTGCTGTTGGAGCCGTATTAGGACAACGAGAAGAGAAACATTTTCGTCCTATATATTTTGCCAGCAAAACACTCAACAATGCTCAGCAGAATTACACAGTTACAGAGAAAGAATTGTTAGCCGTTGTTTTCGCTTTTGATAAATTCAGATCGTACCTTGTCCTTTCGAAAACAATCGTGTTCACCGATCATTCAGCGTTAAAATATCTGTTTAAGAAGCAAGATGCTAAACCGCGTCTCATCCGATGGATTTTACTACTCCAGGAATTCGATATCGAAATCAAAGATAAGAAAGGAGCAGAAAATCTAGCCGCTGATCATCTATCTCGTTTAGAAAATCCAAATCTGGAAGAATTAAAAGAAGATGAGATTGACGATTATTTCCCAGATGAAACACTCATGACTGTTGATACAGATGATGAGAACGAAATTCCATGGTTTGCCAATTATGCAAATTATCTCGTTGGAGGAATTCTAAAGAAAGGATTAACTCATGCCCAACGAAGTAAATTCTTTTCGGATCTTAAACATTATTATTGGGAAGAGCCTTATCTTTTCAAAATGTGTCCCGATGGGATGATTAGAAGATGTGTTTATGGTTCTGAAACAAGAAGAATTCTCGATGAATGTCATCATGGCCCAACTGGGGGACATTATGGTCCTTCCACCACCGCTAAAAAAGTCTTTGATGCTGGATTCTATTGGCCGACTATTTTTAAAGAAGCCCATACTCTTGTTAAAAATTGTGATGCTTGCCAAAAATCCGGTAGTCTTTCTCGAAGAGATGAAATGCCTCAGAAGAGCATTCAGGTCTGCGAATTATTCGATATTTGGGGAATTGATTTCATGGGACCGTTTCCTAAATCACACAAATACGAATACATTCTCGTTGCTATTGATTACGTTTCCAAATGGGCTGAAGCAGAAGCTCTACCCACAAATGATGCACGAGTAGTTGTTAATTTTCTCAAAAAGCTTTTCGCTCGTTATGGAATTCCTAAAGCTTTGATAAGTGATCGTGGAACCCATTTCTGTAATAAACAAATGGAGAAAATTATGAAGCGATATGGAGTTCATCATCGTTTCGCTACAGCTTATCACCCACAGACAAGTGGTCAAGTCGAAAATACCAACAGAGCCTTAAAAAGGATACTTGAAAAAAACGGTTAAAGACAATCCCGCCGTTTGGTCGAGAAAACTGGATGATGCTCTGTGGGCATTTCGCACGGCTTATAAAACACCAATTGGTACAACACCATACAGATTGTTGTATGGAAAAACTTGTCATTTGCCGTTTGAAATCGAACACCGCGCTTACTGGGCATTGAGAAATTGTAACCCTGACCTCAAAGTAGCTGGAGAAAAGAGATTTTTGCAATTGCATGAACTCGATGAGCTTAGACTACAAGCTTATGAGAACTCCAAACTTTACAAAGCAAGAACAAAAGATTATCATGACAGAAAGCTAAGAATCAGAAAAGAATTCAAAGCTGGAGACAAAGTTCTGCTTTTTAACATGAAGTATAAGTTCAAAGCTCCCAAGCTGAAACCGAAATGGTTCGGACCGTATACAGTGAAGCATGGATTTCCATCCGGATATGTTGAATTGCATGACAAACATGGCGGAAGTTTCATTGTTAATGGGCACCGAATTAAGTTATACTATGACAAGGAGCAAATGAATGAAGTTTCTATTCAAGAGATTCCGCCTGAATCAGAATATGAAGCTATAACCTTTATGTCACCCTTTCCGGCCGATTTCAAGAAAAACACTCCGTGGGCCGAAGATTCTGGTTATATCTATGATGTTCTACCAAGACCGTAGGAGAAAGTTAAGTTGGAATACATAGATGAAACTGGAGAGGGAATAGTGATTGGAAATGTGCTGTACGTTCCAAAATTTCTAATGAAGAAGTCAACACCAACATGAAGAAAGAGAAGTTCGAGTCCGGCTGATGACTCGTTAATAAAACAAGCGCTTCTCGGGAGGCAACCCGTGTGTTTGCTATGTTTATTTTTCATTTTTATTTTCTAGTGATTAAACCCCAAAGTTTTTTTCTAAATTGCTTAGTTGAACTTAAGTGTGGGGGTGTATCACTGCCTTTTGAATAAGCGAAGAAATATTTCGTATGTGTGTTTCTTTTGTTTTTAGATTACTGCAGATAATGATTTCGAAGCTTGGACGCTAGGATCAAGACTCCTCATGAGAAGAAAATACGGTTTATTCTCTTATTTCCCTATTTCATTCTTTGTCGTTTATCACATTGAGGACAATGCTTAACTTAAGTGTGGGGGGGGTGAATAGGAAAATAAGGATAGATTGTAGTTTTGAGCTGAATTTTAAAATTTTGTTTGCCCTTGTAATCTAGTCTTTTGTCATTTTAAAGATCATATTCTAGAATAACTGGATTTATCCACTGGTGAAATCTGTAATTTTGAAAATTCGAGATGTGTCCCGATTAATATTGCAATCCATTCTGGGATCGATAACATTAGCTAGCACAGATTATAGCCCTTTCCACTAAAGTGTGAGAATTTGAGCCTGTTCTATATACAGCATACATCTTTTATGCTTAGATCTTTTGCTATGAGTGTGCCGGTGATTTTATTTATTCTAGAACTTGTGCTTGTAAATCATTACGAGACCGTTGTGAGATCACATTTCATTTGTGATATAAGTGTATATGCGTGATAAGAGGCAATCTTAGGTTTTCTCCCAAATGGCCTTCCATTTTCATATAATGCTATATTAGCTAGCGACATTGGCTAGTTAACCACTCATATGGACCCATTTGTTAGCATTTATCTTTAATGCTAGATACCCCTAGTTACACCTGCCGAGCCTATCTTTTCTTTTGATACAATCCAGAAAAATTCAAAAAGATTTTACACCTTTTTAAGCCCAGCCTTATTTTTAGTCAAATCTTGGTTGGTTGCTAGCTATTTGGAAAGATGGATGTTATGTGGAAATCATGAAAGTTCTAAGGAAGCGTAAACTCCGAAGGTTGTTATACGAGAAAAGTCATTGCAACTATAAGATGACAAGGTAAAAAAAAAAAAAAAAAAAAAAAAAAAAAAAAAAAAAAAAGGAAAAGAGAAAAAAGAGGAAAAGTCATTGCAACTATAAGGTGACAAGAATAAGCCAATGGGCTAAGTGAATCAAGTATGAATAAAGGAAGTATGGAGTTTTTCACAAAATGGCATGATATTGGTTTGTAATAGCTAGTAACATTTGGTTCGTAGACTTTGACTATTCTATTTTTATTTTCAAACAATTTCATAAATATATCCCATGCCTTATCCTACCCTTTTTGACTTTGTGTAATTATTAAGTGTATGGACATGTAGTAACCATCCGATTTCTTGAGGAATTAACTAACGTTGTTAGCGATCTAGGGAGTATTTTGGCGACCATCCGTTATGCAAGTAACGTCGTTAGCGAACCAAGGTACAATCTAGTGACCATCCGTTATTTGGTGATGCAAGAATTCGTTGTTAGGAAGCTATTATGTTTTGCATGAGATAGTGGCGCATTAGTCTTTTATATCCCTTTAAGCCTTAAACCCGAATAAAAGCCCTCTTTGATATGTATACTTGGAGCTCACACCATTTCGGTGTAGTTTTGTTTCTTGTACAAGCTTATGGTAATATTTAGATCATGACTGAGCAAATGAGTGTCATTCCGCTTATATACTCTACCAATCATACAAATGAGTGTTTGAGTGAATTATATTTCATTTCCCTTTCGTGAGGTGTTTAGTAATGTGTATCATGCAAGAAAATCATATGGGTATTGTCAAACATCTCGATGATTCAACCATAAAAGCTTAAAATGATGAATCTAGCTTGTACTAGTGCTTGATAGATTTGCATCACATTTTCCTAATCATTGGTGCATACCATGTGGATAATTATTTTTAATTCTAGATTTGCTTGAGGGCAAGCAAAGTTCAAGTGTGGGGGATTTGATAACGCCTAAATCTAACATGTTTTTGATAGCGTTATTGGTAGTTTTATATATGTTTTGTGGTTATATTTATATGCTTTTGTTACTAAATCGTACCAAAGTGTGTTTGCAAAGCATTTGTAGCCAAAGACAGGAAAATGGATGGAAAAGATGCAAAAATGAAGAAAAAGGAAGTATTTGAGATTTCATGTGAATCTTGTGTCAAGTTCCGCTTCGTAAGGTACTTCAAGGAGTTAAAGTTCAAGTAGTCAAGTTCATAAGCTTTAGGATAAAGAGAAAGACCGAAGAATCAAGAGCTACGTCCGAGAAACAAGTCATACGCAAAAGACCAAGAAATAGGTTCAGCAGCCATCACCATCCGATCGGTCGCCGCCCGCAACCGATTCGGATGGAGTGAAAGTGGATTTACCGAGAAGACCAACCGATCGGTAGACCATTCCATCCGATCGGTTGGAAGTCGCTGTTTTACCCAAGACTTCTTTATTAAGGATTGTGACTTTATAACTCCGGTTCTAGGCCCTTCTTGTCATTATTCTAACCATTCAATACTACTTGGAGAGCAAGAGAAGCATTTATGCACTTAGACCCTTGGTTGGAGCAATTTATGGAACCATTAGTTGAGTATTTATATACCAATCAATCTAGAGAGATACATACATGCTAAACAAGTGCTAGGAGAGAACCATTCACAGAAGAAACTTAAGAAATTCGTCCATAAGTCCAGGAGAAGGGAGAAAGTCGAATTTACCATTTTCATTGCTTGTGGAATCATTGTCTTTCACTTGTAATCTTATTTCCAAATCATTGTAAGACTTTCAATCATGGTTTCTAATGTTCAAATTATTGAGTTTACATTTATGTTTACTATGAGTGGCTAGTGCCTTTGTGCACTTGCTTAGATGATGTGTATTATTCATTGATTTGCATATGATTGTGATAACATGTTTTAATTCAATTTCAAGTCAATTCTAAGAACTAATTGTGATAAAGTTTCATAGTGACATTTGGGAAATCAAGTTTAACTAGTGCTAGTAATCTTAAGGGTTGAAAGAACTATTGTTATTCCACTAGTTATAATCATTTGTCTATGAATGATTGTTGTCTACCACTATTCTTGATTAACCAAAGGAACTTAATTGTGATTGTAATGAAAAAGCTTTTGTCTATCAAAACGGATTGATTGTAAACCACTTTAAAGGTCGAAAGATTAATAGTTTGCTTTCAATTGTGACCTTTTGTCTATAATTGGTTACCTTTTGTATTGACCATTTCCTAAGCTTGTTTGATTAGACAAAAGATTGTTTTTGTGTTTGAGGAACACCAACTCATGAACCTTGAATTGATCTTGAATTGATTGGTTAATCGTAATGCTTGTTTTTATAAACCAAAATCTTGACGAAGGTTTAATTTGTAGGAACAATAGATTAGTGTAAAAAACTAATTATCACAACCAACATGTTTTCCAAAGTTATCACAATCATATTAGTCAATTGGAGTACACTAGTCTAAGCAAGTGTAGTTTTTAATCATTTGAATTTTCATTATATCATTACTGCTTATTTGAGATTGTTGCTTTTAACTTGCAATTCGATTCACTACACAAATCCCTGCGAACGATCCCGACTTACCATCAAAATCTTGCTACAACGGACGAGTATACTTGCTCGTATGTGTTGTTATTAGATTCGGTAATTCACCCTTTATAAATTTAAAACTTGCACCGAACCGGGCACATCAATACCTCATGCAGCACGTGGAGATTTCAGTTCGACATCAAGACAATCAGACCATAGGGGATGAACTATTCAACACATAACCTGGAGTCGACAGCAGCGGTGTTCACCTTGAAGATTGGAAAATGTTTCTTGCAAGACGAAGGTGGTAGCGGACATTGAAGGAGAATGTAATCGAGTTGGTGAATTTTGAGTTGTACTAGAAGACCTGTCGAAGACACACAGTCTTGCTTCTCTATTCATTTTAGTGGTACTAAGATGAATTGAGAGCAGAAGCAGACTTGCGGATGGAAGGATGCACAGCGATCATGTCAGAGATTCGCGTTATTATACCACAATTCCAAGAAGAGTTGCCGAAGACTTGAGGAACCGGACTTAAGATTATAATTCCTTTTCATCCGATGATCATATGGACAGAAGTAGGCAGACTGCTCGGACTTGGAAGTGATTTGAGATCATGTATTTGAATGGATGAATTTTTTTAAAGCGAACGTTTGTGTTTGGAAGAGTTAATTCTGTAAAGGATGAAGCTATTGATGACGTAATTCACTTCCTCTCAACCTACTTAAGTTTCCGTTACCTGATGATAAGATCCTTTGAATGATTCGGGTTCTCTATTAGTATTTCCGTTTTATGATCTTCCTGCGTATGTTGGATGACGGTTTTAATATGATGACTTTGATGAATGGTGGAAGAATTGATGCTTTTGAGGACAAGCTTCATTCAATGATACTTACTAGGTTCCGTCACGTTATCTATGCGATCTGTTTCTTTGATTTCAAATCCGTAGTGATGATTTGATTCGGACCAACCCTAGGAGGTAGAAGGACTATTAGGTGATTAAGATAAGTTGCTTATTGCACGACTTGAGATAAAGTATGGTCATCATGAGGGCATATTTATATGATGCTAGTATTATGACGTCTGGCCAACGTGATAATACTTACATCATATAACGTGCACTTATTGTGATCATAGGATATTTCGAGGAGTGCCTTAGAAGCCTTAGAATTTCTGATAGACTGTTTGAGATTATCTGCGTTAGTGAGACTTTAGGTTCATTCCACCTATACGCTTAATCTGCCTTCACAGTTATACGATTTGATACGTTTGGATTCTCGTCACGCGTTTGCTGACCTCTATACTTCCGATAAGAATCTTAGGTTCTGTTGTAGAGCTTTCTGCTGTTTGATGATATCAAACAATCTATTTTCTGTATGTTCTCATCTGATTTGTCTAATCAAATTCCACGGACGATATATCCGTCAAATCCTACGTTTTCCTTGTATCCCTTCTGAGGGGATACGATTATCATCTGTTACGTTTGGTGTATTATTCTTTTGATCTGTATTCATTATGGTATGTCTTTTCTGAGGAAGTCGAAGCTATTTTGATCAACAAGATAGAGTCATGAGGAACAAGTCACTCACATTTCCGTTCACGGTCCGTTGTGCTTTCCGTTTCGTTTTCCCTTCAATTTTCGAGGACGAAAATTTTCTTTTAGAGGGGAAGAGTTGTAAAACCCAGAAATTTTGAACGTGTAAAATACCCAAATTACCCTTGATCTCAAATTCATAAAAGACATCTAAAGCATTATGACATCTAATCCCGGTTATACCCTAAGTATTTAACGTTAATAATTGAACGAATAAAACAAATGTGCACATTTAACAAATATGTATCATACGCCTAAGTAGAATGCCATAAACGAATTTTCATGTAACATTTAAATAAAATATATTGTCACTTAAATAGCCCCAAATCAAGCCCACAAATTATGCAAGTTACAAAAATTAAGAAGCCCATTCACAAGGTTTTGCCTTAAACCGATTCATGCACATCTTTCTTTTATATGGTTGCCATAATTCTCTCAAAACACAAACCCTAAAAACACCATACAAAGTCTCGGCTGCTACTTTCTTTCTTTTACTGTTCGATCCAAAAACACAGCAGCAAAGGAAGTTCTCATGGCCTCTATTTGGTTGGTGTATAGTGGTGCTACTACAGGTGCAAGGTGATAGTTTGATCGTGGTTGGAAAACTCTTCGAAGGGACTTTTGGGTTAGGGTTTCGGCTAGAAGCTTTTGTGGGTAGATCGATCCTTCTTGTTTTTCCTTCTCTTTATCACGCATCAAGGGTAATGTAACCATACCTTGTTCAATTCATTCTCTTCTTGTTCAAATCTTGCGTGTTTGATTCATATCTTGGTTGTTTTGTCGAATTTTTACATCACATAAAATCATAGAAAAGTTCACATAAAATCATAGATCTCACATAAAATAACGATTTTATAATTAGAAGTTGTGATAGAATTCGTGGGTAATTTGATGAGGAATTGTTAGAACATGTTAATATGATGTTAATATGCATATCTTATGAATTATGAGGGTCATGGATGTGTTTGGGTGCGTTAACAACCGTTAAAATGATCTATAATGAAACCCTAGTTGCTGATAGAAATTAATGTCGAATTGAAAGGGGTCTATCTTGATGATATCAATGTATTTTTGAATGATTCTTGGGTCTAAAATCAATTTCAGGAAAAGAGCTTTCTGAATATGTAAGCTTTGTAATTTTTAGAGGTCGGGAAGATATCTTTTCTGATTTTACAAGTTCAAGTGTCAAAACTGAATTCGGGATTTTGAAAATCAGTCCAATTTGCCAATTTTTCATTTCCAAACCATGAGGATTTGGGTCATAAAACTTTCCAGTATTTAACTTCTATATTCCTAGTAATGTCATGAATTTTTGGGGATTTTTCCTGGACGTATTGGTGGGCCATTCAAGTGGATACTTTCTGGGTACTACAGCAGTTAAGTTTTCTGGGTAGTCTGAGTTGGAGTATTTTTGGTACGGGGTTAAACTAACTAATAAATTTTGGGAAAATTCGTGGGCATTCTAAAGATGTTAACGTATCAGTGTGAATTTTTGTGGATTTTATTTTTGAGTTCTGTTGTGGTAGAAAAATTCGTCAAGTTGTGACCTGTTCATAGTTAAAAGCTGATAAAGAGTTTTAAAAGGCTAAATAAGGGTTATTTGTGTATTATTAAACTTATGGGTTGAACTTGTCATTTTCTAAACTAAAGGGCTTAACTCGTGAAACAATGTAACTTTATGATGTTTACATATTATACCTTAATCTTACAATAATTACACTATAATCCCTAAACTTGTTATATTTGCATAATAAACCCTAAAACTTGTGAAACCTAAGTTATTAACCCTAATTAAAATAAAGTAACCCTAAGATACCATATGTGGAAACCTACAAACTATGGAAACTTACTAATTCGGAAAATTTGCTATAAAAGGAAAGTTACTAAAAATGGAAAACCGACTAAAATAATTAATTTGGTTTAAATAAGATATTAATAATAAGATGCTCATGTATTCGAGTAGATTCGCTGAAGTAGGAGTTTGACTCCGATCTTTATATTTCTAGTTGTGTTTTCACTTGCGGTCTAAGGTACAGATATTCTGACCTTATCTCTTAAGGTTTCTCATGATTCATTTACATCTGTTCTATATTAGTTTGATTATGATCTGAGCCTTCTTATTATGGCTTTCTTATTTGATCTATGCCTTTGCTATGCTCCCTTAGATTGTAAACCATTGATATTGTAACTGGATGTGAAAACCTTTCTTAATTATATCATGGAAATGTTTTGAGAAAAACTATTTTAAAATGATGTTTATGAGCACGATACGTTACCACTTTTATATAGAATTATGAACTATCTTTTCTGAAAACTACTTTTAAAAAACTACTTTTATGAAAACCTTTATCAAAAGATTTCTTTAAATGAACATTGGATAGAAACATTTGAATTGAACCTTTGCTATGAAAATTATGGACCTTTGATATAATATGATTTTTAAACCCTACAGTGTGATACCCGAGCCACTTTGTTTCCTAGTCATGGGGGTTCCATGGTCGTGTCATTGATGCACCTCTGACATGACTCTAGTGTGGTCGAGTGATGTTCCACACCGTCCCATTTTGTTATTTATTATGAGCTCAATTATTATATATGTTTGGCCACTAATATCTTTGCAGGGGCGTATGGATGCATCCTAGGTACGTTTTGTGTATGCTTTGTGTATGCTATGTTTTGATCTGTTTGGTGTTTGATGTTGGGTGCAATCCACGTCTTCACATTTTGGGAGCTGATCACTCCAATAGTTACTGAGGACTCCCCTCCTTTTTCCTTTGGTATTCTGAGGTCACCCCTCTGAATCCAATGGTTACTTTGATATGATTTGATTTGTTTGGGCCTGTGGTAGAATACTGACCTTTTCTTACTCATGATATCCATTTATTTATACCTTATGTTTTTCCCCAATGTACCATATTATATTATTGTCCCTTACCTTTCGTTTCGTGTATATATATCTGTTCACTGGGCTTTTTAAGCTCAGCCGCATTTCTTTTCCTGCGGCAAGTTTTAGTTGGAAGCTGGGTTATGAGTGGAGAGTACTTTGGACTTAGAAGACTATACCTTGATAGCTATTTTGGATTAGAGATGACTTGATGTGATTATATTTTAAGACTTAGTATTTAATGTAGTTCCCATTTGTAACCTTGTATTTCAGATTTTCCCTTTGTAACCTTTGAAATTCTTTTCTATTATTTAAGTCATATGCTTGTGTTTGCTTTTATATGTCACCATAACTTAATACTTCTACCCTTATCGGGTTGGGGTGTTACAATTAGTCCTAATACTTGTACTTCATCACCTTAGTTTGCTTCTCATATGAGGAGTTTTGATGTAGCTATGCAATCACAAAACTTTGCTACACATAGGGACACGAGTAATTCTAGTGGTAGTGGTAATGTGGATGCAAATTCTGTTAAAAACTCTTCTAGTGCCGTAAGTGTTTCGAATCAGCCCCAATCTACGAATAACCCTAATATGAAGCCGGTTTCATATGTGGGTGCTACATCGACTAATCCTAAAAAGCATAAATCTAATTTTTGTAGGTTGGAATGCAGTAACAAAACTAATGGAGTAGATCTTACCATTCTATGAAAGTTATTGAAGAGGTAAATGATCGTTTTGATAATAGTCTCTATGGTTACTTTCTTCGTAAAAGGATTGCGTTTCCGGTTGTTGATTATTATGTGTGTAATGTGTGGTCTAAGTATGGTATTCAATAGGTTATGATGAATGCTAAGGGCTTCTTTTTCTTCAAGTTTACCACTAAGAAAGGTGTAGAAGATATACTTGAAAATGGACCATAGATGATTAGGAATGTGCCTATTATTCTTAAAACTTGGACTATGAACACTAATCTACTTAAAGAAGATTTGACTAATATTCCGGTGTGGGTTAAGCTCCATGATGTTCTACTTGCTATGTTCTCTGATGATGGTCTCAGTCTTCTTGCCACAGTGATTGGTACTCCAAAAATGCTAGATTCTTACACTAGTCAAATGTGCATGGAATCATGGGGCAGAAGTAGTTTTTGCTAGGTGTTTGATTGAGGTGAAGGCAGATGAGGTGCTTAAGGAAAGTCTCACTGTTGAGATACTCCTACTTGATGGGTCAGGTTGTACTATTGAAAAGGTTCGGGTTGAATACGGGTGGAAACCGCCTCTGTGTGATATGTTTTAGCTTTTTGGCCATAATCTAGATAACCGTCCTAAGTTTGTTCCCCCTCCAACACAACCTACACGTAAGGATAGTGATGGTTTCCAACCGGTCAATAATAAACAAAAGGGTAAGAGTGGAAGCCAAAGTGCACCGGGTAAAGGAGTATTTACCAAATTGACTGTGGGTTCTAAGTTCCGTTATCAACCTAAAGCACCTCCTCCTGAGCCCAAGAAGGGTGATGTTAAAAAAAAGAAGGCCAATAATAAACAAAGAAGAATGTGGATGTTACAACCGGTCAATAATAAACAAAAGAGTAAGAGTGGAAGCCAAATGCACCGGGTAAAGGAGGATTTGATAAACAAAAGGGTAAGAGTGGAAGCCCAAGAAGGTGGATGTTACAAAGAAGAAGGCCATTGAAGTGGCTAGTACGAGTGGACGAATATTGGTACATCGAATCCTTTTGATGCCCTTAATATGATCGATATTGATGAATGTGGAATTCCTACTGATGTCGTGGCTAAGGATGGGACTGAGTTGGATTCTAGCAGTACAACTGAAGCTAAGGAGGTTGGTCCTACTCCTATTGTTGAGAAAATTGAGAAGCTTGGAAAGCTAAGTATTGATGGGAAAGCTACTCATGTGGATGAGGATGGTCATCCTCTTAAAAAGGTTGATTATATGGGTAATAAAAAGGAAGCTAAGGTGGATGGGTCTCAAAAGACTGGTAATGTTTCACAAGAACTGCTTATGAGTGTTGTGAAAGAGAAGGTGCAATTTGCGGCTAGTAAGCCTAGTTTTTCTTTTTCTCCGTCTACTTCTTCTACTAAGAGGGTTAACCTATTCTCTAATGTGGGAGAGATAGTTGATTCCAACAGTGATGAAAAGAAGGTTGTTAACACTTTTGATGAGTCAGTGAACTTGTTTGATAATACTATGGCTAAATTTCCTTCATCGACAGGTGGTGGTTACGAGCTTGAAGATTATTACGATGACTATGCGGATGTGATTTACGATCTTCCAAGGCAATGGGAGGCTTCTATGACATGTATGATATTAACTTCCAAGGTCTTGCTTGGAATTAATTTTTGTTTTCGTAGGAGTCTAATGTTATCTTATGAGTAGTGGTTTATTTTCTTGTTTGAGATATGAGGTTTCACCCATATCCGCTGTACTTAAACATTTTTTGGAGTAATATATTTATCGGGTCGTTGACCTTTTACCAAAACAAAAGGCTTTTCCAAACCTAGGACATTCATACTTTCCATTTAACATCAAATGAAAGTATTCATATGACCATAATCCATGCGTACGTTTTCTTTAATCACGTAACGGGTTTACTCTCTTATTGGTCAAACAAAGTCAAAGGTCACTTTGCGTAAACGCATCTTTTCGCGTTATGGGATATGCTTTACTTGTGCTGCTAATCACCTAGCTTATTTGCATCAAGATGATTAGTGATCATGTTAATTGGTGGATAATCATGGATTAAGTCCTAACGAATATTTGGGTTTGTGGTATTTGGAAGTATGACTATTCTTTGATTTATATCACTTCCCACACAATAAATGTTTTACAAACTCTCACACTTCTCACATCTACTTCCACTAATCATTTGTTCATTCCCACTTCTCCGAAACAATGATCAAACACACTATCCTAAACATTCCTACAAACATTCTTCTCTAATCAATAATGTTTAATTCTCTTTTTTCTTAAATGACAATATAATTATATCCATTTTTATCATTACCACTTAAACCTTAAACCATTTAAGCACATACAAACTTCCCAATCTTATCCTTCCATGTGCCAACTCACGCCACCAACATTATCTTATATTCCCTTATAGATAGTACCTTTACTTTTCTAAATTCTCATCCAACCACTACTATTTAACAACATCACAATCTTCCTCATCCTCACCATTGATTTTGAATCAAATAAACCTTCTCTACATACCACTTCCTTTTCTTTCTCTAACATTCAAATTTGAAATTTGAATTTCACATATAGGCTCCCCATCATATCACTATTTTATCTCTATAACCTATTCTCTATTTCATCACATGTGGTATTTGAATTGAAGCCATAGTCTCCTATCAATCACATCCATGCCAACTCATATACAACCCTATCCTACTGAATTTGAAATTCAAATTATCCCCCTCTTTAACATCCACCCTTTCTCCTTAAGTTTGGCATATTCCTTGGAATATTCTTTCTCTCTTAACCATGACAACTCACTTAATTCAACCATGGTTAGTTTCTAATCATTCTTTATAATTTGAATTTGAAATTCAAATCTTCCCTCTCTCAACATCCGCACTTACTCTCGAAGCAAAGGAATATTCCCTTGGCATATTTTTCCCTTCTAACTATGTTAACTCACCATGGTTAGTTTCTAACTAAACCATTTACATGTGAGGAATTCCCCAATATATACTTTGTCTAATTGTTCTTCTCTATCTCTTTTAAGTTGGAAAAATAACCTCAAAACTTCTTTCAAACACTTCACCAATCATTTTTTCTAAAATGGCTATTTGAGTTGGTTGACCTTATCACACAACATGTGTTAGAATGATAATGGAAAGGTCAAACGTGAAGTACACTTGGGGGTTTAACAAGTCATGGTAAAAACAAAACCAAGCCACTTGCAACAGTGGCCTGGCGCGCCTCTGGGGCTTCAGCACACCAATAACGCGCAAAGAGACTATTGTCCTTAGCTTGGTCTATAAATACCCCCACTCGTCTTGGGTATTTCTCACACCTTGCCATTCATTCTTTCCTCCTCATTTCTTTTCTCTCTACCCTCTAATTCTATCATCTTGTGTTCTTTATTCTTCTCATCTCTTATCATTCTTGAAAGAACACATCTCTGCAAGGGAAGTTTCACAAGAACCTAATTCGCTCTTGTGAATTATGTCGAGGGTCTTCTTATCTATACCTTTTCTATTAGAATAGAGTCTTTAGGTTACGTTAGGGCCTTATTTGAACAATCAACATTCTATCATTCGATTTTATTGTAAGGGAAGTTTTGTGTCTTGGTGACCAAGCCTAGATCGGTGGAGATTTAGTTGGGGTTTAATACTTTCGGGGGAAATTATTTGTGGTCTTATTGGTCAAGTCGAATCACGAGATTTTTGTGCGTGGTTTTCGAGGGTGGAATACCATAGGGAGTAGCTCTTCTTTGTGAGCACCGATCTTTGCGCATATCGGTCGAATGAAGTTGTATACGGTTTATATTCCACTGTAAGGATTATACTTATTGAATAGTATCGGTGTCGTGGATTCGCAACTAGACATACGGATGGTATAAACCCCCTATCCCGAACCAATATATACGTGGTGTGTTTTTACTTGCTTTGTATATTTTGGTTGTTATTATGGTTTTGATTATTGTTGTATAGTCACTTGTTGATCTTTGAGGATTGAAGTCAATAAACTTCTAAGAAGCCGAAAAGATCGAATTCACACCCCCTCTACGGTTCTACAGACCATTAAAGCTAAAAGATGGTGATAGTGGTGATGTGTTGAATGTTGATGTGACGCTAATGTGAAAGTGAGAGTATTATTATCATTGTTTCAATACCTTACTTTGTCTCAAAAAAAATTAAAAATGACAATAAGTGAGTATTTGGGACCTTTTTTTTTTCTTTTTTTTTCCTGCTCTGCTTAACAATAAATATTTGTAAAAAAAAGTTTTTTGAACTAGTGTTTGGATTTGCTTATTTCATTAATATATAAAAATTTTCAATCAAGTTTATTAATAAAAGGTTTCAATTTAATATCAAATATCTAAAAAGAACTAAGAAAACTATTATTCATCTTTTCTTTTTTTTTTAAAACAAAAAAGCATGTAATGTTTGAATGAAAAATGTGATTTTCTGCTTAAAAAAGCAAATAAGCAAAAACGCATGAAAAACATGCAATACCAAAAACCCTCTAAGAGCATAGGGAATGTTGACATGAGGTTAAAGTTTAACTCAGTGCTACGTAAGCGTCACATCAGCTTTAACCTTTCACCCTTACGTCACAAAAAAACACCCCTTATCATAACTCACCCATAACTCAACCTTAACTCAACTATTTTCAAATTCAACCCCTAAAATAAAACTAATACTTTGTTTAATAAATAACATTACATAACATTAAAACTTAAACATTACAATACAAATTAAAAAGAAATATATATATATAAATAATATATATATATATATATATATATATATATATATATATATATATATATATATATATATATATATATATATATATATAATGCGGAAAAAAAAAATGAAACATACGAAATTTAAAAAATTTTGAAGTACAAATACTTATTCATCTTCTTCGGATTGTTGTTGTTGTTGTTGTTGGTGTCATTGTCGTTGAAGATGTTTTTGCCAAATATGCTCCATAATGTCTAGTTGGAGTCGAGTATGCATTTCTCTGTCGCGTATTTCTTTTGCCTTTCGCCGAAGGGTATCAGATCTTTCGACCCACGTTTCTTGCCTCATACGTGGTGACGGATCCACCCACATTTCGCCATACTCACGTAGTGCAAACTTTTGATCTTTTAAAATCATGTTATGTAAAATAATGCAAGAATACATGGTTTTACGTATCCTGGTAACTTCCCATTGACGTGCCGGTTGTTGTAGTATACCTCAACATCGTTGGAGCACACCAAAAGTACGTTCGATATCCTTTCATACACTTTCTTGTTTCCTTTTAAAATAACCATGTTTATCGTCAGTTGTTGCCGAGAATGATTTGACGAAAGTTGCCCACTGTGGGTAAATTCCGTCAGCTAAGTAATATCCCTTTTTATACATGGTTCCATTTACCATATATGGTGCTCTAAGGGCGACGTCATCAAGAATTTCGTTGAATAACGGAGAGTTATCTAAAACATTAGTATCGTTATTCGCCCCCGCTACCCCAAATAATGCATGCCAAATCCATAAATCTTGCGAAGCAACAGCTTCAAGCATTATTGTTGTGTATTTTTTATCAACCCTACCAAATTGCCCTTGCCAACCCACCGGACAATTTTTCCACTCCCAATGCATGCAATCAATGCTACTAAGCATTCCAAAAAAATCATGATAAGACTCATGTCTTTCATAAATACTTTGAATGTCGGGCCATGTTGTTTTTCTTAAATACTCTGGCATAAACAAATCAAGAACGCACTTGTTAAAATTATCAATGACAATCATGTGAAGTATGCTCACCCATTTGCAAATATTCATCAAACGCATCGGGTACTGTGCCGTATGCCAATTGGCGTATGAAAGATGTACACTTAATGATTACACTAATACTCATCCGACCCGTAGCATCGGGTCCTTTGGTAATGAAATTAAAATGATCTGGAAGAGGATCTGCAGTATAAGATTCAATACCTTAGACTATTTCTAGGAATAGTTTTCGGCTCATACGATATCTTCTTCGAAAATTCCAGTGCGGATACTTACACCCTGGATTGAAATAGTCGTTCATCAAACATTCTTCGGCAACCTCACATTCACGATAGATCCAATTACGGGTCAAGCAAGGTCGAGCTGCTTCTTGTTCCAACTGTTGTTGATACTCGTACACGGCCATCATAAGCTCTATGTCAGTTTTGTCATCTATATCAGACCAGTTCTTATGTTCTTTGTCACTTTGATTCGGATCCATTTTGAATAAACAAGTATTTTTATGATAGAGAGGAAGTATATAAATTTAAGTGAGAGTTGTGGAAGTGTGAAAAAAAGTTGTGTGTTAATTGGGTGTGTCTTTGGACTTAGAATTTACTTCTCCCAAGAATGGCGAGCTTGCATCATCCCTAGTGAATTTAATTGAAAACCCCTTATTGTTCCACTAAGCCTAGCAACACTTCTCTTGAAGCTTGAAAGACTTGTATGAAAGAAACCTGATCTCGTCTTGAAGAAACCTAGAGAATCACAAAGAAAAACTACATAAAAGATCCTTAGATCCGAGGTTAGAGATTTTATAAAATAGAGAGAAGATATGTCTAAAAGGGGTGAGGGTTAAAGAAGAATTAGAATGATAGAGATTAGAAGGATAAATGAGATGTAAAGTGATGCGTCTTTGCTCCCCCTTGACGAGTGCTCCCCCTTAGTGAGGGCGTCAAGTGTTTTAGGAAGGATAAGGTGAAAGTATTGCAAATTTTTTCAATGATTTGGCTTTGACGAAAGATCCGCCTTATTGAGGGCGTTAAGTACTCCAAATGTGTTTTTGAAAATCTGCAAAACAAAAATTATTGCAAAACTATATTCGTCCTTTGATGATGCACTCTATTGATGCATGACGGGAGTTCCCCCTTGCTCGAGGGTGTCAAGAAGAACCTACAAAGAAAAGATTATTGTCAAAAAGAAAATAACCCTACTACTTGCATTATCGTGGTTGGTTTAGAGGTTGTAAGGTTGTAGAAAAAATATATTTGAGAAGCATTTCATTACGAAATTCACTTGGCTTTTGACAACGTAGATGTTTGAGGAAGATGGTTCAATGACCATGGATTGTAGTGCTAGTGAAATACTAGTAGGATGTGGGTGACACAACTAGGTTGTGTAGATATGGGAGTGTTTTAGGGTGTAGGTTTAGAAGAATTGGGTTTAAGAGAAGAAAGTGATAGAATGGAATTGTGGTGGTAGAAATGGTGATGACATTGTAGTAGTGTAAGAAGTGAAGGAAAATGGTGAGGATGATGCAAGATGAGGAATATGATAAATGTGCGAATGATCACAACTTGACTTGATAATGAAATCGACCATTGTCAACCTACACAAATCGAAATGAGTTAGTACAAAAGGAAATTATATCAATTAGTACAAACAGAGAAATTGTTCACATAATATCATGGAAAATATAACACATAAATAGTTACATGTACGGAACACATTTACAAACATAAAAGTTTCTTCTTCCATGAATGTTGCAACAAGCTTTAAGACTAAAGAACAAGGCCTTAAAAGAGACAGATAATCCTGTGTGTTGAGCAAGTGTTGAGTGGAGAAAGGAAGATTATAACAGTATTTTTTTTAACTGCTATGTTTACTTGGATCCACCAGATCCTTCTCAAAAGGGATCCAGCTAGCACTAGCTAAGGAATCGAGATAACTGAGACAAGGAAATGTAGGATTGGTGTGTATTTGAGTGCTCCTAGCCTACGTAAGTTGGATTTATGAGTGAAAGGGACTATCTTAAATGGTGAAGAGTCCTAAGAGCATAAAACTCATGATGAGAGAAGACTAATGATGGGCTTTATAGAGAAATAGAAAGTAAAGGACACTAATAGAAGAGCAAGTAAGAGTTTAGATGACTCAAGAAGTTTTCTTTAGATATGAGGATCTGTTAGAAATGAAGATGAGCGATATTTACGTGAATTGAAGTAGACAACTAGTATGCGTATAACGCAGGGAGTACTAATGTATTAATGGAATAGTTATCTTATGTTTGGCCTATAAATACCCCTCAAGTCTCCACTTGAGTGGTGTGGGTGTGTAACCTAAATTTTTCATATTAATAATATCTTTGTTCATCTCACCTTCTCTCTACTTTCTCTCTCTAAAAACTAACATGGATTTGATATACTTTGATCAACCTAGACCTCTCGGACCACATAAATCACTTGTATTATCGGTCCTACAATTGGTATCAAAGCCAGGTTATGTGTTTTATTGATTTTGTGTGGTTCGAATACTGTTTTAGGCCGTTTTATCATTTTTTAGTCATCGGAATTTTTTTTCCGGTCATCAGAAAATTGTTTCCGTATCATTCGGGTAAACAGTTCTATTACAAGTCTTTATGTATCATATGGTCAAAAATTCCTCCACTTTTAGTAAACAGTATAACCTATAAGTTTTGTTGGTGTCCTTTTTGTCCAAATAAAAGCCCTATATGTTAACTGCTATATACTTGTCACTATTTTTGTACCAAAACGTGAACCGTGGTCGTTTATTCTGGTCGGAATATTGGTCGGAACACTGGTCTGGTAAGGGTGGTCAGAACGTTTGGTCGAAAAAACGTCAAAAATATTGGTCAAAAAGTTAAAACACACGTTTATCGAAATTGCTTGTAAAGCAATTTCGATAAACCCTACTTCATCGGAATTCGATTTCTTGTAAAGAAATTCGATAACCCATCAGAATTGAAAACCTGTCGAAATTGGATTTTTATCGCAATTCGATAGGTCAACAAGTCAAACCTGTCAGAATTGGATGTTTATCGCAATTCCTCAGGTCAACGAGTCAAACCTGTCGGAATTGGATTTTTAATCGCAATTAGTCAGGTCAACCGGTCAAGGTTAACGGAAATGGGTCTATGACCACTTATCGGAATTGAAAGAAAAAGAATAAAGATGAAGCAGAGACTTCTAAACCACAAAACAAAAATACCTCAGACCCATTTGACTTCAGTATTCTACATCATCAGTCAAGTCCAAAATTAATAAAATATGAATACTAAATGATATGAAAAAAAGGTGACTGCTATATGTGACTGAATCAACCACAGCCTTATCCTTTCTTAACCAAAACTGATCTACAACCAAATCCAAATCCAATAGCTAACCTAATCTATAACACAACCATCATCCTCACAAGTCACTCACCAACTCACATCAATAAAAAACGATATGAAAATGCAAATTCATCTCAGAATTGGTTCATTTTTAATCTTTCAAAGATTTTTTTGATGAACCTTATTCATCACAGACCATTGTTGAAGACCATGCCTAATTTATATACGAAAATTAAAAATCGGGTTATAACAAGTATGTTATTACCGTTTCTTTATTTCGGTATCGAAACACAAAACAATAAAATTAACACCTACCCAAGACCTTTAAAGATCTTGTAGCCGTATAAAGATCTTGAAGCCGAAGTAGGTTTGTGTTTTGTTCGTGGTTATCATATTCAAGAGAAACCAAGACCATAAAGATAAGGTTGTTACACCCCGTGCCCGTCTAGACCAAAAATTAAAACTTTTTGAGCAAAAACGATTCAACTTAACGTACCTTCTGATACTCTTTTGACCATAGAAAAAAACATAAAAACATTTAGTACTTGGGACTAATTTTAAATGAAACTAGACTCAATTATCTTCAAAACGCCAGGTGGTACGACTCTTGATGACTTACGGATCGAATGATATGATTTTTCAAAAATTGACAATTTTTGAAAAATACGGCCCAACTGCCGGTTGGCCTTCACAGAAAAGTCCCAACCGCCCGGCTGGAGTTCCAACCGACGGATGGTGTTGATCCCAGTTGAGTTTCACGATCTTATTAATTACTTTAGATATAAACCTAAAGCAATCGGTATAGAAACTGATCTTGAGTTGTATATCAAATATTATGCGGAACTTAATATTTGATCTTAAGAAGAATTAAAACACAAACGAATTCTCAAACAACACTTCAATATATTAATACCATTGCTCGATAGCAATAGGGTTACAAGAAACCTTGAAGTGTAAAACAATAATGATACGTATGTCTAACCTAACCCTAGATCCTCCTTTTATAGCGTAAGGAGTCCTAGTCGGTTTACAAGACTTTCTATACAAGAAAAATATTCTTACGTATCTTTTCCAAACTTATCCTTAACATACTATACATATCTAATAAGCAACAGAGTAACTAGTCTAGCAGCAGAGTCTTCGTGGGCTAGCAGCAGAGTTACTCTTTGCTTATTCTTCCAAACCAGCAGAGTTACAAAAGAGCAGAGTTTTAGTCTAATCAGCAGAGTCATTGAACTAATCAGCAGAGTTATACTTAGTGTATTTCTCGAACAGCAGCATCTTTAGACCCAACAATCCTCCCCTAAACTTGATATTTTTCTTCAAAAATCATCAAGTTTCCTTTAAACCCAGCTAATCACTAGGAGGATGCTTCCAAACACTTTACTGTTTTGAAATCTTCTCTTGCATAATCTTTCTATACTTCTCAATTAACACACCTGCTTGATAATCTGATACAAATGATCTTTGCAACATCAACTTTCCTGGTTGCATCATATCAGTGAGAACATCAACATTGTTGTAGAAAGGATAATCTTTTTCTATCAACATGTAAACACCAAGTCCATCATCTCCAATCAGTTCATGTACTCCACATGACTGATATAAGTACCACTTAACAACTTTCTTTGACCTTCTTAATTTTTCCCATTCAGTATACATTGCATCAGGCTCAAACATGTTACTCAGCCAAAGATAATGTACTCTTTCAGGCACTGACTCTGGTTTCTTGTCACCATATCTTTCCTTGTAAAGTTCCCAGAGTTTTACAATATCATCTCTATCCATGTACTCCAGCATCTGATCAAATCTAACATATTTTTCACATTTCAAATTAGATCTCATTACCTCCCATGAAGCATCAGAGACATCAAACACATCAGCAGTATAAGATATAATTGGATACTTTGTTGATAAGGGGACTGCATCAATTATCTCAGGTTCTGGCTGTGGTTTAGGTACTGGTTGTGGTTTATGAACTGTGAAGTCCATAATAGCTTTCATAGCATCAGCTTCTTCTTGTTTGTTCTTATAACAATCTTCAGTTTGAACTTTTCTTTTCTTTCTAGCACTCATCTTACTTCTTGTACCAGTCCTCTTATAACCAATGACTTCCTTAACTTCTTCCCTCTCAACCTCCATGGTTTGCTTGTCATCTTGCTTCTTCAAAACACTTCCAGATGCTTTCACATTATCAAATTCCATAACCTCTGGCTTTCTCTTCTTTTCAGTTTTGAAACCTTTTCTTGGATTCAGCATAGCATAGGTTTCATAAAATTCCTTTGTAATTATGTCATCTGATTTTCCCTTGAAATCCTTCATCTGATAATTTCTTGCATTCTTCAAATAATACTTCATATCATTAACTAATGCTTTCTTTGTATTTGACTTTGGTTTGTATCCATGCTTCTGTCCTTCTTTAATTCTCAGAATCAGCTCTTCCCACTTAGCTACTCCATTCTTTCTGAGTATAAACTCCACAATCTCTTCTGTCTTTTCATTTGCATCCAACTGCTCATCTTTCGTTATCAAGAAAGCTTGACCTCTTACAATCATATCAGAATCTAAGAAATATTGCAACTGTTCATTGAATTCTTCTTGATTAACCTCTGTAGATTTGGAGCTTTCCATAAATTCAAACATATTTCTTTCCTCATCAGCTGCCACACTCCTTGCATATTCCTCATCATGAGCAATCTGAGCTTTTTCATCAGCCAAGTCCTTTTCTTGAAGTTGCCTTGTAACCTCTGCATCAAAAGCTATTTGCTTCTTAGTTTTTGGTTTCAACTTTTGCATCCTTTCAAGTTCTTCAGCAGCTTCAGCAGCAGGTTGTTGTTGTGATGGTGTGGGTGTTTTAGTTCCAATGTTCAAAAGTACTTGAGCTAAAGTCAACTTTTCATCATCTGATTCAGCAGAGTCCTTTTCTCCTGCACTCTTCTCTGTATCAACAGCAGAGTCCTTTAACCCATCAGCAGAGTGTTCTGCTCCAGCAGAGTCAATCTTTTCACTCTTATCACCAAGAACAGCAACATTTTCACCTGATTCCTTGACAACCTCCCCTGAACCTATTGTAACCTCCTGATCCTGATCATTCCTCCCCTGTTTGGAAGCATCCTCTTCCAAACATGGTTTGGAACTCTTCTTCAGCATCCCCTCAAGATGTGTAACCCTGAGCTTAAGTCTTCTGATTTCAGCACCCTGAGAAGCTTTGACTGTTTTTAACTCCTTTCTAAGACCAAGAACCTCCTGTGACAATTTTGTACATGTATTCGTCAATTCCTGTAATTGTTTCATGATATCCTCACAACTTCGGTCTGTGTGACCTGACCCGAGAGGTTGATCACTGGAATTGGCATTTTGTACTGGTATTTTAACCGTCAAATCTTCTGTTTCGAGTTTAATACTAGCCTCAACACTTCGACCTGTGTTACCTGGTCCGAGAGGTGTATCATGGGCATTGTCATTTTGTACATCAGTGTCCATCAATTCATGTGTTTCATCCCTGTCCTCATCACTTCGAGATGTGTTACCTTCTCCGAGAGGTGAATCTTTGGACACAAACTCAGTTTCAACCCTAGATTGAACAGCTGAGCCCCCCATATTAGCCATTTGGCTGGGGTTACCATCAGTTGTATTAGGTTTCTGAGAACCTTCTACAATAGATGTTGCCATGGTTGAGGTCTTAGTTATGTTAGCACTGTCCTGTTCAACTACTAAGTTGGAAACAGTAGTGCCAGCCTCTTCCATCATGGTACCTACATCACCTGTACCAGCCTCATCTGCATCCATACTGACATTGGTCTGAGGTGGCACAATGTCCTCTTGTTGTGAAGTCCTAGGTGATTGGGTATTTTGGGGTTCAGAGGATGATGATACATTCAAACTTGTAGATGAGGATGTGTGATGGGAAGCTGTGGGAGTTCCAGCCTCTTCATCCTCATTCACTGCAGCCACAACATTCAAAATGTGTTCAGATAGGGGAGTTATAGCACCAGAAAATCCTTTCCCATTCTTCTTCAGAAAAGCAAACATCTTGATTGCCATTCTGCTACTAGGCTCAATGTTGGTATGTTCCAAGGGTTCTTTAAGTTGATTGTTGATAATGAGCTGCAAAAACCTTGGATACAAATAAAACTTTTTCTTAACAAACTTCTTCATACCCTCAAAAATCATTGATGAAAAATCAAATGGTTGTCCAGTAGCCAAACAAACTAAGGACATGGCTTGAAGAGCACTAAACTCATTCCATCCACCTACTTTGGGAAACAAGCAGTGTTGTAGAGTATGCAACAAAAACTTCCAATGTGGACAAAGCAGACCTTTATAAAAAGTTCCAGTATTTTCAGGCCTCTCATACCCAATTCTCTCAAGCTCAGTTAAAATAACCTCAGTGGTAAGATTAGGGGGTGTTGGAACACCTGAGAGACGAAGGCTTCTCTTAATAGTAGTTTCACTCACCACAATAGTCTCTCCATCTACACTACCTATTAACCTTTCCTCCCCGTCGAGTGTATCTAGCTTAACAGTTGACCAATACTGGCGCATATGAGATTTAATAATGGGTGGATCAACTGTTAGAGCATACCTTAATCGAGATGCACGAAGAAAATCCATAACTTCATGAAATCCGTCAGCTGCAGAAACCTTACTAAGAAACGCAATCTGATTATGCTCATCAGGAAACTTTCGTTGAGCCATTTGGAGTTTGGGGGTTTGGGATATAATGATATGAATTAATGTTCTTGTGAGAGAATCGAATGTAATTTTGAGCAATTAAAAGTTAATGAGATCGAAATGGTGTGTGAGACCGTTTTGATCTAATTAGGTTTTAAGACGCGCCAAAATTTTCAATATTAACCCCTTTACTTTCAAACTCAGCAGCAGAGTCATGAAAGGTTTGACCAAAAGTCAACTTTCCCAAAATCTCCAAATTTAATTCCCCAAGTAGCTTAAATACAATACCAACTCCTCATTAAATTCTATAAATCCCTCATTCGCTTAACAAATCCCC
The DNA here is from genome assembly GCA_021014915.2 of Artemisia tridentata subsp. tridentata. Lineage (NCBI taxonomy): Eukaryota > Viridiplantae > Streptophyta > Magnoliopsida > Asterales > Asteraceae > Artemisia > Artemisia tridentata. The sequence goes on along the minus strand of CP139507.1, from coordinate 93,924,817 downwards.
AATTTCACAAACCCTAACTCAAAATCAAATAACCATGAGTTCATCCAAAGCACCGATCATTGACATTTCATCAGATTCCTCTTCAGATAATTCACAAGGATGGGCAAATTACTTTCCTCCAAGTTCATCTTCAGCACAACAAAAAGGCAAAGCGGTTGTCGAAGAAGAATATTCTGACCCACTTCCATCAACACCATCCTCCTTTGAAGATTCTGATGATGATGAAACAGCAGCATGGCCAAAATCCATGACATACTATCAAGGTTCCTGGGAAATCGATCCTCCGCAACATCCTTTGACCGCTGAGCTTCAGAGACAAATGGAGAAGGTTGTTGCCGCTTTTGGTAAGAGTGTTGATCCTCCTCGTCCAAAACCAAGTATGGAGCAGGAAGTCCCTGTTCCAAAGAAAAAGCCGGAGAGGAAACAAGCTCCATCTTCAAGCCAATAGCAGAGTCCACCACCAAGACCAGTGGTACTTGCACTTCCCTGTCCTAGAGTGTCAGAAGCCATGGGTACTAGAGGACCTCGTAGCAAAGTGATGCCAGACTTTGTTGGAAAGGGAAAGGAACAAGCTTGAGTTGGGATAGGTGTGTTTAGGTTGTGAATCCTTGGGTCTTGGTTTCTTTTGATCTTCTTATGAACAATGGATGTATGGAAACTTTATTATGTACTTTTGCTTTTGTGATCAATAGACTTTATCTTTCCTTGCTTTACTTGATTGTGTATTCATGTATATCTGCAAAAGGTTAGTAGAAAAACACAAACACAAGCAAGAATATCCCACAATAGCAGCAGAGTAGGCATAGCAACAAACAACTAAACAGCAAACAATTTAAGAAACAGCAAATTTTTGACTAAACACCAGACATTGACTAAACAATCAGCACAAATCCTTACAAAACTTTACAAAAACATACAGAGATAAGATTTTTAAAGATTAAAGATTTATCATGCCAATACTAGTGTAGATCAGCAACATTATTGTCAGTATGTATTTTAACCACTTGAATTAACTTTTTCTCATAACAATCTCTAATAAAATGATGTCTTATCTCTATGTGTTTTGTTTTAGAATGAAAAACAGGATTTTTGATAATACACATGGTGCTGTTGTTGTCAATGAAACTTTTTGTGTTCATGAAATTGTACCCATAATCCAGCAGTTGGTTCTGAATCCAGAGCACTTGTCCACAACAGCTAGAAGCAGCAACATATTCTGCTTCAGTTGTTGAGTTAGCCACAACAGTCTGTTTCTTGCATTGCCATGAGATTAGCCTATGACCAAGGTACTGACAGCCTCCAGTGGTTGACTTTCTATCCAAACTAGCTCCAGCATAGTCACTATCTGAGTATGCTATCAAGTCAAAGGGTGAATTATTAGGATACCAAAGGCCCAATTTAGGTTGACCCTTTAGGTACCTAAAAATTCTTTTGACCACTTCCAAGTGTGAAACTTTTGGGGACACTTGAAATCTAGCACAAGCACACACAGAAAACATGATATCTGGCCTTGAAGCAGTCAGATACATCAATGAACCAATCATTGATCTATAAAAATGATATCTGGCCTTGAGCAAAGGTTTATTTTTATCCATTGGTGTCTTAGTTGCTTTCACATCATTGAAACCAAATTTCTTCAACATATCAGCCACATACTTGTCTTGGCTAATAAAAATCCCATCTGATTTCTGCTTAACTTGAAGCCCCAAAAAGAAAGTGAGTTCACCCATAGAACTCATCTCAAACCTATTGTGCATAAGCTTTTCAAATCCTTCACATAACACCTTATTTGTAGACCCAAAAATGATATCATCTACATAAACCTGAACAAGTAGGATATCCTTTTTGTCTTTCTTAATGAACAATGTTTTATCAATGGTTCCTCTGCAAAAACCATTATTCAACAAATACTTAGATAAGGTGTCATACCAAGCTCTAGGAGCTTGATGTAGTCCATACAGTGCTTTCTTCACCTTGTAAACCCTATCAGGATACTTAGGATCTTCAAACCCAGGTGGTTGCATCACATATACCTCTTCAGGAATCTTTCCATACAAGAAAGCACTTTTGACATCCATTTGATACACAGGAAAATTTTTGTATGAAGCATATGCCAAAAATAGTCTAATAGCTTCAATTCTTGCAACTGGGGCAAATACCTCATCATAATCAATTCCTTCTTCCTGAGTGTATCCCTGAGCCACCAATCTAGCCTTGTTTCTAATAACAATTCCTCTTTCATCTCTCTTGCATCTGAACACCCATTTAGTACCAATTGCTCTTTTTCCATTAGGCAAATCCACCAATGTCCAGACTTCTTGAAGCTTGAACTGCAGTAACTCCTCTTGCATAGCTTCAACCCAACTTTCATCTTTCATAGCCTTGTGAATGGTTTTGGACTCTTCTTGAGATAAGAAACAGGCAAATATGCAATTTTGTAAATCCTTGTGGCTATTCCTCTTTTTAAGAGTTTGAGCAAATAATCCCTGATCAAGCAAATCACTCAACCCTTTTGATTTACTTCTGGTCTGCACAGCATAGTGAACATCACCTATTATCTGCTCCTTTGGATGAATCTTGTGGATTCTGGTTGTTGGAGTGGGTCTAACAGGTATATCAGTCTCCAAATTTGATAAATCAGCTTCAGCACCAAAAACATCAACAACTTCATCATCAGTATCCACATACACTTCTTCTAATTCGGGCATCTCATCAGAAGAATCATCATAAGAATCACCATCTTTAACAGCAGTAGAGTCCTTGGGTATAGCAGCAGAGTTACCAAACCTAACAGCAAAGTGTTTTGGCCTAACAGCAGAGTGTTTTGGCCTATCAGCAGAGTGTTATGGCCTGGCAGCAGAGTTGAGAGAACTGCTGCTATGTTCATTTCCTTGTTGTCCATCAATTTCTGACTCTTCATTCCTTTCCTTATCATCATGAGAAGGTTCATCATCACCCTCTTCATTAACCTTTGGTACTTCCTTATGAACAGCATCATCATCTGAACTCTTTCTCTCTTTATCTATTGAAGAGAAGTACTGATCAAACTTCCACTTTTCAATCAAAACAAACTCCTCTGCAGATCCATCCTTCTTTGCTTGTGTACCTGCATTGGGGTTAGTTTGTGTACCTGCAGACATGTTAGTAGTACCTGCAATGACTGGTTGATAATTCATACTTTTGGTTAAAGAATCAATATCAAACATCCATTCAGGACCTTTTCCATCAACATTAGGTGTGGTTTCTCTAATTTTAACATGCAAATTTTCCACCACATGCCCAGTCCTTTGATTGAAGACCCTAAAAGCCTTACTTTCAGTGGAGTATCCAACAAAGTAACCTATGTCTGCTTTCTCACTAAACTTGCCTAAGTGGTCAATGGTGTTTAAGATAGTGACAGGACACCCAAATGGTCTAAAGAAATCTATCAGTGGTTTCCTACCATGTAATAACTCATAAGGGGTCTTATTGTGAGGCTTAACTATCTTACATCTATTTTGCACATAACAAGCAGTGTTGACTGCTTCAGCCCAAAAGATAGTGGGTAACTTAGACTCTGACAACATGGTCCTAGCAGCCTCAATTAATGTTCTATTTCTCCTCTCAGCAACACCATTTTGCTGAGGAGTTCTAGCCACACTAAATTGTCTAGTTATCCCCTTTTCCTCACAGAACTGATTCATTACTTGATTCTTAAATTCAGTTCCATTGTCACATCTGATGATCTTAACCTTGTGATTAAATAGGTTTTCTATCCTTGTAATAAAAGCCTTAAGAATGCCAGGTGTCTCATCCTTAGTAGCTAAGAAGAATACCCAAGTAAATCTACTAAAATCATCAGTGACCAATAAGCCATACATCTTTTTGTTCAAACTTTTCACATAAGTAGGTCCAAATAGGTCCATGTGTAACATAAACAAGGGTTCAGTAATAGAATTCACCAATTTGGACTTACAAGATGCTCTATGTTGCTTTCCCATTTGACAAGCAACACATACTTCAGGGTTCTCAAAAACCTTTGATGGTAATCCTCTGACCAAGTTCCCTTTCACGAACTTGTTGATAGCCTTGTAGTTCAAATGTCCAAGCCTTCTGTGCCATAGTTTGGATTCATCAATAGTGGCTTTGGCAAACAGACAAGTTAAATCTCTTTTGGGAATAATGTTCTTTATGTCCACACTGTATATATTGTCATTTCTAGGGACTTTAAGAAGTACTAATTTATCATCAGGTATCTTAAAGTCGGGAGATAAGACAAGACATTCAGTGTCTGTAAAAAGAACAAAATTCTTTCTGTCACACATTTGTGAGACACTAAAAAGATTGAACTTTAAACCATTCACCAAATACACTTTCTCAAAATCCAATTTTCCAGTTCTGATGATGCCTTTTCCAACAATTTTACCTCCTTTAGGATCATTCCCAAAGGCAACATATCCACCATCCAAAGCTTCAAAATTTTCCAAATTGCTTTGGTCTCCAGTCATGTGTGAAGAGCATCCACTATCAAAAATGCATTTATCCTTTAGCTCCTTTTTTAGATAGCCCTGCACAAAAAGTAAGAGAATTAGTTTCTCTTTGGGACCCAAGCCATTACTGACTTGGATCTGCCTTGTGCATCAAAGTAGTCAAATTTCTTCAACTGCATTGGTGCACTGCTGTGTCTGAGAACATGATCTATAACTTTAACTTTAGGTTTCCAGACCCAGCAAGCTGAGGCCTTAACAGCATAGAAATGGTTGCCCACAACAGTATCAGTAACAACTTTAGGCAAAACAGCAGAGTCTGCCTTAACAGCAGAGTTTGCCTTAACAGCAGAATCAACTATGTCCTTCTTTATGGGCCCTTTTGGTGCAATAGGAGAGATAACTCTAGAAGTACCATCTCTCATCAAAACTTCCTTGGGAACCATGTTTCTTTTGGGATGTTGGTGAGTCTTTTTAGCAAAGTTTCTATGGTTCACCCTTGTATATTGGTTCCAAACTGGTTTCTGATAGTAGTAGCACTCATCTTGCAGATGTTCAAAACTACCACAACCATAACATGCCTTTTTAAGTAATTGAAAATCAGTACCTAATCTTTGTGAAACTAGGTTGTTCCAATTTCTCTGGTTTCCTCTAGGAAAGTTATTGGTTTTCTTAGGATATACTCTAGGTGTGTTTTCATACTCAGCCATCTTCCTAGAGATACCTTTACCTAACTTAGGCTTAATAAACTCAACCTTTTTAGCCTTAGGTGCTTTTGATTCAACAACAGCAGGAATTTCTTCCTTTTTGTTCTTAGGGGTTGAATCAGATTCCACAACTTCATCATCACTGTCAGACTCCCAATCTTCAATAAGGGGTGCATCAGACCACTTTTTCTCAACCTTAGGTGACTCTACTTTAGTTTCACTAGTTTCACCTACAGGTTTGACCTCAGACGCAGGTATGAAAGACAATGTCCTAGTAGGAGGGGCATTGGCACTAAGTTTCTTAGGGTGAGCAACAGCATTATATCCTAGACCACTACCTGAGTCTGCAAAGTGTCTTCCTATTGGTTTACTGAGAATGTCAGTGGCAAATTGTTGTTTTTCCACCCTAACAATATGTTTTTCAGTCTCACTTATAGCTGAATCTTTAGCCTTTTCAGCCTCTTCTACTTTCCCCATAAGAACCTTAATCTCACAATCTTTCTTAATAAGCTCATTTTCTAGAATAGTGATCTTATCAAGATATTCAATTTCAGCCTTTTTATAAAATTCTAGCTTCTCTTCTAAATTCTTTAAACCATATTCATAACTAAGATTGTCTAACTTAAGTGTTTCATTCTCCATTTTAAGGTTTCCATTGCTAGACTTAAGTATTTCAATTGTATCAGAACTTGAGGTTCTTCTTCAGCTACCAATGCATAGTTAGGACCATCTTCAGCATGATCACTCCAGTCATACTCTCCTAACCCATCACATGACACCATAGCAGTAGTAGGATTTGGCTCTTCATCAGTAGACTTCTTGACATTCTCATTGTTTCTTTTTGGTGCTCTGCACTCTCTTGCAAAGTGTCCCTTCTTATGACAGTTAAAACATTCAGCCTTTGATTTGTCAAATCCCACATTCTTGTTCCTTCTGAACTTCATCTCTTTACCAGTTCTTTTAAGAAACCTTCTTGCCCTCATAGTTAGCATTGCAAACTGCCATTGCATATCAATCTCTTCAACATCATCAGGATCAAGTTCATCCAGATCTTGAGGCATAACTGAAGTACTTGTAGTAAGTTCAGCCAAATAAGCACAAATAGCAGCATCACTGATGGTGTTGGTGTTGGTAGAGTCAGCAGCAGAGACATGTGAACCAGCAGCAGGAACAAAAGTACCAACAGCAGAGTGCTGTTCTTGATGACTACCATAATTCTTGTTGCTTGAGGAAACAAAAGCAAGATTGTTTGTGGTAGAAGATGAACTTGACAATCCCTTGACTTCAGATTCATAAACTTTCAATTTGTTATACAGATCATCCAAAGTCATCTTCTCAAAATCTTCCTTGTGCCTCCAAATCATTGTGTGAGTATTCCATTCAGAAGATAGACTTCTCAGAAACTTTAGATTGATATCTTCTTGTGATACCTCAATCTTCAAAAGAGCAATCTGACTGGTCAGCTTATGAAGTCGATCATAAGTTCCCTCAATATTCTCAGAACTCAAAGCAGTAAAAGTTTCAAACTGATGCTTCAGTAGATTCTTTCTTGATTTCTTGGTAGCTTCATTCCCACCAAATTGAAGTTCAATAGCTTCCCATAACTCCTTAGCAGACTCAATGTGATTAAAACTTAGTTGATAATCATTAGGTATTCCCATCATGAGAATACTGTGAGCCTTGACCTCCAATCTTCTCTGTGCTTTCTCCTCACTTGTCTTGAGAGTCAAGACTGACCCAGTAGCAGTCTTGGCTGGTTGACTGTCGCCATTCAGAACAACTTCCCAGAGTGAGTAATCAACCATTCTCATGTATTGTTGAATTCTCATCTTCCAGATCTCGTACTCTCCAGTCTTGAGCATGGGGACTCTTGATGCAGTAACCATGTGTGTAGAATCGGATTCCATTGCTTACTTTGATGATTAACAGATCTTGTATTCAGTAATTCTTCTTGGTACCAGCTTCTAGATCACAAGCTCCGATACCACTTGTTGATCCCAGTTGAGCTTCACGATCTTATTAATTACTTTAGATATAAACCTAAAGCAATCGGTATAGAAACTGATCTTGAGTTGTATATCAAATATTATGCGGAACTTAATATTTGATCTTAAGAAGAATTAAAAGACAAACGAATTCTCAAACAACACTTCAATATATTAATACGATTGCTCGATAGCAATAGGGTTACAAGAAACCTTGAAGTGTAAAACAATAATGATATGTATGTCTAACCTAACCCTAGATCCTCCTTTTATAGCGTAAGGAGTCCTAGTCGGTTTACAAGACTTTCTATACAAGAAAAATATTCTTACGTATCTTTTCCAAACTTATCCTTAACATACTATACATATCTAATAAGTAGCAGAGTAACTAGTCTAGCAGCAGAGTCTTCGTGGGCTAGCAGCAGAGTTACTCTTTGCTTATTCTTCCAAACCAGCAGAGTTACAAAACAACAGAGTTTTAGTCTAATCAGCAGAGTCATTGAACTAATCAGCAGAGTTATACTTAGTGTATTTCTCGAACAGCAGCATCTTTAGACCCAACAGATGGCCTTCACAGAAAATTCCCAACCACCCGGCGGTTGGCTTTCACAGAAAGTCCCAGCCGCCCCGGTTGGGATTCCAACCGGCGGCTAGGAACCTGCAGAACAAAAAAAAATGCCGTTTGACCTTTTTCCACAAAATGCCGCTTATACCACTTCCATATTACATCAAAATTAGCCAACACCATTAACTTAACATGCTAAACTTGTTCCATGGGTACATAACCCATTTACATTCCAAAATAAGTAAAATAGGCTATATGCCAAACACCCCTTAACTGGTACTATAACCATTCAATTCCTAATTTAAATATCCTTGACCCATCATAATTACATGACTTAAACATAACTATTAACAAGGACTTGTGGACACCAAAATGACCCATATTAGACCAAGATATTATACCAAAAAGAAGATGACACTTTGGGGCTTCCAACTTTCAAAAGGCTTGATTCAAAAGAGGAGGTCTTCTACTACAACTTCTTCAAGCATAAGACTTCTACGACGTGATCACTTAGACCTTATCCTTACCTTTACTAGATTCTTCATTACCTATCAAGAAAACATCACAACTAAACATGTAAGCGAAACGCTTAGTAAGTACATAGCATAACAAGCTAAACAACACATAATAGAATCATACCATAATCATAACTAGTATAACTACTAGTTAAGCTAGCAATATAGGGGCACATACCTGATGCCAACATAGTCGACCTAAACACGATCAACCCACGAGGTTGAACCTCATCCCATAGTTAGCCTAACGACTAACTAATCTATGCCTAGAAATGGATCCATAACTAGCTAACGCACCCTATATCCTATCCTTCACCATTATCATGTAATAAAACCTGATAAAGCTAACAAAACATTATCATACATCAAATATGATAAAGCTTACAAACATGTTATTACCATATACTTACCTCAATAATCCGCTAACTCTTTACTTGGGAAATCAAGGCTCTATCTTCAATTGCTTCCTATAAAGGGGGTTAACCCGAATTAATAACTAATTCAATAATAATTCAATAAATTACCAATCTTTAACCAATTTTCTCAATTAAATCTCTTGAACCCTAATTCCAAAATCATCAAATTACTTACTTGTGATATCTTAGAAGGATTAGAGTTGCTATGGCTTGATTCTTTACTCAATGCTTTGATCAAAAGTACGAGAACCCACTTTGATCTTTTCCCTCTCTTTTCTCTTCCTGGATCGACACCACAACTGCACACCCTCACACTCTCAAGTTTTCTAAAACACTCTCTATTTTTCTATAAATTAGATATTTAATAAATTAACTTAACTCAATTGGCAAGACTAGCCCTCAAAGTTTCCTTCTTTTTACATTGACCACACATATTCACCACTTGACTCATAACACATAACTTATTATATACATATATAGTACCTTGTCGGGATATGGGTGTAACAATTCACCCCTCTTTAAAATAAGATTTCGTCCTCGAAATATATTCTTGAAATAAACGAGGATACTTATTCCTCATCTTCTCTTCCACCTCCCATCTAATACCTGTACCATTACGATGTCTCCATTGCACTTTTACTAGCGGAATTTCTTTGTTTCAAAGTTGTCTAACTTTCCTTCCTAATATCGATTCCGGTTCATCCTTTTGTGAAAGCAATTCCGGATCAATTTCGATATCATCCAAGGTGACCATACTAGTCTCATCCGCTAGATATTTCCTCAAGTAAGACACATGGAAGGTATTATGAATACCTCTTATTTCTTCAGGCAATTCCAACACGTATGCTACCTCGCCAACACGTTTCAAGATTTTAAATGGTCCTATAAACCGCGGAATTAGATTTCCTTTGTTTTTGAACCTAAGAACGCCCTTCCACGGGGAAACTTTTAGCATAACAAAATCACCTTCTTCGAATTCGATTGGTCTTCTTCGATTATCGGCATAACTTTTTCACCTATGTTGTGCTGCCTTAAGTCTTGCCCGGATCATCTCAATCTTTTCAGTTGTCGCCAACAGTATATCCGTGCTGGCCAATTCCCTCCTTCCAACTTTTTCTCAACATACGGGCGTCCTACACTTTCTACCATAGAGCATCTCATAGGGTGGCATGCCTATACTAGCATGATAACTGTAGCAACCGTGAATTTTCTAGGTTCTTGCGTGACGATTAATTTAGGCACTACTCCGACTCTGGCACTAGGAAACCTAATAAGTCGAGTTTAAACGAGAAACGATCACACTTTATTTTATAAACGTATTTATTATCAAAATCGATGGAAAAACATTTTTAAGACGAACGGTGATGATTAAAAATTTAATCGGTGATGTTTAACATTTTTCAGGAATAAGAATAAGTAATCTCGGGAGAGAATAATAATAATTATTCCGCTAGTCCTTGCACCGACTCCTTAAGTGAAAAATAAGCTTGCACAAGGACCTAATAGAAATACCAGGTTTATTAAAAACCCTAACCCTAACCCTACCCATTTGTTATCCATTTCATCATCTCCAACATTTTCACACACTCTCTCTCTCCTCTCTAACTGCCGCCGCCGGCCACCCTTAAAACACCACCACCACCGCCCCTACAACTACACCACCACCACCATAATACACGTCACTCTCCTCTCTCTTTTGGTGTACATCACGCGCCACCCAAACAACCCACCTCCCTCGTTATTTTTGATCCGCCGCCACCAAATCCATCCACCATCATTGTTATACTCTAAAATCTATAGATCGAGCGAAGATACGGTAAGAACAGGCGTTTTCACGCGTGGGTTGACTCGTTCATGAGTCAAACTCGTGGTTTTTATTGATTTTTCGGGTTAAACAAATGGGTTTTGATGTTTTGAACAAGTAAAATAATTTGGTATCGATATGTGTCGTGTGTGTGTCGTATTTTTGTGGTGTCAATGTGAAGCCGAGAGCTTAAGCTCACGGTATGGGCTTATTTTCGAGCTTATGGTTCTTGTGGTGATTATCTTGTTATTATTATGTTTTCTTTTTGGTTTGTTGTCGTGAAAATGATGGACCAAAAGTCCGGTTTTGTTTGACTGCCGACGAGAGAAAGGTAAGCCGAGACCATGGAGGTCTCGGCAATGGTCTTGTGTGGTTACTCGGTATGCTTGTGGTTAACTTACAAATTATTGTTTGATTTTTTTTGGTAACTTGTTGTTGTCGAGAGATTTAGACCACATGAGGTCCGTTTGGTTCGAGTTAAGTGGCGGGGAAAGCTAGGCCGAGACCCTTATGGTCTCGGCAACACTTGGATATTGCTGTGTTATTATTTATTTTGTTGATGAAATATTATGGCCAAAAACCCTTAGGGTCCATACGGTTCGAATAAGCGGCAATGATTGTGTTATTTTTTTTAGTTTTGTCGAACCACATCTAGCGAAAAGAAACATTATTATTTGATTGTGAGTGTTTCGTGAGGATTTAAACCCGCAAAAATAATATTGATTGTGTTGATTGAGAAAATGGGAATCGATTGTGTGACGATTATTAGTTGACGGAGATTAGGTTAGATGTGTGTCGTAGACGACCACGAGTGGTTGAAGTGGATTGCGGTGATGATATTTAAATTGTTGTATGTGTATTAATTTGATATGGATTGATAAAATAAGCCGAGAGGTCATGACTCGGACTTGTGACTCGAAACAAATAATAACTCAAGATAAAAATAAAAACGAACTCGAAACATATGTATGAATGTATATATGTGCCACAACGGTAATCACGTAAACATTTTCCAAATAATTAATAACAAGTTTATTAATTGTTGGTTTATTTAAAAAACAAAACAAAAATTTATTTTTTTATAAATCACTAGTTTACTAAAAACATAACTAAAGGTTTATTTTTATGAGTTATTAAATGTTTCGAGGGCACGCAAGACAAGAGGTATTATTAGAGTAGTATTGAGGATATTATAGGATTAATGTCAAGTTGGCGAAGCGGATAAGTATCCGACCATTCGTTCAAGTAACATATTAAGTCTTAAGGTTTTATCACTAAATTTTCAAGTTATCGTAGAGGTTGTTTTTGGAGTATTGCTTCAAATAGTCGTATTGCTATATGAAGTTTACTTTGAGTCATTTACGTCTTGGTCGTTTCGCTTGGCGTGTGTTCACTTGAGTCGTGTCATGTCACCACTACACACACGTCGATACCAAACACTAATAACGGATTGAGAAAGAGATTTTGGAATTTAAAACGGAATCTACTTGGGATGGTTTACTTTTGGAACTTTTACATTTGGAGATTATGTTAAGGCGAATTTACATTATTAGGTTGTGCCGAGTCCGTGAGTGCCGATACTTGAGAGCCGCCGAGTACTTTACTTCTGTAGATCTTGTTGTGCTTTGCTTGCTTGAGGTGAGTTCTCGTAGCCCCACTTTTTAACGTGTTTTTACTTTGGGGTGGAATGGTACTCAATGTTTTTAACTGTTTTCATGCTGTGATTCTACTGTTTTCATGATTTTGGACAATATGTGTGTTTGATTGCAATATGTGCCCTTTTGTGTGAATCAAATTGTGTGGACAATATCTAGGTAATTAGCATGGTATGGATTTATTTTGTTGTTAATCACTTAAGACAGTAAGTTTGTGTAACAACTTCTGACTTAATTTCATGACAGTTCTTGTTTGATGAGTTGTGAAATCAAGTTAGATCCAAGTTGTTACATAGCTTAATGTTTTGGATGATAGAACTGAATTTGTGCGGTTTCTATATTGCGTGGGCATTATGTGTGTTGATGCGATTACATGCTGTGACGTGTTTTGTTTTGTGCAACCCGTGTTTAACAACCTTGTGCAACCGTATTTAGCAACCTTGATGTATAACTTTGGGGAAGTGACACCCAGTATATAACTTTGGGAAAGTGACACCCAATATATCATTTTGGGAATATGGCACCCAGACTATGTGTGGATCAATTATGCGTATTTGCCGTCAGTGATAGGTTGTGGTCTTTACTATGTGCTCATATTCGTATATCTTGCTCACTATTGTCCTAAGCTATTTTTCACAGCATCGTGGGTCAACTTTTAAACCTACGAGCTCACCAACTTTATGTTGACGTTTTCTAGTACCATTTTCAGGTGTTATTGAAGCTGCTTAGATAGTTGAGTATTGACTGGCTTAGCAAGACTTAAGACAAGACCCTCCCGGGTTATATCTCGTGGAGTTGCATTTGATATTTCCTAATGACGTTGTTTAACTTTGAGACTTATGTTTATCTTGGATCTTTATACTCATCCCTGTTGTGGGAGTTTACGATTCTTATTGGTCTTATGTTATACATTTAGTTTTCTCTATTGTGACACCTTGTGTTTTCTTGACTATGAGGTCATAACCCGTGAAATGCCATTCCGCTGCGCCATTTTTGGGGTGTGACAATAACTATTGTTGTAGGCGAATTCAACTAGAGGCAAATGATCATCCCAATTACCTCCAAAGTCAATCATACAAGCCCGTAACATATCTTCCAAAGTTTGGATCGTTCTTTCGCTTTGTCCATCGGTTTGTGGATGAAAAGCTGTGCTCATATGTAACTTCGTACCAAGTTCTTCTTGAAAACTTTGCCAAAACTTTGAAGTGAAACGTCCGTCTCTATCAGAAACTATAGAAATGGGTACTCCATGACGCGCGACTATCTCGTTGACATAAATCTTCGCTAACTTATAAACAGGCATATTCTCCCTGATCGGGATGAAGTGTGCACTCTTTGTCAATCGATCTACTATAACCCAAATTGTATCGTTTTTCTTTTTTGTTCTTGGCAATTTTGTAATGAAGTCCATGGTAATCTTCTCCCACTTCCAAACTGGAATATCTAAGGGTTGGACTTTCCCGTACGGCTTTTGGTGTTCGGTTTTCACCTTCAAACAAGTTAAACATCTTTCCACATACTTCACGCAACCTCTTTTCATACCCGGCCACCAATAGTTTCTTTTTAAATCAATGTACATTTTCGTAGCTCCCGGATGAATAGAAAACTTTGATTTATTCGCTTCTTCCAAGAGTAATTCCTTAATGTCACATCGAAAAGGAATGTAAACTCTTCTATACCATGTCTTAATCCCTCGGCTGTCTTTTTCAAGATGAGGAATGGGAGACGCGATACGTTCTTTTTCTCGGTTATCTTCTTTCAACGCTTCATCTTTAGCTAACTTAATTCTGTCAAAATATCGGATGTGATAATCATCCGTAATGAGTGAATCCGTGTTATATCGCTTCGGCCCTTATGGCTTAGCGCATCCGCCACGACATTCGCCTTACCAGGCTGGTAGCGAATTTCATAATCATAATCTCTCAGCAAGTCTAACCACCTACGTTGCCTCATATTCGGATCCTTCTTCTCAAGAAAGTACTGAAGGCTTCTATGATCGGTGTAAATTATGAACTTCACCCTATATAAATAATGCCTCCAAATCTTCAAAGCAAAGACTACGGCCGCAAATTCAAGATCATGAGTCGGGTATTTCTCCTCATGCTTCTTCCATTGTCTCGAAGCGTAAGAAATTACTTTACCCCTTTGCATGAGAACACTTCCAAGATCAAAGTAAGATGCATCACTATAAACCATCATGTCATCGGTTCCTTCCGATAACACTAGGATCGGTGCTTCACATAACCTCTTTCGTAAAGTACGGAAAGCTTCTTCTTATTTCTCACTCCACACAAAAGGAACATTCTTCTTGGTGAGCTCAGTTAACGAAGATGAAATTTTGGAGAAGTCTTGAATGAACCATCGATAATATCCCGCAAGTCCAAGAAAACTTCAAATTTCACCAACGTTCTTCGGTGCTTGCCAATTCATCACGCCTTCAACCTTTGACGAGTTAACTTTAATACCATCAGGATTAATAACGTGACCGAGGAACTGAACTTCTTGTAACCAAAATTGACATTTTGAGAACTTGGCATACAATCTTTCCCTTCCCAGCGTCCTTAGAATTTCCCGAAGATGCTATTGGAATAGATACGGATATCATCGATGAACACTATGACGCATTTATCCAACATCGGTCTACATACACGGTTCATGAGATCCATGAAAACTGTCGGCACGTTCGTAAGACCAAAGGGCATAACCGTAAACTCATAATGTCCATAACGGGCCCTAAAAGCCGATTTAGGAATGTCTTCTTCTCGAACCATCAACTAATGATAGCCCGAATGGAGATCAATCTTTGAAAACCACCTTGCACCCTGGAGCTGATCAAATAGATCATCAATTCTTGGTAACGGGTACACATTTTTCACCGTGACTTTATTCAATTCACGATAATCAATGCACAACCGCATACTACCGTCTTTCTTTTAAACGAACAGAATTAGAGCTCCCCATGGTGAGCTACTAGGGTGAATAAAACCCTTGTTGAGTAACTCCTGGAGTTGGTTCATTAACTCTTTCATCTCGGTCGGAGCAAGGCGATAAGGAGTTTAGGAAATAGGAGTAGCACCCAGAACAAGATCAATACGGAATTCAACTTGTTTGTCGGGTGGAATACATGAAAAATCTTCCGGGAATACATCACGAAATTCATTAACAATCAGAACGTCGTCAATATTTTTCTCCTCAAAACTCGTATCCACCACGTGCGCCATAAAGGCAAGACAACCACGTGATAAATATCTCCTAGCCTTCATTACAGAACATAATTTTAACTCGCCCTCCCTTTTATCACCATAAATCACCATTTCACGACCGCTAGGATTTATAACTCGGATGTTCTTTTGTCTACATAGAATGTCAGCATTGTGCTTGTAAAGCCAATCCATACCTACAATAATATCAAACTCTCCGAGCAATATATTAATTAAATCAATCCTAAAAAGACTCTCATCGATCTCTACCTCTACATTACGATACACATTAGACACCACAACAACTTTACTATCGGTAATTTCAAATTCTACGGGTGTCAGAAGCTTATCTAACGGAGTGGACAATTCCTTACTAAAACTATAAGATACAAAGGACACACTTGCGCCCAAATCATACAAAACACGAGCGGGTTTGGAATTAACGAGAATTATACCTGTGACAACATCGGAACCCGACTTCGCTTCCTTGGCACTCATCTGATAAACACGAGTTTTTGGTTTCGGAACCTCAACCTTTTCTCCTTTGATCAAGTTAGACGACTTCGCTTGCCTAGGATTGGCCTTAGGACATTCACTTAACTTATGTCTTTCTTCATTGCACCCATAACATATCACCAAAGGCTTGGTGTAATTCTTGCTAATGTGGCTTGGATCTCCACATTTAAAACATCCCTTCATCCCTGATTTACATTCTCCCATATGGTTCAGAACCTCAACCTTTTCTCCTTTGATCAAGTTAGACGGCTTCGCTTGCCTAGGATTGGCCTTAGGACATTCACTTAACTTATGTCCTTCTTCATTGCACCCATAACATATCACCAAAGGCTTGGTGTAATTCTTGCTAATGTGGCTTGGATCTCCACATTTAAAATATCCCTTCAACCCTGATTTACATTCTCCCATATGGTTCTTACTGCACCTATTACACCGAGGTGGTAACTTCCCCGTGTTGTCCTTCCCTGTGAAATTAAATTTGCCCTGTTTACCGAATGTTGTTGGTTGATCTAGCTTTCTTTTTACGACCTTCTTCTCCTTGCTCTTCATTCCATCCAAATCTGCTTCTCGTGTATGTGCCCTACTTAGAAGGTCCTCCATGGTGGTGCACTTGAAAGGCGATACTATAGTACGAATTTCATCATTGAGCATCCTTTGAAATTTATCAACCTTAAGCTTCTCGTTGTCAAGATACTCCGGGCAATATAGCACCATATCACAAAACTTTCCCCACAACTCATTCACCAATTCATCAGTTTGCACAAGGGTATGAAATGCTTCTCTTATTTCATCAATCTCTTCCGTGGAAGCATACTCTTTAATAAATACTTCCTTGAATTGTTCCCACGTGCACGTCTCTCTCCAAGCACTACCTTTTTCATTCGCCTTACCTTCCTACCATATTTTAGCCTGTTCAGGAAGATAGTTGGTAGCAAAGTTTACCTTATCCTCCCCCGCACAACGACTAGTGCGGAAAGCCCCTTCTATATCAGTAATCCATCTAAAACTTTTTAATGGGTCAAGAGATCCCGTAAATATGGGTGGAGAACAAGCGATGAAGTCACGATAAGTAGATTTTTCCTTCCCTAATCCGGGTCTAGCATTCGAATCATTCACTAAGTCCCCACTCTTCTTAAGCTTCCCCATCTCCTCTTGAAATATCTTTTGCAAGTTCTTGGTTGTTTTATTGACATAAAAGGGCATAGCCTTCTCAATAGCCCTTCCCACTCTATCCGCCACCAAGGTATCCAATTCTTTCAACTCTGCTCTAGTAAAATTTCTAGGATTAAGGTTCTCCGGCATTGGCAATGACGTTTCACTATTAGAATCCCCATCGTCCTGTGTATCCCCATCATGGTGGGAGGAGGTCGCCCTTAACACCTCCTTATTAAAAACCGCCGCCATCTTTTCTACGATACTGAAATTTAGCAATTCACACTATCAAGCATAATCGTATACATATCGATGCATGAATCACATACCTATATCTACATATTATATATAACAGGATGCGTATGACGTCATCAAATTCAGGATTGATGAATAAGCGCTGGATTGATGAGTAATCATGCTCTTATTCCACCTAAGCAGTCCACCTAAGCAAGATTTGACCAAATTTTCGAAGGTTTGACCTTTAAATCCGAAATTTTAAAAAATGACCATAGTGAGATTCGAACATGCATCTTTAGGTAAACATGGAAACGTCTCAACCAATGGAACCAAGCCATTGATTGTGATGAAGCACCTAAAACAAAAAAGATATACTAGACAAAAGAGCAATTTAAATTATCAAGCATATCTTTTCCTTAAATATAGTTCTGCAATATTAATTATATGAAATAATTAGGAGAATCCCTACAAGTTAGCCAACCCTAATCAAAACATACAGGAAAAAAATATGCACTTCATTCATAATATATTTTTTCTTCTAATGTTCGGTTTACAATTTTTTTTTCTTCATCACAGTTTGCAACCATGAATGCTTGACATCTCATGTAATGTTTCTTTGATATATTAATTAAAATTATGCATTATTCTAATTAAATAAAACAACTCTTTTTCTTCATCACAGGTTTGCAATATTTTTAGTTAATATCCACCTTTTATTCATTGATCACACAAAACCATCATCTAATTCCTTTTTTTTTTTTCTCTAATGCTCATCTACTGACTTTTTTAGGTGTTCATGTATTAGAGCCAATTAATTATAATTTGCCAGGTTTGTGAGTTGTTATTTTATAGAAAATAAATTGATTCATTTGTTTGATTGTGAACAGGTTATTGGGTACTCCTCTTCTTATTTGGATTATTGTTATTTATTTGTTTCATTAATACTGCTGGCTCAAGAAAGTTAATACTGTTAGCTTTATCGGATATATTGTTAGTACTGCCAAACATGGATTTTGGTTTTGTGATCGGAGTGTGGTTACATGAAACAAATTAAGGTGTTTCGATTATCAATCTAAGTGTAACAAATTATGGTTACTTTGCGTTTTATTCACATTGGTATTTTTTATCAGGTAATTTTGTTGAAAAGAAAATACACCAAATTCAACTTTCTGGTAGTTTATACATATTTTTACTTTTAGTGCGGATCGAAACAAAATTAGGTTAGTGGATGTTTGATTTTTTACTTTCAGTTTATAAATCAACCTTGACTCTAACTGCTTTTGTATCTTTCCTTTTTAAAGTTTCAATAAATATATGTATCTGTGCATCCAGCTAAATAAATGTTCAGTGTCTATTCTTAAAGTTATTGATGGTTTTAATCTCCATGACCATTCAATTGGTATCTGTAAGTAATTAGTGAAGATTGGGATAAGGCATCTGACTGAGCTCGATCAGTTGAGAGTGAGGCTAAAGCTTTACTCAGTTTTAAACGAACAAGTAATTAATTTCCCTGAACCATTTATATTTACTAATTAAAATTTTTGTATTGATGTTATATTTATTGTTATTTGTATTTTTTTTGGTTCGGATGGATTACCTCAACTTATGGCCTTCAGTAGAAAAAGAGCACAATCTTTTTTTGTCTGGTGCTATTAAAGATCTAGAGTCAAACACTCTCCGAATTCCTATAACCGAAGGGGCATCGGTATGTCATTTTACCAAAATACATTTAGTTAGATTTCATTAGCTGTGGCAAAATGGGCGGACATCTATGGTTTACACATCCATGACTGTAAACCCACTGGAAATGCCTTGGTGAGAAGCCCCCTTTCTTATTATGGTTGACGGACAATGGCTGATGGTGATGCTATCTCCATCTTTGGGTAAAGCAATATATGTAGGCACCTCTAGCCATTGTGACTGTTTTAAATAGATGAGTTCATGAGTGTTTGGAACATTCTTAATATCTGAATTTAGGGGGTTTCGAACTATCTTAATAGCTGAATTCAGGGTGTATGGTTATATGTCAATACATATATTGAATTTAATAACAAAACGATGGTCAATAAGATAGATGATATCAAAGGTTCAGTCCCCGGCTTGGATGCGAAACACATTTAGTGAGATTTTGACATGTGAAACGAAGCATTTGTCATTTCGATGAGTTATATTTCCTGCTTTAAATATATTTTGTATGGTTTATATGTCATTACTGTTTCTCTTATATGTGAATGGACAAGTTTTTTAGATACTGAAGCTATGACAACGATGCTACAAGCGATAAACCAGGGAAGAAGAAACCTTTAATTAAAGCTAATGGACCTCGAGTAAGTCTATACTTTATGTGCCATCCTGTTTGTATGTTTCAGTGATGGTTTTTGATGTGTCAACGATTGATCGCATTTTTTGTTTAAATTTTATGTACCTAGGGGAACTGAACTGAAATGCATGTATTGGGTACCTTTGCAGATTAATTTTCTGACTTCTAAAACTCGTATGAAGATGTTGGACTTTGGATTGTTGTGATTCAGCCCGATCGAAAGAAGACATGGCATGGTAATTTATTACTATAAAATATGTATTATTATTAGTATGCCAATCTATACAAGTCATGCCCGCCCATTGGGCGGGCTTTGAAGTCTAGTGTATATATATATATATAATATATTATATATATATATATATATATATATATATATATATATATATATATATCCTTACACTAACACCCTAGCTCGTCACTCGTGTATGGTCTAAATGATTTCAATTTCACATATGTACCATATTTTTCTCACTACGGTGGCTAGGCGTAGTCATAAAAATATTTTACATACGTGTCCTCAAAATCATTCAACAATACGCAAATAAAAAACACTAGTTCTAAGCACATCTACACAAGGCCTAAGTCAAGGAAATCCTAAAGTGAAATCCTAAATCTCTTAGACCAAAGCTCTGATACCAAGTTGTTACACCCCTTGCCCGTCTAAACCAAAAATTAAAACTTTTTGGGCGGAAACGACTCAACTTAACGTACCTTCTAATACACTTTTGAGTATTGACAAAAATCGAAAAACATTTAGGACTTGAGACTAATTTTAAATGGAAATAGACTCAATTACCTTCAAAATGCCAAGTGACACGACTCTTGACAACTTACGGATCGAAAGATATGATTTTTCAAAAATCGACAATTTCTGAAAAATACGGCCCAACCGCCGGTTGGGATGCCCAACCGCCGGTTGGCCTTCACAGAAAAGTCCCAACCGCCCGGCTGGAGTCCCAACCGGCGGTTAGCCTTCACAGAAAAATCCCAACCACCTGGCTGGAGTTCCAACCGGCGGTTGGCTTTCACAAAAAGTCCCAGCCACCCCGGTTGGGATTCCAACCGGCGGCTGGGAACCTGCAGAACCAAAAAAAAAAATTAAAAAAAAAATGCCGTTTGACCTTTTTCCACAAAATACCGCTTATACCACTTCCATATTACATCAAACTTAGCCAACACCATTAAATTAACATGCTAAACTTGTTCCATGGGTACATAACCCATTTACATTACAAAATGAGTAAAAGAGGCTATATGCCAAATACCCCTTAACGGGTACTATAACCATTCAAGTCCGAATTTAAACATCCTTGACCCAACATAATTACATGACTTAAACATAACTATTAACAAGGACTTGTGAACACCAAAATGACCCATATTAGACCAAGATATTATACCAAAAAGAAGATGACACTGTGGGGCTTCCAACTTTCAAAAGGCTTGATCCAAAAGATGGGGTCTTCTACTACAACTTCTTCAAACATAAGACTTCTACGACATGATCACTTAAACCTTATCCTTACCTTTACTAGATTCTTCGATACCTATCAAGAAAACATCACAACTAAACATGTAAGCGAAACGCTTAGTAAGTACATGGCATAACAAGCTAAACAACACATAATAGATTCATACCAAACAATAACTAGTATAACTACTAGTTAAGCTAGCGATATAGGGGCACATACCTCATGCCAACATAGTCGGCCTAAACATGATCAACCCATGAGGTTGAACCTCATCCCATAGTTAGCCCAACGACTAACTAAGCTATGCCTAGAAACAGATCCATAACTAGCAAACGCACCCTATATCCTATCCTTCACCATTACCATGTAATAAAACATGATAAAGCTAACAAAACATTATCATACATGGAATATGATAAAGCTAACAAACATGTTATTACCATATACTTACCTCTATAATCCACTAACTCTTTACTTGGGAAATCAAGTCTCTATCTTCAATTGCTTACTATAAAGGGGGTACCCGAATTAATAACTAATTCAATATTAATTCAATAAATTACCAATCTTTAACCAATTTGCTCAATTCAATCTCTTGAACCTTAATTCCAAAATCATCAAATTACTTACTTGTGATATCTTAGAAGGATTAGAGTTGCTAGGGCTTGATTCTTTATTCAATGCTTTGATCAAAAGTACAAGAACCAACTTTGATCTTTTCCCTCTCTTTTCTCTTCCTGGATCGACACCACAACTGCATACCCTCACACTCTCAAGTTTTCTGGAACACTCTCTATTTTTCTTTAAATTAGATATTTAATAAATTAAATTAGCTCAATTGGCCAGACTAGCCCTCAAAGTTTCATTCTTTCTACATTGACCACACATATTCATTACTTAACTCATAACACATAACTTATTATATAAATATATTGTACCTTGTCAGGATATGGGTGAAACAAAGGTTGTGCGTTTTTGTAGTTTATCAGAAAACATAAGTGGTTTAATTTTTGATTTATTATGTGTTCGGTTATGAGGAATAATGTGATGCGATTGGTGATATGATGAAGATGGCGGATGAGTTACGTGGGAGAGTTTAAGATGTAGGCTGATCTATCATAATGTGTGTTTGAAGGGTTAGGTCAAAGTGATTAGTTTATAGCACTTCACACCGAGTATGGTTTTTGTTTGGATCGGGTTATATTTTTGCTGGACTAGAACCAAGAGGAAATGGGCTGATGTATCATACGGATTTTGGGCTGAACTCGGCTATAAATTACATGGCTGCAAATTTTGACTTAATGTTATCTATTAGTCAAAATTTGTGATAAATTTTGGACTAAGAGTGGTATTTTTGGTAATAAAATTTTCACGGGGATACATATTTCACATGGTTAAATTTTGAACGTTATCAAAATGTGACCACGGGGATTATTCTTTATTACTTATTTGAGCCTGAAGTGGAGTTTCACGAGTTTGTGCACTTAGTATTTTAAAGTCTAGGGGTTGGTTGGATGCAAGACTTGTAGAGATCCTTGTTTTGGGCATTTATAGAATAGTTATTCAGACTTGGACATCTAGCTATGTCTGAGATCTATAAACGCATAAGTTGGTTCTTAATGCTCACAATAGCTATCACTTTAAGGAGTTACGTTGTAATGCTCTGTGTCACAAAAGGTTGTGGATTGTTCAAGAGGCGGATATACAATAAAGGATGGATGGTTGGGTATATGCCACTACCTATAATTTAAGCAGTGACGTTGTTGTGCTCAAAATAGGTTCTTAATCACACATTAGTACAGGCTTTAGTCACAAGTCTGGGAATTTTACTTCATTCTCAAGTTTGTCATATTGAGTTGTCTCTATACATGGTCACTTAACATTAGCCAGTGGAGGTGAAAAGAGGCTTGATAAGAGGTTGATCTGAAGAGAATTATAGAGATAATAGTTATCGATATCCACTCATGGGGTATTGATTTGTATGTTGCTTCCAGTTGATATGTTTAGGTACACATATGTATGACGAGTTTGAAAGATCGTCATCATCCTGGAGGGAGAAATGTGTACATCGGTGCTTTTATTGAAGAACTGGAAGCATTCTAAGTGAGTTGAAGATGTCGATATGATGCTCCCCAAACAAACCTGTGAAGAAGTTACAGATTATCAGTCTATGATCCATTTTCTGCTGTGCATGACAAGATAAGAGACTAAAGACAATTTGGGCAGAATTCAGAGAAACTTATTCTACAAGCATCAGGGTTATATTAAATAAGGTTGTCAATTAGATCATTACAGTGATTCTGCAAGTAATTCAAGCAAGCTGAGGAAGATACGAGAAGATCAAGAGCTGTGAAGACATCCTCAAAGGCAACTACACTACTTCAGCATTGTATTCATCATTGTTATGTACTTGTTAGGAATCATTGTAACCAATTCACGTATATCTCCAGCTGGAGGGAGATTGTTAGAAATGAAGATGAGCGATATTTACTTGAATTGGAGTAGACAACAAGTATGCGTATAACGCAGGGACTGCTAATGTAATAATGGAATAGTTGTCTTATGTTTGGCCTATAAATACCCCTCAAGTCTCCACTTGAAGGGTGTGGGTGTGTAACCTTATTTTTCATATTAATAATATCTTCTTTCACCTCACCTTCTCTCTACTTTCTCTCTCTAAAAACTAACATGGATTTGATATACTTTGATCAACCTAGACCTCCTAAACCACATAAATCACTTGTATTATCGGTCCTACAGGATCAGTAGGTGAGGAGAGAAAATAAATAGAGAAAATTTCAAAATTTATGAAAATAAAAAAATTGATTTTGGAGCATTTTGAGAGGATAGTGGGTAGAGAAAATTTAAAATAAGTATAAGAAAAGTGAGAATAAGTGAAGTAAGGAGAGGGAAGAAAGATGTAAGCACTGGAGTGGAAGAATGGTGAGTATTTGAGGGATGATAATTCACAAACATCTTAGAAGATTCCTAAGTCATCCACAAGAATATGTGTTGATCCCAGTTGAACACTTGATCGAATTCCCTTAGCTTGTAAAGGTTAAGTAATATTGAATAAATCGAATACAACTTATGTAGAAACTACCTTTGAGTATATTAGAATTTATGCGAAATCTAAATTTTAATATTAAGAAGAACTTAAAAATCAATATCAAACAAATCACTTTAATATTATTAATAATAATACGAATACTCAATAGTATTAGGGTTTACAACCTTGAAGTTTTCTAAAGAATCGTATCAATCAATCGTGTAATCGTTTCTCTATCACTATGCCCTAGGACCTCCTTTTATAGACCAAGGAGTCCTAGTAAGCTTACAATAACTTTCTCTACAAGATAACTCTTAAAAGAAACTTTTCTATATTTATCTAACCGACTATACATGTTTATCTCATAAGCAGTACTAACCAAACATACTAGCAGTTGTATCTTTAATTCTAGCAGTCTTAACTCTTCAGCAGTAGTAAGTTAATACTAGCTGTACTAACTTTTCTTCTAGCAGCACTAACTACTTAGAGTATTTTCCTTCAAGTTCGGTAGCAGTTGTAACTCTGAAAGTAGTTGTAACTCTGAACTGACAGCAGTAACTTTAAGTTTAGCAGTGGTAACCACTTGGTGTATTTTCTTGAACATCTTCAGCAACACTAGTAGTAGTGTCATTAACCGTGATTTCAAGTCCTTTTCCAAGCTTCAAAATTTCCCTATTCACCTCAGGAATTCCTATTCATGGGTTACTATTCACCAATCACTATTCATCATTTTACAATTCATCGGTTTTGAAGTCAATTTGAGACTTTGAGAAGTCGTCCAAAAATTTTACTATTCAAGAAACACTATTCATCCCCGGAGAAAAATCATTATTCATGGTTATCGTTCATCTTTTCGTAAACTAGGTTTACGGGTATTCAAATTCTCATAACCAGAAAGGTTTAGCTGCGTATTCATGCATCATCAGTAAGGACACATCATACAGACTAGGGTAGTCTGCATATCATCCGTAACACCATCAGTACATTAGTTCATGCACGGACATGCATTATTTTAATTTACGTATGGTTATTTATATAATTAACGTTACCACTCAGTCATTACTACTAACATTATACCCAATACTCTCGACTATGATCCTAACATATTTTCATACTCATAATAATAATATAGAGATTATATTATCAATTTACCCGGTGTTCTTAAACCAATCGCTATATTTTCCTTTAGGAGCTTATAACTCCGTCGGTTTGCGAATTTTAAACCCGATCATTATTTTAACACCTGATTCTTGTCAGGAATATGAATTTACAATTTTTACAACTTCGTCGTATTTTATTTCAACTCGTCACGATTTATTTCTAGTTAACACGGTACACGATAACACCTAATGTATACACTAAACAACTAATACTTGTTAATTGGGGGGACATAAGCATTACTGAGCCACTAAAAGCCTTCCTTCCTTTCTCCATTTTGACGTCAATATGCCATAGGTCCAATTTAGATCACTTAATTTTCTAGACTATAATTAATGCTTCAATACTTTATGTTTTGTGAATTAATTTCCATAACACATTCACTACAACAACAACTAGCTACAAGAGATCAAACTCTCTCTTTTTCTCTCTTCCTTTCTCGGCCCAACCAAGAACACCCAAGGAAATCCATAGAGTTTTGAAGTTCAAGTATTAATCTTACTCCATTTGCTATCCTAGTTAAGGTTTTGTGATCAAAACCCTAAGTTATTGCACATTTCTCATCAAATCACTCCAATATTGTAAGTAAACTTCAAGAACATCTTTTTGATCTTTTCATACTTTCATTTACTTCTTATGTACATGTATTTTCAAGATATATTGGTTAGTAATGCAAGTTACATTCGTTTTAGATACCACTTTGTTTATAAACTATCGCAAACACTAGATCTATAAGTTTCACTAGTAATCCCATGAGATCCACCAAGGTTGATGATATTTAGGACCCCATGACACCCTAAGAAGGTGTATGGTTGGATTTGCGATCTTGTGGAGTTGATTTGAGGTGATATGATCAAGTTTAGAACCAAGGAAATGAGTGTTTCACAATCTAAAATAGCTACAGTCCAAAATCGTGTAATCTGGAAATTTCAGTAACTTTTGGGCTATTTTGGCATTCAAATTTAGAAAGTTCTTTCAAAAACGAAACCGTGGCCACTTGAATCACTAAAAACTGACTTATAACGAAGAAGTTATGATTTTTCAAAGTTAGACGACGAAAACTAAATTTCTAAAAAATAGCTTGCTGTTCGCCGAACATTAAAGGAGCAAATGAGGCGTTAGACATGATCTAGGAGAGCCGAGCTACTGAGATTATGTTAGTTCGTGTTATGACGAATCCGTGGATATAAAGAACGTAGAAAACGAGCTCATAACGACCGAGATATACACGTTTGAATCCGACGAACTCTACTTTATTTTTGACAGCACTAATAGAAATGTTTTCTAAGTGTAAAACTAGCATTTTGCAAGTCACAACATTAATAGCCGACTATCTAATTGATCGAGACGTATTTGGTCAAGAGTTAAATTTAACGACATTTAGATGTTGTTATAAGGTTTTCAAAAGCGTCGAGTTTTACCGCTAACACTTAACATACAATATTTCGCGACTAGTTTTGCGAGGCCATTTGGGCACATTTTCAAGTTGTGAAAAATAGTAAATTTCGACAAAAATATTTTATTTACAGATAGAATACCAAACAAGGATCGTGGAATATTGTTTCAACATAATTACACGAAAAGTGTTTATTAACTTAACGAGACGTCAAAAATGTATTTTTCGACGATAAACGTTATTTTCAAAACAAACGAGTGGTATCGTTAACATTCGTATTTTCATGTGTAGCATCATTTCATTGCTTACATTAGATCATACCATCATATTAGGTCGCGGTTGAAGACCGAGCCTCATTTCAGCATATCCACTTTTGTCATTGTAGCTATCGCACCAGGTGAGTTTCATAGCCCCTCCTTTTACTTGTTTTGTAACTATTTTGGGGGAGAATACATGCTCGTTTTTCATTAAACTCTATGCTCGTTTTACTTTTAAACTTCATGCTTGTTTTGCTTGAGACGTGAGTTGTCTTTGAAACATTATTGATTGGTTAAAATACTTGAGTCGTTGCTCGGAAGTATTTTGTGTTTACATTTTTCATCCTTGATCATTTCATTATGGACACCAGTAGATTAAGCTATTTCATTTTGCCTATATTATGACCCATTAAGCTCGATTGTTGTAGATAGATCTGCCCGTCCGGGTGGTTTCCCCACTTGACTATATGTCAAACGTGTTGTGGTTTCCCCACTTGACTGTGATGTCAAACGTATTGTGCTTTCCCCACTTGACTAAATGTCAAACGTATTGTGGTTTCCCCACTTGACTGTATGTCAAACGTATTGTGGTTTCCCCACTTGACTGTGATGTCAAACGTATTGTGGTTTCCCCACTTGACTGTATGTCAAACGTATTATGGTTTCCCCACTTGACTGTGATGTCAAACGTATTGTGGTTTCCCCACTTGACTGTATGTCAAACGTATTCTGGTTTCCCCACTTGACTGTGATGTCAAACGTATTGTGCTTTCCCCACTTGACTGAATGTCAAACGTATTGTGGTTTCCCCACTTGACTGTATGTCAAACGTATTGTGGTTTCCCCACTTGACTGTGATGTCAAACGTATTGTGGTTTCCCCACTTGACTGTATGTCAAACGTATTATGGTTTCCCCACTTGACTGTGATGTCAAACGTATTGTGGTTTCCCCACTTGACTGATATTTCAAACGGATCATAGTTTCCCCACTTGACTGTTAGGTCAAGGTATGCCCAAACTAGAATCTTAAGGCTTTGGTGTCTTGAAGTTTAGTTGTCAATAACTCTATATATATTGGGAATATATCGTTCATTTAGCATATGTGGTCCATAAATCAATTGACGTTCATATAAACCAGGTCTTATTTAGCAGTGGGTTGTAAACACATAGATTGCAAGTCTTGTATGGGCGGGACTTGGGACTGAGTAGATTTACAATGCCTTTGCTGGGAAATCTTCATTCAAACGCATTTCATTTTTCACTAAACTCTATGAACTCACCAACCTCGTGTTGACATTTTTAGCATGTATTTTCAGGTATTAAGCAATAGCACGCTACAGGAGGCTTTTGGCAGGGTAGGGCATGGTCATAGGAGACTCGGATATTCATTTGGGGACCGTTTTAATTGTTTTAAGGGCCTATTTCCGCACAACTTTTATCAATGTAAATTCAACACTTTTGTTGAACAATTTTAATCTAAATGATTAAGGTGAAAACCGTTCTCTGCACTTGTGTTGTGATACCAATTGAGTTGCACCCCAGTAGCATGTATGCTTCCGCTGGACCCAATTTTGGGGGTGTGACAGATTGGTATCAGAGCCTTGGCTATAGAGAACTGGGTGATTTTAAAACCTAGACTATAGCTAAATTTACAAAAACTTAACCCTATGACCGCCGCGTGCCTGCCTGCCAAGCTGATGCCTCATTTGTGGTTTGTTACTGACATATTTAATGAGATTTGTGTCTTATTATCAAATCATTTATAATTGCTTATTCTCATTGATTTCTATAGTTATCTTTCATATAATCCTGCTCACATATCATACACGTCTCAAGGTTACGCCTTTTCCTTGCGTAGTTCATCATTTGACCTCGAGTTTGGTCCCTTGCCTTAGCCTATCAGAATATCCTCAGAATATGAAGGACATGGTATTAGTATAACTGAGCTGAATATTTCAAAATTTATTGAACCTCGAGGGAATATAGACTAGTCATCTATATTCGACCCGGGACAGTGGGACATAGGCTAACCACCTATGTTCGACTCAGAGATGAATTTTGTAATACTGGGAATAGTTATAATAAAATTATGTCCAAATTGATTCTCTACCCAATTTCTAAAGGTTTCATTCATGTGTGTATACTCAATCGTTGCAAGAATATTCACCTCTACATCACCTCGTGAACCACCGTCTAGAAGCAAGCCAAATAATCATAACGCAACTTCCAACTTTCATAGTATGAAAAGCAACTCCAGAGCACCTACTTTTTGGAAACGTCTTATTTACGTATGACTCTTCTTTTCTTGTTTTGAAGAATCATGCCACCTAAAAGAAGTACTCCTACTATGACACCCGCCCAGATCAGAAAGCTGGTTGCCGACAGTATAGAGGCAGCACTGGTGACTGAAAGAGCTGTCGTAGCTGCAGCCGCTGCTGAAGCCACTTCACGGGCAGAAACCGCAGAAGCTGCAGGAACAACTACTAACGGAACTAATGGACGTAAATGTACGTACAAGGACTTTAAAAGTGGTGATCCCGAAAAATTCAAAGGCACTGAAGGAGCCACCGCTATGATTCGTTGGTTTGAAAAGACAGAATCTATATTTCTTTTATGCAATTGTCCAGAGGAGGACAAGGTAACCTTTGCTACCAGTACACTCGTTGGGGAAGCTATGTCATGGTGGAATTTATATGCAAAACCCAGGGGAATGGAAAATGCTCACAAGCTTACGTGGGATGAATTCAAGAAGTTGCTGACTAAGAAGTTCTGTCCACACACTGAAATAAAGATGTTGGAAACAGAGTTTTATGAGCTAGTACCAGCAGGTGATGATATCGAGGCATATATCAGGGGGTTTCAGGAGTTGGCGGTGCTATGTCCAACTATGGTTCCCGATAATGAGAAGCTGCTAGAAAATTTCATTGGTGGACTACCTCACAGCATCCGCGGAGATGTGATTTGTTTTGACCCACAAACTCTAGACGAAGCTATCAGGATATCTCAAAAGCTTATGGCTCAGGTGGTAAAGAATGGAACCATTGTCAACAACAATAATCATAACAACAACAACAGCAACAACGAAAACAAGAGGAAAAGGGATGACAACCAAAGGAAAGATCAAGTTCAACAGCCAAACAAAGGAAAAGAAGTGGTTAGAGCCTATGCTACAGGACCGCGCACCAAGAAAAGATATACTGGGAATTTACCTTACTGCAACACGTGTAACCTCCATCACTTAGGTCACTGCAGTGAACCGTGTGGGGTGTGCAAGAAGCGGGGTCACCAAACCAAGGACTGTAAGAAGCCCACAAATCAGAGGATCCCGGGGAGTTGCTTCAAATGTGGAAACTTAGGTCACTTCAGAAAGGACTGCCCAGAGCTGAGAAACCAGAATGGAGGGAGAGCTTGTTGAAATGCGAAGCTCGTTAGGACAACAACGACAATGACAATGGTTGAGAAGAGATCTTCTGCCTTACAAATATACGAAAACCTAAACTCTCTAGTGTTGTATTTCTTTTGTGTTTCACTTTAAGTTCTATCGTATGAACTTCATGTACTATTACGAATCCCTAGGTAATGGATGTTTTATCTTTTATCACCGCAATGTGACTCCAATAACCACATCTCTTCACCGAGTCCACTTCAGAGGCCAATATTAACTGAATTCAGGGACTGAATTCCTTTAACGGGTGGAGTCTGTCACAACCCGTAATTTCAAGTCCTTTTCCAAGTTCCAAAATTTCACTATTCACCTCAGGAATTACTATTCATGGGTTACTATTCAGTAATCACTATTCATCATTTTTGAAGTCAGTTTGAGACTTTGAGAAGTCGTCAAAAAATTTTACTATTCACAAAACACTATTCATCCCCGGAGAAAAATCACTATTCATGGTTATCGTTCATCCTTTCGTAAACTAGGTTTACGGGTATTCAAATTCGCATAACCAGTAAGGTTTAGCTGCGCATTCATGCATCATCAGTAAGGAAACATTATACAGACTAGGGTAGTCTGCATATCATCCGTAACACCATCAGTACATTAGTTCATGCACGGACATGCATTATTTTAATTTACGTATGGTTATTTATTTAATTAACGTTACCACTCAGTCATTACTACTAACATTATACCCAATACTCCCGACTGTGATTCTAACATATTTTCATACTCATAATAATAATATAGAGATTATATTATCAATTTACCCGGTGTTTTTAAACCAATCGCTATATTTTTCGTTAGGAGCTTATAACTCCGTCGGTTTGGGAATTTTTAATCCGATCATTATTTTAACACCTGATTCTTGTCAGGAATATGAATTTACAATTTTTACAACTTCTTCGTATTTTATTTCAACTCGTCATGATTTATTTCTAGTTAACTTGGTACACGATAACACCTAATGTATACACTAAACAACTAATACTTGTTAATTAGGGGGACATAAGCATTAATGAGCCACTAAAAGCCTTCCTTCCTTTCTCCATTTTGACGTCAATATGCCATAGGTCCAATTTAGATCACTTAATTTTCTAGACTATAATTAATGCTTCAATAGTTTATGTTTAGTGAATTAATTTCCATAACACATTCACTACAACAACAACTAGCTACAAGAGATCAAACTCTCTCTTTTTCTCTCTTCCTTGCTCGGCCCAACCAAGAACTCCCAAGGAAATCCATAGATTTTTGAAGTTCAAGTATTAATCTTACTCCATTTGCTATCCTAGTTAAGGTTTTGTGATCAAAACCCTAAGTTATTGCACATTTCTCATCAAATCACTCCAATATTGTAAGTAAACTTCAAGAACATCTTTTTGATCTTTTCATACTTTCATTTACTTCTTATGTTCATGTATTTTCAAGATATATTGGTTAGTAATGCAAGTTACATATGTTTTAGATACCACTTTATTTATAAACTATCGCAAACACTAGATCTATAAGTTTCACTAGTAATCCCATGAGATCCACCAAGGTTGGTGATGTTTAGGACCCCATGACACCCTAAGAAGGTGTATGGTAGGATTTGCGAACTTGTGGAGTTGATTTGAGGTGATATGATCAAGTTTAGAACCAAGGAAATGAGTTTTTCACAATCTAAAATACCTACTGTCCAAAATCGTGTAATCTGGAAATTTCAGTAACTTTTGGGCTATTTTGGCCTTCAAATTTAGAAAGTTCTTTCAAAAACGAAACCGTGGCCGCTTGAATCACTAAAAACCGACTTATAACGAAGAAGTTATGATTTTTCAAAGTTAGACGACGAAAACTAAATTTCTTAAAAATAGCTTGCTGTTCGCCGAACATTAAAGGACCAAACGAGGGGTTAGACGTGATCTAGGAGAGCCGAGCTACTGGTTTATGTTAGTTCATGTTATGACGAATCCGTTGATATAAAGAACGTAGAAAACGAGCTCATAACGACCGAGATATACACGTTTGAATCCGACGAATTCTACTTTATTTTTGACAGCACTAATAGAAATGTTTTCTAAGTATAAAACTAGCATTTTGCAAGTCACAACATTAATAGCCGACTATCTAATTGATCGAGACGTATTTGGTCCAAAGTTAAATATAACGACATTTAGATGTTGTTATAAGGTTTTCAAAAGCGTCGAGTTTTACCGCTAACACTTAACATACAATATTTCACGAGTAGTTTTGCGAGGCCATTTGGGCACATTTTCAAGTTGTGAAAAATAGTAAATTTCGACAAAAATATTTTATTTACAGATAGAATACCAAACAAGGATCGTGGAATATTGTTTCAACATAATTACACGAAAAGTGTTTATTAACTTAACGAGACGTCAAAAATGTATTTTTCGACGATAAACGTTATTTTCAAAACTAACGAGTGGTATCGTTAACATTCGTATTTTCATGTGTAGCATCATTTCATTGCTTACATTAGATCATACCATCATATTAGGTCGCGGTTGAAGACCGAGCCTCATTTCAGCATATCCACTTTTGTCATTGTAGCTATCGCACCAGGTGAGTTTCATAGCCCCTCCTTTTACTTGTTTTGTAACTGTTTTG
This sequence comes from Artemisia tridentata subsp. tridentata, assembly GCA_021014915.2. Lineage (NCBI taxonomy): Eukaryota > Viridiplantae > Streptophyta > Magnoliopsida > Asterales > Asteraceae > Artemisia > Artemisia tridentata. The sequence goes on along the minus strand of CP139507.1, from coordinate 93,891,888 downwards.
GGGGAGAATACATGCTCGTTTTTCATTAAACTCTATGCTCGTTTTACTTTTAAACTTCATGCTTGTTTTGCTTGAGACGTGAGTTGTCTTTCAAACATTATTGATTGGTTAAAATACTTGAGTCGTTGCTCGGAAGTATTTTGTGTTTACATTTTTCATCCTTGATCATTTCATTATGGACACCAGTACATTAAGCTATTTCATTTTGCCTATATTATGACCCATTAAGCGCGATTGTTGTGGATAGATCAATTAGGATTGATCTGCCCGTCCGGGTGGTTTTCCCACTTGACTGTATGTCAAACGTGTTGTGGTTTCCCCACTTGACTGTGATGTCAAACGTGTTGTGCTTTCCCCACTTGACTGAATGTCAAACGTATTGTGGTTTCCCCACTTGACTGTATGTCAAACGTATTGTGGTTTCCCCACTTGAATGGCATGTCAAACGTATTGTGGTTTCCCCACTTGACTGTGATGTCAAACGTATTGTGGTTTCCCCACTTGACTGATATTTCAAACGGATCATAGTTTCCCCACTTGACTGTTAGGTCAAGGTATGCCCAAACTAGAATCTTAAGGCTTTGGTGTCTTGAAGTTTAGTTGTCAATAACTCTATATATATTAGGAATATATCGTTCATTTAGCATATGTGGTCCATAAATCAATTGACGTTCATATAAACCAGGTCTTATTTAGCAGTGGGTTGTAAACACACAGGTTGCAAGTCTTGTATGGGTGGGACTTGGGACTGAGTGGATTTACAATGCCTTTGCTGGGAAATCTTCATTCAAACGCATTTCATTTTACACTAAACTCTATGAACTCACCAATCTCGTGTTGACATTTTTAGCATGTATTTTCAGGTATTAAGCAATAGCACGCTACAGGAGGCTTTTGGCAGGGCATGGCATGGTCACAGGAGACTTTGATATTCATTTGGGGACCGTTTTAATTGTTTTAAGGGCCTATTTCCGCACAACTTTTAATAATGTAAATTCAACACTTTTGTTAAACAATTTTAATCTAAATGATTGAGGTGAAAACCATTCTCTGCGCTTGTGTTGTGATACCAATTGAGTTGCACCCCAGTGGCATGTATGCTTTCGCTGGAACCGATTTTGGTGGTATGACAAGTAGTAAAATAAACAAGCAGTTGTAACCTTTTTAACCAGCAGCAGCAATGACTAAGAGCATTTCCCATTAGCAGCCTCAACCATGCAAGCAGCAGCAACTCTAAAACCCATTAATCCTCCCCTAAACCTGTTATTTTCTCTGAAAATTATCAAGTTTCAATCTAAGGTCAAACAAACACCAAGAGGATGCTTCCAAGCAATTAAGTCTCTTTCTTGTCCTTGGGTCCTAGATACTTTTTCATCTTCTTGAGAAACTGATATTCTATTTTATCATAAGGATATTGAAGTTGCAGTCTTCTTTCTCCATTCAACATTTGATATATAATGGCCTTCTAAAATTGTAAAGGATAGTCCTTTTCTACGAGCATGTAGATAGTCATACCATGTACATTCAAAGCATGAACTCCACAACTCTGATAAATATTCCACTGTAGAACTGTGTTATGCTTTAAAGTCCTCCACTCATCATCCTCATGATTTGGTTCAAACATCACTTTCAAATAATTCCAGATGACGCTATCATAGATTTTTCTGGTCTATCAAAACTAAACCTTTTTTATATAGCTTCCATAAAGTCACCGTATCTGTTCTATCAAATTGATGAACCATTTGAAGAAAACTAACAAACCTCACAGATGAACCATCAGCCCTCTTGATATCCCAATATGTTGTCTTCCCATGTTATCCTGAAGTAAAAGCAACAATTAGTTGTTTGACACTTAGAGGAACTTCATCCATGACTTCTTCTTCAGTTACTAATGCAGGTTTTGTATGAGCTTGCATCTTTTCAACATCATCATCAACTTCAGCTTGCTCACTTTACTCTTGCTCTTCACTCTGCTCTTGCTCTGCCTTATGCTCAGATTTTTGCTTTTTACTGATTTTCTTGACCAACTTTTCTCCTTTTCTTTTGGAACTATGGATTTTTTTTTTCTTTTCATCTGTGCCCTTCACCACTTCAGTATTCACAAACCTCTCAATCTTTCTCTTGGCAATGCAGTATAATTCTTCAATTCTGCTATCATCAAACTGTGATAACTTCTTTTGTTTCCAATGATCCATATTCTTGAGATATGCACATATGAAAGATCTTCTTTGTGCTTTTGTGGGTAGCTTGTTCTTCTTTGTTGCTAATCTTTGTGTTGAATAGAAAATTTTCCTTTTATCTATAAGTTCTTTCAACATTCTAGCTCTTTCATCAATTGAATACTGATCTTGCTCTTCTTGTTAAAGTTTCTGAGCAAGTTCCCAATCAACATCACATTGAGCTCTTTCTTCATCCCATGCAACAATCAATTCTAAATTTTTAGCTTCCTTCTCAGCAGCAATTTTTCTCCGTTACAAAATTTTCTTATTCTCCTCTTCAAACTCTTTGGCCAACTTCTCTGCAACCTCAGCATCAAGTTGCATTTGCTTTTCTTAAGAAAGTGGTTTCTCCATAGGCTCTTCAACAAGTACAACTTTGCCTTTGCCTTGGGCTTATAGAGGTGGTTATGTAGCTTTAGGTATAGAAGATGTTTCCTTTATAACAACACCTTTGGTTGATTGTTTGAATGTCTTTAATTCTATTAGTGCATGAGCCAAAATGCACTCATCTTCCGTAACCTCAGTTGTAGAAACTTCATCTTTATCGGCAGTAGTAACTCCTGGTGTAGCAGTAGTATCTTTTGCACTAGCAGCAGTAAGTTGCTCACTAGCAGTACCTTCATCTTTACCAGCAGTATTATCCACCTTAGCAACATAACTATCAATAACCAATTCTTTCCCTTGATTATCAGCAACCACAAAATTCCATTTCTTCACTCTCTGCACCAGCACCCTCAGCATCCTTAGCCTCCCTTGAAGCTTGGCTTTCATTCCTCCCTTGTTTGGGAGCATCCTTCCCCAAACTTATAGCTTCAGAAGATCTAATCTTTTGAGCTGTGCCCACTTTATGTTCACTCTTATGTTTTGGAATTCTTGACCTTTTGATACCTTCTAAGTATCTAACCATTCTCTTCAAAGCTTTGATTTCTCCACCTTGAGAAGCAGTTAGGTTTTATAGATCAAGAACTTGTGGAGACAGTTTGTCACAAGTTTCCATCAATTCATTAAGGAGTTCAATTCTATCCTCACCACTTCGGCTTTTGTTACCTAGCCCAAGAAGTAGATAATTGGAAATGTTAAACTCAATCTCAACCCTAGGTTGAGCATCTGAACCCCCCACTATTTTCCATGTGATTGGGTCCTTCCCCTGAATCAGGTCCATGGGAACCTGACTCATTAGAAGTTGTCTTGGTTGGGTTTTATTTATGGTACCACTGACCTATGCTACTTCTAAGCTAGTCACAATAGTAGCAGCCCTTACCAACATGTCACTCTCCACACCAGTGACAGCCTCATCTACAACATTGTGAGTAGAACCACTAGCCTGAGGTAGCTCAGTGTTCTTTGTGTGAGTCCTACATTTATATGTCTTTTTAGGTTGTTCTGAGGATGATGTTGCCAAAAGTGTGGGTGTGTGATGGGTAACAGTTGGGATTGATGTTGGGTTTTGAGATGCTTCTGCTCAGAATAGATACAACTGCTCATCGTGCAAAAAGGAAAATACTCTAAGTGTCAGACAACTGCTGTTGATAATGATACTAGTGTTAGTGTATTTTATAATACTGCTGGAGTTGTTGAGAAGATCAAGGAAATACACCAAATGGATACTACTACTAGCCTTATGGATAATACTACTAGAGATAGTTTCTACTGCTTGTGTGATAACTTGTATAATCGGTTAGATAAATATAGAATAAATTACAAAAAGATTTATCGTGCATAGAAAGCTATTGTAAACCGACTAGGACTCCTTAGTCTATAAAAAGAGGTTCTAAGGTTAGAGTTTAGTACGTATCATTGTTAGAGTCAAATCACTTCAAGGTTGTAAACCCTAATACTTTTGAGTATTCATAGATCTAATATATTGAAGTATTTGTTGAGAATTCTACTGTTCTATTAATTGTTCTTCTTAAGATTAAACATAATATTCCGCGTTATGTTTAATAGTTTACAATTCAAGACAATTTCTATAATTGTTGTTTTAGATTCATATCTAAGATAACTAACAAGATCAATTGCTCAACTGGGATCAACAAGTGGTATCAGAACTTGTGATCTAGAAACTGATACCAAGAAGAATCTGTGTTAACTCTGATCTGTTCTGCTTAACATCTACTGAAGACATGGAATCCGAATCAACACACATGGTGACTACATCAAAACGGCCCATTCTCAAGCCTGGAGAGTATGAGCTCTGGAAGATGAGAATACAACAATACATCAAGATGCTTGACTACTCAATGTGGGAAGTCATTCTGAATGGTGATACTTTACCAGCAAAAGCTGCTAATGGGACACCTCTACCCATTAAATCTGCTGATGACAAGGCTCAAATAAGGTTGGAGATCAAGACTCATAGTATTCTAATGATGGGCATACCTAATGAGTATCAGTTGAGCTTTAGTCATATTTAGGATGCTAAGTCTTTAATGGAAGCAATTGAGCTACGATTTGGTGGTAATGAGGCTACCAAGAAGTCAAGGAAAAATCTTCTGAAGCATCAATTTGAGACCTTTGTTGCCTCAAGTTTTGAAAACATTGATGCTATATATGACAGACTTTAGAAGCTTATAAGTCAATTAGCACTTATGAAGGTTACAGTTTCTCAAGAAGATATCAATCTTAAGTTTCTGACATGCTTGCCATTGGACTGGAGTATGCAGACTGTGGTTTGGAGAAACAAAGATGACTTTGAAAAGATGAGTTTAGATGATTTATACAACAACTTGAAAGTTTATGAGTCTGAAGTGAAAGGATCATCTAGTTCATCCTCTGGTGCACAAAACCTAGCTTTTATGTCCTCCAACAACAATAGTTCTGGCAATACTCAGGAAACTCATTCTACTGCTGCTTATGGAGTTTCTAATGCTAGCATTAATGTTTCTACTGTTGGTTCAACAAACAGTGATAACATTAGTGATGCTGCTATTTGTGCTTACTTGGCTAATCTTACTACCAGTACTCCAGTTATCAATCAGGATTTGGAACAAATTGATCCTGATGATCTTGAATAAATTGATTTGCAGTGGCAAATGGCTATGCTGACAATGAGAGCCAGAAGGTTTTTGAAGAAGACAGGAAGGGAGCTCAAATATAGCGGACAAAAAACATAGGATTTGATAAGTCCAAGATTGAGTGCTACAACTGTCAAAGAAAATGTCACTTTGCAAGGGAATGTAGGGCATCCAAGTAGAATAGAGAGAGTTCAAGGAAGGTTGCTACTGAAGATACCAAAATTACTATAGCTTTGGTGTCTTGTGATGGTCTAGGAGATTATGATTGGAGTGATCAGGCTGAGGAAGGACCCAACTTTGCTTTGATAGCAGAAGAAAGACCCAAAGGACACAAATTTGCTCTTATGGCTTATTCATCATCTGGTTCTGTTTCTGGGGTATCTAATGATTCTATTTGTTCATTTAAATCTTGTTTTGATACTATTGAAGAGCTTAAGTCTAGGAATGAAAGTCTTAGAATGGAAGTTGAGAAGCTAAAACTAGATAACTTAGGTTATAAAGTTGGCATAAAAAATGTATAGCAAAGACTTGAATTCCTTAAATAGAATGAGGTTGAGTATGTTGATAGGATTCATATACTAGAAGGTGAGATTTTTCTTAAAAACAGTGAGATTAATATTCTTAATAAAAAGCTAGAAGAAGCTAAACAAGAAAAAGATGCAGCTTTGGTTGAAAAAGAAAAACATGTAATTAGAGTTGAAAAACAGCAATTTGCATCTGATCTTGTGCATAAGTCTATTGAGAGTCAATTAATGAGAAGAGGTAGTGGAATAGGATACAATGAAGTAGCTCCTCCAGTGAAAAGTGTTGTTGCACTCCCAGGAAAAGAATTGTCTTTTATAAGTGATCTTGATAGCAAACCTGTAGGTGAATCTAGTGAAGCTAATAAAGAAACACCTAAGGTAGAAAAGTTGTTTTCTGATGCTCCAATTATTGAAGATTGGATATCAAATAGTGATGAGGAATAGGTTGAGTAATACCCATGGATAAAATGGAAGAAATTCCTAAAACAGTTGAAAAAAAGGTTAAACAGGTTAAGTTTGTGAAGCCTGTGTTTGGTGACAAGATCTCTAGGAAGATAGTTGAATATAATAAGGAACCTAGAGAGCAACCTAGAAGAAGCTATAATAGGCCTAGAGGTAATCAAAGAAACTGGAACAATCTAATTTCTCAAAAGTTAGGTAGTGATTTTCAGTTAGTTAAAAAGGCTTGTTATCATTGTGGTAGTTTTGAGCATTAACAAGAAAAATGTTTTTACTATCAAAAACCTGTTTGGAACCAAAACAGAAAGGTGAACCACTAAAACTTTTCTAAAAAGACTCACCCTCATGCTAACGAAAACATGGTTCCAAAGGCAGTATTGATGAGATCTGGTGCAACTAGGTCAATTACTACTGCTCTACCACAAAGGCCTTTTCAAAATAATACAAATGTTTCTACTGCTAAGGCAAAAGCAGTTTCTACTGCTGAGCCAAAAGTGATAACAAACACTGTTTTTGGGCAACCATTTTTATGCTGTAAAGGCCTCAGCTTGCTGGGTCTGGAAACCAAAAATAAAGGTTTTAGATCATGTTTTCAGAAACAGCAGTGCATTAATGAATTTAAAGATATTTGGCTATGTTGATGCACAAGGCAGATCCAAGTCAGTAATGGCTTAGGTCTCCAAGAGAAATTGATTTTCTTACCTTATGTGCAGGGTAATCTACAAATATGACAAGAGACATGTCCAACCTTGAAGATTTTGAAGCTATTGATGGTGGATATGTTGCCTTTGGAAATGATCCTAAAGGAGGTAAAATCATTGGTAAAGGTACAATAAGAACAGGAAAATTGGATTTTGAAAAAGTGTACTTTGTAAAAGGGCTTAAGTTCAACCTCTTTAGTGTCTCACAAATGTGTGACAAAAAGAACTTTGTTCTTTTTACAGATACTGAATGTCTTGTCTTATCTCCTGATTTTAAGTTGCTTGATGATAAATTAGTGCTACTTAGGGTCCCTAGAACAGACCACATATACAGTGTTGACATAAAGAACATAGTTCCCAAAAGAGCTTTAACTTGCCTATTTGCAAAGGCCACAAATGATGAATCCAAACTTTGGCATAGAAGGCTTGGCCATTTAAATTTTAAAACTATTAATAAATTGGTTAAGGGAAATCTTGTCAGAGGTTTACCTTCAAAAGTTTATGAAAATCCTGAAACCTGTGTTGCTTGTCAGATGGGAAAACAACACAGAGCTTCTTGTAAGTCCAAAGTTGTGAATACTATTTTTGAGCCTTTATATATGTTGAATATGGATTTGTTTGGCCTAACATATGTGAAAAGTTTGAATAAGAAGATGTACTGCCTAGTTGTCACAGATGACTATAGTAGATTCACTTTGGTTTTCTTTTTAGCAACTAAGGATGAGACTTCTAGCATTCTTAAGGATTTTATAACAAGAGTTGAAAACCTAGTAAATCATAAAGTTAAGGTGATAAGATATGAAAATGGAACTGAGTTTAAGAATAGGGTTATGAACCAGTTTTGTGTGGAAAAAGGTATTTTAAGACAGTTTAGTGTAGCTAGAACTCCTCAACAAAATGGTGTTGAGAGGAGGAATAGGAAACTTATTGAGGCTGCAAGGACTATGTTGTCTGAATCAAAATTACCTACTACTTTTCGGGCTGAAGCAGTCATCACTGCTTATTTGGTGCAAAATAGGAGTAACGTAGTTAAGCCTCATAACAAAACCCCTTATGAATTGTTACATGGTAGGAAACCTATGATAGATTTCTTAAAACCATATGGGTGTCTTGTTACTATCTTAAATACCATTGATCACCTAGGCAAGTTTGATGAGAAGGCTGATGAAGGATTTTTTGTTGGATACTCTACCAATAGTAAAGCATTTAGGGTTTTCAATAAAACAACTAGGCATGTAAGAACTTCACAGTGTATCAAATGGATGTGAAGAGTGCTTTCTTATATGGGAAAATTGATGAAGAAGTTTATGTCTCCCAACCACCTGGTTTTGAAGATCCTGATTATCCTGATAGAGTTTACAAGGTGGAAAAAGCATTGTATGGTTTGCATCAAGCTCATAGAGCTTGGTATGACACCTTAACAAAGTACTTGTTGAACAATGGCTTGAGTAGAGGAAAAATTGACAAGATTTTGTTCATCAAAAGAGTAAAAAAGGATATCTTATTGTTGCAAGTATATGTTGATGATATCATTTTTGAATCAACCAACAAGGTGTTATGTGATGATTTTGAGAAGCTAATGCATAACAGGTTTCAAATGAGTTCTATGGGTGAACTCACATTCTTTCTAGGGCTTCAAGTCAAACAAAAGGATGATGGAATTTTTATCAGTCAAGATAAGTATGTGACTTATATCTTGAAGAAGTTTGGTTTTTCTTATGTGAAGCCTGCTGAAACAACCATGGAGTCCAACAAGCCTCTAGTCAAAGATGAAGATGGTGAAGAAGTTGTTGTCCATTTATATAGATCAATGATTGGTTCATTGATTTATCTAACTGCTTCCAGGCCAGATATTATGTTTTGATGTGTGTGCCTGTGCCAGATTTCAAGTTTCCCCTTAAAGTGTCACACTTGAATGCTGTAAAGAGAATTTTTAGGTACTTAAGGAGTCAACCTAGGTTAGGCCTTTGGTATCCAAAAGATTCATCTTTTGATCTGGTGGCATACTCAGATAGTGATTATGCTGGAGCATGTTTAGACAGAAATTCAACAACTGGAGGATGTCAATATCTTGGACATAGGTTGATTTCATGGCAATGCAAGAAACAGACTGTGGGGGCAAATTCTAAAAATGAAGCTGAGTATGTAGCTGCTTCAAGTTGTTGTGGTCAAGTACTTTGGATTCATAATCAATTACTGAACTATGGGTATAATTTTATGCACACCAAAATTTATATTGATAATAAAAGTACAATGTGCATCATTAGAAATCCTGTTTTCATTCTAAAACAAAACATATTGAGATAAGACATCATTTTATAAGAGATTGTTTTGAGAAGAAATTAATTGAAATTGATAAAATCCATACTGACTATAATGTTGCAGATTTGCTCACAAAAGGTTTTGATGTGAGTAGATTTCAATTCTTAATTGCTAGTATTGGAATGATAAATCTTTGAAAATTCTTATCTCTTTGTGTTCTTGTAATGTTTTGTAAGGATTTGTACTGTTATTAGTCAATATGTTGTTTCTGATGCATGCTATGATATGTGTTGCTAGTTATATTTAGTTCTTCTGCTGCTTATTGCTTATACAACTGCTAAGTATAACTGTGAATTGTGATTATTGTGGCATATTCTTTCTTGTGTTTTTGGACAAATCTTTTGCAGGAAAAGTCAAAGGGGAATGCTTGTTTGCAGAGAAAATGTTGTTTGGAAAGTTCAACAGATGTTCTACTGCTAGTTACAAAGTTTCTCATGCTTGTCAAAATTTTCTACTGCTAGGATACTACTGCTCGCTTTGCAAGTGCTGGGATTCTATTGCTCGTTTTGAAAGTGAAGGGACGAATATGTAAACTTGGCGCCAATAAAACCTAATTAGATTTGAACGGCTTAAAACCCTAATTCGATCACATACTTGATTTTACGCGCTCGTAAATCAATCTAATTCAATCCCTAACACAATTCTTAACATCTGATTTTAAAACCCCCAAATCAAAACCCTAATTCACATTGTCAACAAGAATCTTTTCTGATAGTCACAATCAACTCGCTTTTCTTCAAAAGCCTAAAGAAGCTGATGGATTTGCTGAGGTAATTGATTTCTTTAATGCTACTCATATTAGGTAAGCCTTAACAGCAAAACCAACTATATATGTTTCCCACATTGATCAGTTTTGGTCTACTATTAAGACCATAACTACAAATGGGGAAGAACAGTTAAAGGCTAAGGTAGATGGCCACAAGATAATTATTTATGAATCATCTGTGAGAGAAGCTCTTCACTTTATAGATGATGAGGAAATAGTTTGTCTTGAAAATTCTATCATTTTTTAAGAACTTAAAAACACGGGGTATGAGAAGAAAGTTGAAGGTTTAAAATTTTACAAAGGTCTTCTGATGAACTCAAATAAGTACATTTTATTACTATCATTTATCCTATTAATTTGACTTGTTTTACTATATTATGTATGAGGATTGATACTTAATCGTTTACTTTTGTAATTCTCAGGTAAAAACAAGCATTTGGTGAAACTTGGCGATTTTGGACTAATAATGGAGCAAAACGTGCATAAAGTGAAGAGTCTACTGACATGGACAAGATCAAGTCAATTCTGCTCCAGATGCGCCGCATCTCACTATCAACATGCGCCGCATCTCTATCAAGATATCACCAGATACGATCCAAGATACAAGAGGACATGCGCCGCATCTAATAAAGAGTTACGCCGCATCTTCTGGCGGTGTACGAATATTCCTGAATATTATAATCTTGGACCCCACGCGAAGTTAAGTACATGCGCCGCATCTACTTAAGTAGATGCGCCGCATCTTTCCTCAGACACAAACTATAAATACCCCGTAGACCAGACGCAAAAGGAGAGAATCGGAAGTTCGAAAACCTAAAGACCGAACAGAAGAGAAGGACGAATTCAGTCAAGAAGGCAGCACAAGACACACCCAAATCGAAGATACAAGAGCTGTAAGAAGGTGCTGCATGTATTTAATTCATTAAGTAGTTTTGTTTTATTGTTTTAGCAAACTTTAATTCATCAGGATTGGTGGCTTGTGTAATGTGACAACGGAAAGATTGCACTCCCTTTAATACTTGCTTTCCCATCAATTAAAGTTTATATGTTGATGTCTTTGGTTACTACTTATTAGTGCATTGACCACCTCTGTGTTTATTAGTGGCTTGCGGGCACCCGACTGCGGGACAAGGTGTGGCTCCCACGGTTGTTTCTAAATTGATCACTTAGGAATAACTTTTAGACATAAGTCGTCATTAAGGGTTTACTCGCCGATGAGAATAGGACCAACGAGAAAGGGTTAATTACATACACTTCATATAAAGCTATCAATAAAACAAGTGACAATCTACTTAATCATAAGGACAGCCCTCTTATTGTCTCTAGTATCTATCTGTGTACGTGTGTGCTACTTGCTGATTCGTGCCTATTTGTTTATTTTATTATTTAATTGCAAACAAAACTGTGCCAGTCTCTCAGGCTGAAACCCCCTTGCGTTAGGATATTAAAATACTGATTAGATTAACGAGATTATACGTTCCACTCTTAGTGATCGACACTCTACTTACCATTATCTTCATACTGACCGGGTACACTGCTCGTTAAGTGTGTGTGTTATTGATAAGTCGGCTAAATATAAATTTAAAACTTGAGTAGGCATTAAAACTGCTAAACCGCAACGACACATCACGCGCATCAAGTTTTTGGCGCCGCTGCCGGGGAGTGAATTGTTATTATCTGTTAATTTGATTAGTATTTTAATTAGGTTATTTTTCTTTTTATTAGATTAATTGCATCATTGTACTATTTTGCATATTTGTTGTATTGTGTGTTAATTGTTTGCTTTTTTTTTTATTTTTGTGTGTTTTATTTTTGTTTAGTGTGTTTAATTTTTGTTTTTATTTTTCGTATTTTTCTGTTCTGCTATCGTTGTACTGTGCTAAATCAAACGATACGGCGCATCTGATCTCTCAGATACGGCGTATTGCGTTTAATTTTTTTTTTAATACAACGCGTTTAATTAATTCGATACGACGCATCTTTTCCCCAAGATACGGCGTATCTGTTTTTAATAAGAAAATTTTTCTAAGCGATAAAGTAATACGACGCATCTGCTTTTGTAGATACGGCGTATCTGTTTTGATAAATTTTTTTTCTAAACGTTAACGCCATACGACGCATCTGCTTTCGCAGATACGGCGTATCTATTATTTTAATTAAAAACAGTTTGCGAATTATTAAACAAATACGGCGTATCGATTTCCGTCGATACGGCGCATCTTACTGAATCAAAAATCTTTTATTTTTAAACGTAACGAAAATACGGCGCATTAACTTTCGTTAATACGACGCATTTAATTTTAATTAGATAAATTGATTTTTGATTAATTGATTCGATACGGCGCATTCATAAATTCTAAGCGGCGTATCTATTTTCTGAATAAAGTCTGATTTAATTTTAACGATCATAAGATACGGCGTATCCAACTCTTTGGATACGGCGCATCGTCTGCAGATATCAGTAACTTTAATTTTTCGTATTCCGTTTTCGTTATTAATTATCTGATATATTACTTTCTCGAGCATACCCTACTGATGCTTTTCGTGATTGTTTCAGAAGGATAATGGAAGGATACGGAGAGCTAATTGACTTCGACTTCGAAACCAATTTTATGAATGAAGTATTAGTGCATGAAAAAACACCCGAACATCACAATGGGGATTACATTGAACTTAATGACCTTAATGGACCTATGGAATCCAATGACCTGTTCATGGTTGATGCTGAATCTGAGTTAGAAGAAGGAGAAATTGTGGATAGTCCAAGAGTCAACGTTATTAATACTAGGAATTACGATGAATTTGAGGGATATGATGGTTCTTGGGATTATGGTAGAAGGATCCACGCCAATTGTGCTTACAATTTGCAATTCCCATGCATGATTGGATACAAATGTATTGACGCCAATTTCTTTCCTATTTTGCCGATCAATGTTATGTCAAGAAGCTTTTACAATTCTATTATGAGAAATAAAGTGGAGTGTAGGGGAAAGAATGTAGTTGGAGCCTTCATTAATGTCCCGATCTTCGTTGGACGCTTTACTATTGTAACTGAGTTCGCCGTTGTTGAAGACATGAATGCCTATCGTGACAGCAGTATGGGCGACGTGATTGTTGGAAAACCATTCTGTAGGGAGATTACTATTAATGCAAAGCGATTTGAAGGAAAGATCACCTTTCAATGTGGAAGCGACGTTATCACTTATATGATGCCCCGAACTCACCCTGGATTAAAACATGCTACTAATAGGGTCTGCCACAAATTCTCTCCATTCCTTTTTATTAGTAATGATGACATGAAGAGAGGGATTGAATACCCGTACCAGATGATGGAAGGATTCTATAAAGGAGTTTTGAACTTGGGACCTGAATATATACGTGACGAATTAGTTGCTAAGTGGATCCTACGTGGCAATGTAGGAGTCAATGATCGATATTAAAGAGCTGAACGTGAGTCTAACTTGAAGACTCTGGAATAAAGACAAGTGCTGACCGGGAGACAACCCGGATTTATCATTTATCATTCTGTTTTCTGTGTCGAGTCAGTCCAGGCCGCACGAAGATACGGCGCATCTCAGTCCTGAGATGCGACGCATCCTCTGCAATGGTCATATCTTATTTTATTTTTCTGCATTTTAATTTTCGACTTTAAAACTATTTATCAGTTTATTTTAATGCGGCGCATCCCTGGTTAAGGATGCGGCGCATCTTTATTCTGATCCGTATTTATTCCAGGCTCGATACGGCGTATCTTCTTCAATAAGATACGGCGCATCGACTGACCTGATGATTTTCAGTTTTAATTTTTAAGTTTTATTTTTCCTAACTACTAATGTATTATGCAAGTTGAACCTTTCTTATCTTAGGTGTGTTTTAAAGTGTTGGTGGTATTATAGTTTCCTGGATTTCCTGCGGATAAATCAAGTATGAAGATTTAACGTTCTAATCCACAAGAAGTTGATTTTTGCTCTTACACTAATGGAGGATCATACCGAGCAAATCTCAGGGGAGTTTTTCCGTTCTAATTCTTTTTATTTCCAGTTTTTAACCTTTTATACAAACAACGAGGACGTTGTTTAACTTAAGTGGGGGGATAGGAGAATTAGAACACTTAACAATTACTTGTCCTAAACTTTTTCAAAAATTATGCTTAAAATGTGCTTAATATATCAAACTTAATTTTTTTTTTTTTAGCATGTTTTTGTTTAAGATCTAAGTTGCATAACTGCACACAAGACGTTATTTTCAAAAATTGTGATTTTTCAAAATTCACAAATCTATGAGTGTGCCGGTGACTTGTAAACTTTAGAACTTGGCTTGTATACTATTCGAGACCACCATAATGAGTATTATTTATTTAATTGGAATGACTTGTCTAAATTGGTAAAATTCTAGGATTACACCCAAATAGCCTTTATATGTTATGTGTTATTAACTAACTACACTGGTTAGTTAACCCCCGTATAAACCCTTTTGTTACTCTCATTTTTAGAGTAAGATACCCCTAGAAAAACCCTCAGAGCCATTCCTTTCGTTTCTTACACCTATGTTTAAAATGTTTCGTTACACCTTAAACCTTAGCCTACCCTGTAGATTAGAATCCGTGGTTGGTTAATTGCTATAGGCAGAGTGTGTTTCCTTACATTGCCTGTGTTCGCGTGCGTAATTCATTATATATGGTTAGGTCGGGAAATTGCACAATGCAAATTGGAGTGAAAGTAAATATTGTATATTTTTGAGTTTATTTTTCGTGTGTTTACTACTTTCACTATTACCATTATTTCTGAAGTATGAAAAGTATGAAAAAATTATCCGGAAAGAAAGTTGTAGTGATGTGGTGAAATTTTACACATCTATGTTTATGTTTCAAAAAAAAAAAAAAAAAAAAAATGATGAAAAAAAAAAAAAAAAAAAAAGAAGAAAAGAAAAAGAAAGAAAAAAAAGAGTTGGATGTTTATTTTAAGCCAACGATGTAAAGTTATGTAAGTGGTCGATATCACCACTATTTGTTGTACTATATCTATGGATTGAATGGGAATTGGCAGTTATGGGAACGCCAATTAAGGATTATTCTTTGATTAAGATCTTGTTGAGTATAATTCGTGTCTACCTAAAGCGTGTGTTTCAAGTGTTAAAGCGTGAGTTATTCAATGATATGAGTCTTATTCATGGGATGGTTGGGATAGTGATTAACCACACTTAGGATTTTAATTTATTTGTTTTGTTTATTTTTATTTTTTATTTTTACACCAATTTATATCCCAAATGTTATCCATACCCTGTATTATTCTTTATCCAACCAAACCTTTGATTTATTGAGATTAGGGATTTGAGCAATCTTAAGTATCGTAGTCGTGGATTCGGCTATGTATTTATGATTTTGTCGCCCTTTTTGATATATTATTATTGGTGAAGTTTGGACCTATCTTTAGCCTATTCGAGTTAAGGATTTGAGCAATTGCAAGTATCGTGTTCGTGGATTCGATCATGTATTTGTGATTTTGTCGCCTTTTCTGGAATTTGAGATCGATAGAAAAGAGAATAATTAACCCTTAAGCCTAAAAACCCTTTTTACCGCTTTAGACTTGTTATTCCTTAGCTTTAGTGGTGGAGATGTGTATACTTGCCAAGCTTATGATAGAATATTCGTCGCGACTGGACAGTTAAACGATTAGATTTGCTTTTATCGACTTATTTTATTTTACTTCTAATTCGTTAAGTGTTTAGTTGTGTGATTATGAAATAAACGAATACATGCTTAAATATAAAAATAAATCCTAACATCTTTTAGGATACATTTTCATGAGATTTAATCTAAGGTTTACTTGGGGACAAGTAAAGTTCAAGTGGGGGGATATTTGATGAACTCAAATAAGTACATTTTATTACTATCATTTATCCTATTAATTTGACTTGTTTTACTATATTATGTATGAGGATTGATACTTAATCGTTTACTTTTGTAATTCTCAGGTAAAAACAAGCATTTGGTGAAACTTGGCGATTTTGGACTAATAATGGAGCAAAACGTGCATAAAGTGAAGAGTCTACTGACATGGACAAGATCAAGTCAATTCTGCTCCAGATGCGCCGCATCTCACTATCAACATGCGCCGCATCTCTATCAAGATATCACCAGATACGATCCAAGATACAAGAGGACATGCGCCGCATCTAATAAAGAGTTACGCCGCATCTTCTGGCGGTGTACGAATATTCCTGAATATTATAATCTTGGACCCCACGCGAAGTTAAGTACATGCGCCGCATCTACTTAAGTAGATGCGCCGCATCTTTCCTCAGACACAAACTATAAATACCCCGTAGACCAGACGCAAAAGGAGAGAATCGGAAGTTCGAAAACCTAAAGACCGAACAGAAGAGAAGGACGAATTCAGTCAAGAAGGCAGCACAAGACACACCCAAATCGAAGATACAAGAGCTGTAAGAAGGTGCTGCATGTATTTAATTCATTAAGTAGTTTTGTTTTATTGTTTTAGCAAACTTTAATTCATCAGGATTGGTGGCTTGTGTAATGTGACAACGGAAAGATTGCACTCCCTTTAATACTTGCTTTCCCATCAATTAAAGTTTATATGTTGATGTCTTTGGTTACTACTTATTAGTGCATTGACCACCTCTGTGTTTATTAGTGGCTTGCGGGCACCCGACTACGGGACAAGGTGTGGCTCCCACGGTTGTTTCTAAATTGATCACTTAGGAATAACTTTTAGACATAAGTCGTCATTAAGGGTTTACTCGCCGATGAGAATAGGACCAACGAGAAAGGGTTAATTACATACACTTCATATAAAGCTATCAATAAAACAAGTGACAATCTACTTAATCATAAGGACAGCCCTCTTATTGTCTCTAGTATCTATCTGTGTACGTGTGTGCTACTTGCTGATTCGTGCCTATTTGTTTATTTTATTATTTAATTGCAAACAAAACTGTGCCAGTCTCTCAGGCTGAAACCCCCTTGCGTTAGGATATTAAAATACTGATTAGATTAACGAGATTATACGTTCCACTCTTAGTGATCGACACTCTACTTACCATTATCTTCATACTGACCGGGTACACTGCTCGTTAAGTGTGTGTGTTATTGATAAGTCGGCTAAATATAAATTTAAAACTTGAGTAGGCATTAAAACTGCTAAACCGCAACGACACATCACGCGCATCAAAATTTTACAAAGGTCTTCTCTGTCCTCAATGGAAGTTTTTAATTCAAACCATCTTACATTGTTTAAGTCCTAAAACTTCAGGTTGAAATGAATTCAATACAATCAGGCTTCTGCAATGATTTATCTGGCTAAATGACAACCTTTTAATTTTTCAAATATGATAATGGATGGTTTGAAAAAGAATGTACAAGGAAAATATTACATTTAAACAAGGTTTTTGCAACTTATTTTGAACCAACAACTTTCAAATGCTAAGGTTCATAAAAGAGAATTTATTTGCCCTGAACTTTAAAAGAAACTATTTTCATACTTGAAAAAGGATGTCAAAGATTTTTCTGGGACAGTGACACAACCATTTCCATATATGTTGTCATTGGCTCAAAAGGTCAAGAACTACTCACTTTAATAAATTGAAGAAGGTGGGTACAGCACAGAGAATCAGCTCCTCTGAGAATGCTAGTTTGGGGAAGGATGCTCCCAAACAGGGAAGGAATGAGACTAAGGAAACAGGGGAGGCTGAGGCTACCAATATTGAAAGTGCTGCTGTGGACATGGATTTGGATAGTGGGGACAATGTTGATGAGTTTGTGGTTGCAGATAAAGAAGGAAATGGGGGTGTGCTTGAAAATCTAAAGACTTTGGAGCCTAAACACCTTTTCAAGGCTTCTGAAGTGATGGTGGAATCTATTAAAAGCTTGGATGATGCTGCTACTCAAGTTCAAGATGGTTCTGCTATTGAAAGTGTTGCAAAAGTGGCTAAGGATGATACTACTGCTCATTTTAATCAGACAACTGCTTAGGTAAAAGATTCTACTAGTGGTGTTAATCTTTCTACTGCTGAGCCTTAGAGTGATTCTACTGCTAAGATATTAGATGATGATGTGATTTTAGCTTAAGCCATAATCCAATTGAAAACAACACCCTCATCTAAACCACAACCACAACTATCGAAATCCTCACAACCACAAAAAGCATCAAAGACACCTGTCAAAGGTGTTGTGATTAGAGAACTCACTCTCCCAACCAAGAAAGTTGCTCAGACACCTCAATATTCAGGTAAAGGTAAAGGCATAATGATTGAAGAGCCTGAACCTGAACCTAAAATACCTTTTGAGTTCTGGCCCAAAGAGAAGCAGATTGCATATAATGAAGAAGCTGCAAGGAAGTTAGCTGCTGAGTTTGAGTCTGAAAATCAGGAAGTTCTTAAGGCTCAAAGAAAACATGCTGAGGATGAAGCAAAGACAAAAGCATTATTGGATGCTTGGGATGAGGAGAGGATTAAATGTGATGCTGATATGGAGTTGTTAAAGCAAATCCAAGAAGAAGTGCAAGATACATACAATATAGAAGAAAGAACTAAATGGTTGAAAGAATACAGAGAACAAAGAAAGAAACGGTATCTTGCAGAAAGGAGAAAGAAGAAAATGCTCAGACCACCAACTGTCAAATAAAGAAGAAAAGTCCATGAAAGATACTTGAGGAACATGAAAGGCTACAAACTTACTCAGTTATCTCATTACTTTGATGATGAAATTATCAACATGTATGAAAGTGCAAAAAGAGAAATTGATTATTTTGTGCCTTTGGGAACAGAGGATCAGGTAAAGGTGGATAAGAAAGTGGTGGAGACTGAGACTGTGAAAGAAAATGTAGAAGAAAAAGTTGTGGAGGAAAAGAAAGAGAGCTCTAGTACTGGTCTAAAGTGAGCTAGAAAAGTTTTGAATTCTGTTGGAAGGAAGAAGAGAAAGGCTGATAAGTCTAAAGCAGTGGAGCAGAGTTTTGAGTCAGAGCATGAGCATGAAGAAAAAGTTGATGATGAGGAGGAATCTGAAGATGATACAGAAAGAATGGTGGCTCTTACAGTTCTTTCTAAACATGAAGAAACTGAGGTCATAGATGCAGTTCCTCTAGTAGCCAATCATCTCATATACTTCTGGAATCAGGGATGGAAGTGAAGCCTATTGGGAGTTCAAAAGAATCAATGGTTTGTATTATAGGTTTCATAAGTTTGGACAAATGCTGTATTGGATGGATCGAGATGATGTGGTTACCCTATGGAGGTTATACAATGAGAGATATGGTGATACAAGACCAGAGGAGGTGTATGAAAGGGTAATCTATTATTATTTGAAGATAATATTTGAACCACATGATGGAGATATAGAATGGATGAAGTTAAAACACAACACAGTTCAAAGATGGTATTTGTATCAGTTTTGTGGTGTTCATGTTTTAAGTGCTCATGGAGTGGTTATCTACATGTTGGTGGAAAAAGATTATCCTGCATTGAACTACAATAAAGAAGTTCTTTATCAGATGTTGAAGCCTGGAATGTTACAACTGCAGAAAGATTACTTTTCTGATGATCAAGCTTATCAACTTTTAAAGAAGTATGAAAAAATTCTCAACCCAAGGAAAAAGAAGTAAATGTGTTTGGAAGCATCCTCCTGGTGAAGGTTAAGGCTTAAAAGAAACTTGATGATTTTGGGAGAAAATATCAAGTTTAGGGGAGGATTGTTGGGTTTTGAGATGCTGCTGCTCGGAATAGATACAACTGCTCATGGTGCAAAAAGGAAAATACTCTAAGTGTCATACTACTGCTGGTGATAATGATACTACTGTTAGTGTATTTCATACTACTGCTAGAGTTGTTGAGAAGATCAAGGAAATAAACCAAGTGGATACTACTGCTAGCCTTATGGATACTACTGCTAGAGATAGTTTCTACTGCTTGTGTGAAAACTTGTATAATCAGTTAGATAAATATAGAATAGATAACAAAAAGATTTATCATGTATAGAAAGCTATTGTAAACCGACTAGGACTCCTTAGTTTATAAAAGGAGGTTCTAGGGTTAAAGTTTAGTATGTATCATTGTTAGAGTCGAATCACTTCAAGGTTGTAAACCCTAATACTTTTGAGTATTCGTATATCTAATATATTGAAGTGTTTGTTGAGAATTCTACTGTTCAATTAATTATTCTTCTTAAGATTAAACATAATATTCCGCGTTGTGTTTAATAGTTTATAAGTCAAGACAGTTTCTATACTTGTTGTTTTAGATTCATATATAAGATAACTAACAAGATCAATTGCTCAACTAGGATCAATAATTGCTGAACCTTCACCCTTAGTTTGTTGAGCAAGTTCCAATATTGTAGGAAACAATGGTGTAACTGTCCCAGAAAAATCTTTTCCATCCCTCCTCATATTAGTAAAAACCTTTTTAGTAAGAGATGGAGTGGGATAAAATCTTTTATGACTTTTCTTATTAACAAACTGGTTGTCCAAAAAAGGTTGTAAAAACCTTGGATAGGTAAAATATTTGATTGAAGAACTATCCAAGTTCTTAACCAAACTATCAAAAATTAATTTAGAAAAATTAAATCTTTGATCATTTTCAGCCAAACAAATTATTGCAGATGCTAAATTACCACTAAATTCATTCCAACCAGTGGTCTTTGGACTTAGACACACTAAGATAGTATGGATTAAGAATTTTCACTGATGAGTTTCTCAATACCATTAACATCTCCTAGATGAAGATCTCGTCTAATAGATGCGTCAGTAATGAGTATCTTCTGCCCATCTACTAGGGCATCAATTTGTACTTCCCCATTATGAGTTTCGACCTTAGCAAATGACCAAAACTATATAATGTTGGAAATATATATAGTAGGTTTTACTGTTAAAGCAAACTGAATATAGCTTGCATTAAGGAAATCAATGATTTCAGTAAAATCTACAGACTCATTTGACTTTCTGAAAATGCAAAATTATTATGTAGTTCGGTAAAAGTTAGGTGCGACATGATGATTTGATTTGGGGATTGTGTGATTTGAGGATAGAAACTTAATTAGGGCTTGAAAGAGAGTTAATTATGTGGGCGTGAAACAGATTGTGTGAAGCAATTAGGATTTTATACCCTTTAAGTAAAAAGTTACATAAACATACCCTGCACTCTCAACCCTAGTAGCAGAAACCTAGTAGTACTAAGTTAGACTTCGCAGCACTAAGTTTATACGTAGCCGCACTAACTTTTAACAAAAACAATTTATCCCAGCAGTACTTTCCCATTATCTTTAAAAACAATACTGCACTCAGATATTCTAAATGGATTCAGCGTAGGGGAAGACACTTAATCTTTTTTGGTTGCATTTAACCCCTGGTTGCGTGAGAACCATTAATGTCAGTATAAATACAGCCTGTGATCAGATAAACTCATTAAAAGAGCCTTCTTGACAGGGTTTCCAGCTCGTGGCAGGTGTTACCTCTAACATAAATGAATTAGATTCACTTTTGCTCGATGTTCTCAATACCAGATGTCCTTAGACTAACTCATTATACTAATGAAAATATAAAATGGTAAAGAGTGAGTTAGTTCAGTTAATATCTGACTAACTATGCCATCAATTCATGTTCAAATATTCCACCAAATAAGCATAAATTGATTTCATGAATAAGATTTTAAAGAACAACCTAACTCAGGGGTAAACCTTTGTCTATAGATTCCCAAATCCATTCTATCATTAATCAGATGCACCATCAATACCAATCATATTGCTTTGCTTAACCTGCAAATGTTTGTCCAAAACCAAGAAAAATACAAGCAATAACACTTTAAATAATCTAATTATACTCAACAGTTGTTCAGAAAAACTAGCAACATTAACTAGCAGTTCTATGTATAATTAGCAGCATTAACACAACAGTTTTAAGTACACTAGCAACACTAAGTATACTTAGCAGCAGAAACAATTTATTGACCTAATAACAGTACTAATCCTTTCAAAACTTTACAAAAACACAAAGAGATAAGAGTTTTCAAAGATTTATCATTCCAATACTGACAACCAAAAATTGAAATCTACCCACATCAAAAGCTTTTGTGAGCAAATCTGCAACATTATGATCAGTATGGATTTTAACAATTTGAATTAACTTCTTTTCATAACAATCTCTTATAAAATGATGTCTTATCTCAATATGTTTTGTTTTTGAGTGATAAACAGGATTTCTTATAAAGCACATAGTACTGCTATTATCAATATATATTTTAGTATACATAAAATTGTACCCATAATCCAGCAATTGATTCTGAATCCAGAGCACTTGTCCGCAGCAACTTGAAGCATCTACATACTTAGCTTCTGTTCTAAAATTTGCAACCACGGTTTGTATAATAACCTAAAACGTATGTTCTAAAAATGCGTTACTAAGTTTAACTTTTAAACCCGAGCACAACTTAAATAACTAGAAACTATGATATGAGAAATTCAAATGCTAAAACCTACAACTTAAATAAATAGTAATCGACCTATGCTACATATATCACTCGATCATTAGGGCCAAAAATGAACTAAATTTTGTACACAACTTGTAGTATGGAAATGTCTAGAATATCTTTGATTTTATAAATAATGAACTTGGTCCTCCTTATCCCCCTTTTTCCTCGGCTATTCTCCAACTATATCTTCCCCCTCCTCCTCATTCTCCCAACTGAATTCACACAACCAAAAACACATAAACCCTAAAATAAAAACTAGGTGGCTGCAGCTTGTTCTCCATTGCTTCAAGTGGTACAAAAGGGTGGTACTTTGGAGGTGTGAAGGATGAACTCAAATAAGTACATTTTATTACTATCATTTTTTGGAAAACTAGAAGGGGGGGGGGTTGAATAGTTTTACGTCTTTTTAATTTATTATAAAAACTTTGTTTTATACTTTTAATAACTTTAGATTCTAGTTTGTTATGAAAAATAAAACATAAATCTTATTATTAGTTATATAAGTATTCTTTTAAATTGATTGTAAAAGTTTTGGTTTCTTGAATGGATTTTCAATTTGATCTTTATGTGAAGTTGACCTCTAATTAATACTAGCAATTATATAAGCCTATGTGTATGAAAGTAATGACGATGCAAGTAAAGAAATAAATAAGGTATGGAAAGATCTAACCGAGACACGAGAGATTTATAGTGGTTCGGCTACAAGGACACCTTCCTTGCCCTACTCCACTCCCCGAGCACACCTTGCTCGAGAGTTTTCTTCACAACTTCAACAAGCTCCCTTATGGCGGAGAAAACCGTACACAACTTTGGCTTACACAGGTTTAACGACACAAAGCTAAATGTCGAGTTCTAATCGTAGCTAGAACCAATCTCACAACTTCACAACACAACTTCTACACGACTTAATCACGACTTCTTCACGACTTCTTCACAACGGCTTCACGACTTCTTCACGACTTCTTCACGACTTCAACACGACCGCTACACAACCTCTATGATGCGGCTTCACGACTTCAACACTATGTCTTCATGACTTAGGACTTCACGACTTCAACATAACCGCTACACAAACTCTATGCTACGGCTTCACGACTTCAACACTAGGACTTCACGACTAGGACTTCACGGCTTCAACACGACCGCTACACAACTTCTATGCTACGGCTTCACGACTTCAACACTAGGACTTCACGACTAGGACATCACAACTTTAACACGACCGCTTCACAGCTTCTATGCTACGGCTTCATGACTTCAACACAAGGACTTCATGTCTTCTAAGCTACGGCTTCACAACTTCTACACCACGGCTTCACGACTTCTATATTTTGACCTCACAACTTCTATACCACAACTACTTATACAACATCTTCACTACTTACACACAACACTAATCTACAACACACACCTTTACATACAAATGAATGAATGATTTACAAACCTTGTTGAACACACAACTTAAGTAACATGATGATACTAAGTTGTAATACTTCTAATCTTGATTGATAGAAGTATTCTTCTTTTGCACTTGGGTGGTGGAAGTTTGGATCACTTGGAAACCAATGCTTAAGATTACATGATCAAAGGTTTTTCTAAGATATGAAATGAGATCTACAACAGAAAGTTTTAGTGCAAAAGGGTTGAGAAAAAATCCAGGAGAAGGCTTGTATTTATAGGGAAAAATCTGGACAGCTGGAGCCTACTGGAGCGGGGGCGGTCCCCTTAATTATTAAGGGGGCCGCCTAGTAAAATTAAGGGGGCCGCCCCTACTGAACGTTGGCCAATTTTGTCATTTTGTGGGGAAGGTTTTTCTGGAACATTTTAACTGATTTTGGTTAAAAATTTGAATTCATATTTTTATAAAAGATTAAACATTTTTATTTAATACCAAAAATGTTTTTCAAAAATATATAAAATGTTTTTGATGTTTTATAAAAAATCTAGTTATTAAGAAAATGTTCCTTTGATCATATAATGCATTAAGCACTTGTTTATTCATACCTTAAGTGATTAAGTTGTAGAAATGAATATTTACAACTCAATACTTGTTTATTTGATAAGTTTATGTTTTAATGAGTTTACATTTTGTGATCATCAAAACATAGAGATATGAATAAATATTGATAATGTTTTTAGGCATTTATTTATGTCAACAATCTCCCCCTTTTTGATGATTACAAAACCTAAACTCATTAAATCCAAGAAGTTATTTTGGAACAAGTATTTAGTGAGTTTATATTCACTTCTCCCCCTTTTTGTAGCATCAAAAAGGTTGAGCCGACAAGTTTTAGAGACAAAATTTGTCGGAACGAGAACTCCCCCTTGATGTGTGCTCCCCCTCATTTGAGGGTACCAAGGAATCGATATATAGAATACTTGCAAGAAAAATATTAGAAGCAAAAGCATATATATAGCAAAAATAAGAATGCATATAAAGACATTCATTAAAAAATGTTGTGTATAAATACACAACCATCCAAAATTATATTCAATCCTACATTAGCTAGTAAGTAATGCAATCTACATAATCATTCTAGGAGTACATGATCTTCCATGGGGCTTGCACACAAAATGGTTTGAAAAATTATTTTTGATTAAGCATTGCATATGCTTAATTTGGTGAGAATGAAGGTGGTGGTAGTGTAGTGGGTGAAAATGATAGAGGTTGTGGTGGAGGTTGGTTGTTAAGCATGTGTTCAAGGGATGAAAACATGTAGTGTATCTCATCTCTAAGACCAAATATGATGGTTCGGTTGTGGGTGTGGTGGTATTGGTGATGATGAGAAATGAGCATCAAGAGGTGTTATTGGTGATATGGAAATGACAAGTTGGGTGAATGGAGGTTCTTGAGTAGGAGGTGGAGTTGATGCTCTTGATGGTGATGATGAAAGGTGTGAGTTGATGTGGTTATTGATGGATGAAAGGGTGTTTTGGATGGTGCATTTGGTGCACTTGGGGATTAACATTGAGGTGGTGGTGATGGAGTTTTGGTGTCTTAGAGATGATTTTGGTGATAGCATGGTGAATGAAAGTGGGTGTTTGATGGAGGTGATGGTTGATTTAGGTAAGGTTTGGGCTAGATAAAAGGGGTCGCAAGATGCAAAAGAAAACAGTAAATTTTACTGCCCAGATGGCCGGTCCCCTTAATTGTAGGCCGGCCCCCTTAAAATTAAGGGGACCGCCTAGGGAATTAAGGGGGCCGCCCATCTGGTGTTTTCCCAGGCGACCAAATTTGAAAAATTTACAGAAAAGGGTCATTTTTAGGGTGTTTTTGCAGCAAGCTCCATTTGAATCATGTACATCAAGAATGATTAAATAGTGACATAAACATGTTAATTACGCATACATACATTTAAAACATATTACGGAATAAGCATGTTATTAATCATCAAGCATGTATATATATCATGATATCAAGTATACAAGCAATAAGCATAACAATCATATATTAAAGACAAGAAATAAAGCATTCACTAGTTGAAAATAATTAAGTTAAAAACATAATTATTGATACAACACATATTTTGCTTATAGCATGCAATAAGTAGAAAATTTTAAATTGCCTAAGAGATCCATTGGACTTGCTTGAGACATGAAAATTTGGATTATTTTGGATGGATGATGGTAAAGAGGGGGTAAAAAATGTTGGATTAATGGGGTTGTAAGTTTGGGTGTATGGATGTTGGAGAGAGTGTTGATAGAGGAATTGGAGGTGGAGAGCTTGGACTTGACCATGTTGAATGAGGGTTTTGATGTTGTTCAAGTGGTGGTGTTGGATTAGATCTAGTGAGAAGATACTCAATCCAAGTGAGACGCTCATTTAAGGTGATGGTTTGGTTTTGGAGAAAGATGCAACAAGGACTATTGTTGACATGTTTCTCAATTTGACTCAAGTGATGTGGTGATGATGGTAATGATGGTGAGATGGATGGTGATGATGGTAATGATGGTTTGACTTTGGAGAAAGATGCAACAAGGACAATTGTTGACATGTTTCTCAATTTGACTCAAGTGATGTGGTGATGATGGTGATATGGTGAGATGGATGGTGATGATGGTAATGATGGTTTGACTTTGGAGAAAGATGCAACAAGGACAATTGTTGACATGTTTCTCAATTTGACTCAAGTGATGTGGTGATGATGGTAATGATGGTGATATGGATGGTGATGGGTTTAAGTTGCTTTGAGCAAGGTGCAAAGCAAGGAGAGCATTAAGCTCATGGGCTTCCTTGAGTTCTTCAATGAACTTCAAGTGTTGAGTGGAAGGTGATGATGATGGAGAGTGGTTGTTATTTGGTGGAAGTGGTGGTGACACTCTTGGTGGTGGAGACATTTGTGAACTTGGGTAATTATGAGTGAATGAAGGTGGACATATGGATGATTGGTTAGGTGTGTGAAAGGGTTCATTAGGATGAGGTTTAGGTGTTGGTTGAGTTTGAACAATATCATTTGTTAGGTTATGGCAAATGTCAAGCTTCCTCCTCCAAATGGGTATGTATGGTGTAGTGATGATGTGATTGTGGAAGGTAAATTTTGGAGGGTGGTTTGTGACAAAATGTGTTTGTGAATTTTGGGAAGTATAGGATAAAATGGGTTGGAAATTGAAAAAGAAAATAGTAATCCGTCACTCCAGATGGCCGGTCCCCTTAAATAGGGGCCGGTCCCCTTAATTTTAAGGGGGCCGCCTGGGTATTTAAGGGGGCCGCCCATCTGCTGACTTCCAGATTACTGGAAATGGGTTTTTGGCATAAATTTGTAGAAAAGGTTGTGTTTTTGGGTTTAGTTTCAAGCAAGTCCAACTTCTTTCAAGGCAATTTAGGATTTAATAACTCATATATGCTAAGCATATTTATTTAAGCAACTTTATCTAACATGCAAACTACTCATTAAGCATATAACATGTATATATATATATTAGACAAGAAGATAATACATAGCACCATGTAATTCATAGTATCATACTTGGGAAGATTAAAAGGCTAGTTAATTAATCCTAATGATTATCTATGTACAAGGGAATGGGGAGTTGTGATAGCATGGACTTCTAGACTTGTACCAAGTGAGATCTTTAATAAGTAAACCATGATTTTTCATTTTTGATTTAGTTCACTTATAAGTGTCATATACACAAGTATATATGACATATATGAGATCACCAAGCATGATTTAAAGAAATGTTTTTGGCATTATTCAACAATGCTTGAAAGTAGGTTTTATGTGGATGTGAAAAATATATTAATGAAATAGTTTTGGCTTTATTTCAAAATGTTTTTATGAGGAAAGAAAACATATTTTTCCAATCTTTGGTTTTTGATAAACACGTAATTATAGACACAAGTTTGGAAGAAAGGTAGGATGGTGAAACATGTTTAATAGAAGTGTGTCATAATCTTTTGAAAAATCATTTTTCCAAAATGTGAAGTTTTTGCAAATTTAAAAATAAGTCCCATTAATTATAGGTTTAAAAAATAATGGTTTATAAAAGATCTCATGCTCAAGTCTATTGTCACATGCTACCTCTTTCTACATATCCTATGACATTTACGCATGTATTATGACTAAATACAAAAATACATCATGTCAGAGTAGTTAGAGAAAAACAAAAGCTATTATAATGACAATGCATTCAACTAAACAAATAATTACGAAGGCATGCAGTCAAATCACATGGGAGCAAGTAAACATCTAGAAATTTTATATACGCAAGATGACATAAATCTAGGAATGAAAATCTCTAGTGAAAAGCAAAGTTCATAACAGTAAACTATCGTTAGGTATATTTAGGAAGAATAATGTATTCAAGTTGGAGAATGAGTATGAGACTATTACTAGTGGTGCTCAATTCAAGCTAAACACGACCGTTTTTACGGGTTACACACACCCAACTTCTCACATAGAAGCAATTCAACCGTTAGGTCAAATTGAGTTTCTAGTCAATAGATTCTCTAGTAGTCATTCTCTTTTTAGAAGAAATTAAGTTCCTAAACTTACTTATCGAAGAGTACCAAATATGAAGATTGCTTGGTTCACTAAGACTTAGGGGGGCTAACTAAAGGGTTTCTAGTTTATTAAGCCACAGAACGAATATAACTAAAGTGTAAAGGCAAAGCAACCTATCAGACTAAGCATATCCTAAGGCATTAATAAGATTATATGCATGAAGTAATTACTTATGAAATTTTAAATAGAGAACTTACCTCACGTCCTAGCTTTTCTTCGTAATGTCTCAGATGATGATCTTATTAAAACCGAAGTGGCTTGACCCGAACATGTCTTGTACGGATCATGATCTTCTCCTTCGTCTATGTCACTTCATGATTTTGGATTGAGTTCACTTTGGAGTTGATTCATGTAGTCTTCGTCGCTAACACCTACATTAACAACATTTGAACTAGTAGCACATGTATCTATTTTATCTAAAAGTTTATCTATTAAATTTCTAAGATAACTAATTCATGTACAAGATTAAAATCCTCATCTTTGGCTTGACATTTTTCTTGATGAAAGTTTTAGAAATTTTTCCAAATATCATTTGCCGTTTTACAGAAGAATATTCTTTCATATTCAACTTTCGGCAATGTTTTTATAAATAATTATTTTAGCTTTATTATTTATTTCATTCTTTGTTTTCAAATAATCAATTTGACTTTCAAAATCCGTTTTTGTTTGATTTTCAAAATAACCAATCGAAATGACATGCCAAAGATCTAGATCAATTGATTTCACATAAGTTTCAAATTTATTTTTCCATTCAAGAAAAGTATAGTTTTCAAATAGTGGTGGTTTTAGCAAAGATTCCCTTTCTAGATAATTTTCGAATTCCATAGATCGATTCAAGTTTTAAAATACAGTATATTTTAAAGATATTGATTGACGTGGCTCTTGATACCAATTGTGGAAAACTAGAAGGAGGGGGGTTGAATAGTTTTACGTCTTTTTAATTTATTATAAAAACTTTGTTTTATACTTTTAATAACTTTAGATTCTAGTTTGTTATGAAAAATAAAACATAAATCTTATTATTAGTTATATAAGTATTGTTTTAAATTGATTGTAAAAGTTTTGGTTTCTTGAATGGATTTTCAATTTGATCTTTATGTGAAGTTAACCTCTAATTAATACTAGCAATTATATAAGCCTATGTGTATGAAAGTAATGACGATGCAAGTAAAGAAATAAATAAGGTATGGAAAGATCTAACCGAGACACGAGAGATTTATAGTGGTTCGGCTACAAGGACACCTTCCTTGCCCTACTCCACTCCCCGAGCACACCTTGCTCGAGAGTTTTCTTCACAACTTCAACAAGCTCCCTTATGTCGGAGAAAACCGTACACAACTTTGGCTTACACAGGTTAAACGACACAAAGCTAAATGTCGAGTTCTAATCGTAGCTAGAACCAATCTCACAACTTCACAACACAACTTCTACACGACTTAATCACGACTTCTTCACGACTTCTTCACAACGGCTTCACGACTTCTTCACGACTTCAACACGACCGCTACACAACCTCTATGATGCGGCTTCACGACTTCAACAATATGTCTTCATGACTTAGGACTTCACGACTTCAACATAACCGCTACACAACCTCTATGCTACGGCTTCACGACTTCAACACTAGGACTTCACGACTAGGACTTCACGGCTTCAACACGACCGCTACACAACTTCTATGCTACGGCTTCACGACTTCAACACTAGGACTTCACGACTAGGACATCACAACTTTAACACGACCGCTTCACAGCTTCTATGCTACGGCTTCATGACTTCAACACAAGGACTTCATGTCTTCTAAGCTATGGCTTCACAACTTCTACACCACGGCTTCACGACTTCTACATTTTGACCTCACAACTTCTATACCACAACTACTTATACAACATCTTCACTACTTACACACAACACTAATCTACAACACACACCTTTACATACAAATGAATGAATGATTTACAAACTTTGTTGAACACACAACTTAAGTAACATGATGATACTAAGTTGTAATACTTCTAATCTTGATTGATAGAAGTATTCTTCTTTTGCACTTGGATGGTGGAAGTTTGGATCACTTGGAAACCAATGCTTAAGATTACATGATCAAAGGTTTTTCTAAGATATGAAATGAGATCTACAACAGAAAGTTTTAGTGCAAAAGGGTTGAGAAAAAATCCAGGAGAAGGCTTGTATTTATAGGGAAAAATCTGGACAGCTGGAGCCTACTGGAGCGGGGGCGGTCCCCTTAATTATTAAGGGGGCCGCATAGTAAAATTAAGGGGGCCGCCCCAACTGAACGTTGGCCAATTTTGTCCTTTTGTGGGGAAGGTTTTTCTAGAACATTTTAACTGATTTTGGTTAAAAATTTGAATTCATATTTTTATAAAAGATTAAACATTTTTATTTAATACCAAAAATGTTTTTCAAAAATATATAAAATGTTTTTGATGTTTTATAAAAAATCTAGTTATTAAGAAAATGTTCCTTTGATCATATAATGCATTAAGCACTTGTTTATTCATACCTTAAGTGATTAAGTTGTAGAAATGAATATTTACAACTAAATACTTGTTTATTTGATAAGTTTATGTTTTAATGAGTTTACATTTTGTGATCATCAAAACATAGAGATATGAATAAATATTGATAATGTTTTTAGGCATTTATTTATGTCAACACATTTATCCTAATTATTTGACTTGTTTTATTATATTATGTATAAGGATTGATACTTAATCGTTTACTTTTGTAATTCTCAGGTAAAAACAAGCATTTGGTGAAACTTGGCGATTTTGGACTAATTATGGAGCAAAACATGCAAGAAGTTAAGAGTCTACTGAAATGGACAAGATCAAGACGAATCTGCTGCAGAGGCGCCGCATCTCACTTATTACATACGGCGCATCTCTATCAAGATGTCACCAGATACGATCCAAGATACAAGAGGATATGCGCCGCATCTAATCATGGAGTTACGCCGCATCTTCTGGCGGTGTATGAATATTCCTGAATATTATAATCTTGGACCCCACGCGAAGTTAAGTACATGCGCCGCATCTACTTACTAGATGCGCCGCATCTTACCCTCAGACAGAAACTATAAATACCCCAAGACCAGACGAATTCGGGAGGAAAATAATATTATATCCGAAGACCGAAGTACAGAAACCTAGGACGAATTCAGTCGATTAAGGCAGCACAAGACACACCCAAATCAAAGATACAAGAGCTGTAAGAAGGTGCTGCATGTGTTTAATTCATTAAGTAGTTTTGTTTTATTGTGTTAGCAAACTTTAATTCATCAGGATTGGTGGCTTGTTGATGAACTCAAATAAGTACATTTTATTACTATCATTTATCCTATTAATTTGACTTGTTTTACTATATTATGTATGAGGATTGATACTTAATCGTTTACTTTTGTAATTCTCAGGTAAAAACAAGCATTTGGTGAAACTTGGCGATTTTGGACTAATAATGGAGCAAAACGTGCATAAAGTTGAAAGTCTACTGACATGGACAAGATCAAGTCAATTCTGCTCCAGATGCGCCGCATCTCACTCTCGACATGCGCCGCATCTCTATCAAGATATCACCAGATACGATCCAAGATACAAGAGGACATGCGCCGCATCTAATAAAGGAGTTACGCCGCATCTTCTGGCGGTGTACGAATATTCCTGAATATTATAATCTTGGACCCCACGCGAAGTTAAGTACATGCGCCGCATCTACTTACTAGATGCGCCGCATCTTTCCTCAGACAGAAACTATAAATACCCCGTAGACCAGACGAATTACAAGTGCCGGAAAACCAAAACCGAAGTCCGAACAGGAGAAACAAAGGACGAATCCAGTCAAGGAGGCAGCACAAGACACACCCAAATCAAAGATACAAGAGCTGTAAGAAGGTGCTGCATGTATTTAATTCATTAAGTAGTTTTGTTTTATTGTGTTAGCAAACTTTAATTCATCAGGATTGGTGGCTTGTGTAATGTGACAACGAAAGATTGCACTCCCTTTAATACTTGCTTTCCCATCAATTAAAGTTTATATGTTGATGTCTTTGGTTACTACTTATTAGTGCATTGATAACCTCTGTGTTTATTCGTGGCTTGCGGGCATTTGACTGCGGGACATAATGTGGCTCCCACGGTTATTACTAAATTGATCACTTAGGAATAACTTTTAGACATAAGTAATCATTAAGGGTTTACTCGCCGATAAGATTAGGACCAACGAGAAAGGGTTAACTACATACACTTCATATAAAGCTATCAATAAAACAAGTGACAATCTACTTAATCATAAGGACAACCCTCTTATTGTCTCAAGTATTTATCTGTGTACGTGTGTGCTACTTGCTGATTCGTGCCTATTGGTTTATTTTATTATTTAATTGCAAACAAACCGTGCCAGTCTCTCAGGCTGAAACCCCCTTGCGTTAGGATATTAAAATACTGATTAGAATAACGAGATAATACGTTCCACTCTTAGTGATCGACACTCTACTTACCATTATCTTCATACTGACCGGGTACACTGCTCGTTAAGTGTGTGTGTTATTGATAAGTCGGCTAAATATAAATTTAAAACTTGAGTAGGCATTAAAACTGCTAAACCGCAACGACACATCACGCGCATCAAGTTTTTGGCGCCGTTGCCGGGGAGTGAATTGTTATTATCTGTTAATTTAATTAGTATTTTAATTAGGTTTTTCTTTTTATTAGATTAATTGCATCATTGTACTATTTTGCATATTTGTTGTATTGTGTGTTAATTGTTTTCTTTTATTTTTGTGTGTTTATTTTCGTTTGTGTGTTTAATTTTTGTTTTTATTTTTCGTGTTTTTGTCTGTTCTGCTATCGTTGTACTGTGCTAAATCAAACGATACGGCGCATCTGATCTCTCAGATACGGCGTATTGCGTTTAATTTTTTTTTTAAAAATACAACGCGTTTAATTAATTCGATACGACGCATCTTTTCCCCAAGATACGGCGTATCTGTTTTTAATAAAAAATTTTCTAAACGTTAACGCCATACGACGCATCTGCTTTAGCAGATACGGCGTATCTATTATTTTAATAAAAAACAGTTTGCGAATTATTAAACAGATACGGCGTATCGATCTCTGTCGATACGGCGCATCTTTCTGAATCAAAAATCGATATTTATTTTTAAACGTAACGAAAATACGGCGCATTAACTTTCGTTAATACGACGCATTTAATTTTAATTAGATAAGCTGATTTTTGATTAATTAATTCGATACGGCGCATTCTTAAATTCTAAGCGGCGTATCTATTTTCTGAATAAAGTCTGATTTAATTTTAACGTATTAAGATACGGCGTATCTAACTTTTTGGATACGGCGCATCGTCTGCAGATATCAATAACTTTAATTTTTCATATTCCGTTTTCGTTGTTAATTTTCTGATATACTACTTTCTCGAGCATACCCTACTGATATTTTTGTGTTGATTTCAGGAAGTGCATGACCAGGAGTTCTACGAAGGACTTGATTCAACCTTTCGAAGATCCTGAACGAGCCCTACATTCGCTTAAAAGGCTTTTCAACACAAGAAGCTTTGATCTTTCAAGTTCACTCGAGCTTGATTACTTTTCTGAAGAAAAAGAGGAAGTTGAAACAGAAACAATGGGCGAAAACACTACTATGGAGGAATACATGAACAATACCCGTGCTAATTACACTTCAGGAGTTGCTAGACCTAAGTTTGATGATAATTCAAAATTTGAGTTGAAGGGTCAGTTTCTAAAAGAGCTAAGAGAGAATGCTTTCAGTGGGACGGAACAAGAGGATGCTAATGAGCATGTTGAAAAGGTCCTGGAGATTGCAGATTTGTTTACTTCAGAAGGAGTCAATACCGATCAACTCATGCTAAGAATCTTTCCAATCTCACTAAAAGGAGCTGCTAACAAGTGGCTAAGGAATGAACCTGCTAGTTCAATCACTACATGGGAAGGTTTGAAGAGCAAATTCCTGAAGAGATATTGTCCACCTGCTAAGACTGCTAAAAAGATGGAGGCTATCAATAGTTTCAAGCAAGAGCCTGATGAAACCCTTTATCAAGCTTGGGAACGGTTTAAAGATTTATTGATAAAATGTCCTCAACACTATCTAACCCCTATGCAGGAAATAATATTGTTTTATCAAGGATTGGACGTGCCTACAAGACAGATTTTGGATGCTAAGGGAGTTGTACCTCAAATGAGTGCAACCAATGCTAGGAAAGCAATCCAAGATGCTGCTGATCATTCCCAAAAATGGCACGATGGGACCTCTACTAGATCTAAGAGCAGCACTAATTTTGACGGGATTGCTGCTATTCAAGCTCAATTGGATAAAATTAGTAGAGAGATGAAGAAGCGAGATGAAAGAGCATATGCTGCCCAAGTTGGATGTGAAAAGTGCGAAGGACCTCACTACACTAAAGATTGCCCGAACAAGAATGAAAGTGAGACATTTGAAGAAGCATATTACACCCAATTTGGACAACCATTCCGACCTTCAGGAAGATTCAGGGAAGCTAGTCCGGGATTCTATCAAAAGAACAACTTCAATCCCGCTTATCAAGAAAGGAGGCAGACTTTAGACGATACTTTAAAGCAAATTATGGCCGATGCTGCTAAAAGACATGAAGAGAATACTGCTATGATCAAAGAAATCCGTGCTTCAACGGACACTACTACAAGAAATCAAGGAGCTTCGATCAAAGCATTGGAACAACAAATTGGTCAAATGAGCAAAGTTCTTCAAGAAAGGGGATATGGAAGTTTACCGAGCTCAACTGAAACCAACCCAAGAGATCATGTCAAGGCCATAAGCACCACTGAAGAAGTCACTCCTAATATACCTAGAAGATCGATGAATGGTAATGATGGTGCAAGACCCGAATTTTTCTTTAATTCTTCAATCAGCTTAAGGAGACTACTAAAAGAAAAGACAAAAATTGAAGAGGAGATCAAGGCAACAATGAAAGAAGAGAGCTCTGCAACCGACTTAAATGCCTTGCCTCATAAAGAAAGAGACCCAGGAAGTTTTACTCTACCTTGTTCTATTAATAATATATCTTTCAATAATGTGTTAGCTGACTTAAGAGCTAGTGTTAGTGTTATGCCTCTTAAGACATTCGCTACCCTAGGACTAGGAAAATTAGCACCAACTAAATTACTTATTGAATTGGCTGATAAAACGGTAAAACGACCTGAAGGGATTGCTAATAATGTGCTAGTTAAGATTGAGCAGTTTATTTTTCCCGTAGACTTTGTTATACTAGACATGCCCGAGGATGTTAAGATCTCTTTAATCCTCGGAAGACCTTTCTTGTCTACTGCCCATGCTAAGATTGATGTGTTTAAAAGAAAAATCTCATTAAGGGTAAGGAATAATAAACTAGTCTATAAGTGCCAAGATCCGGTTAAAAGCATAATTAGAGGTGTTTATGTGCTAGGATTAAGAGAGCGTATGGACCTCGATCTTGAAGCTAGACTTATGGGAGAAACATTGATTCAAAACAACTCAACTAATCCTAATCATGAGAACTTTGAGGAATTCATTGACCTTAATGTACCTACCGAACTTAGACGCAATGTTGTTAATGATTCTGATGATGAGTGGTATGATTTTGTAGTAATTAATAAACGTAGGAGAGTAGTTGAGAAAACGAATTTGAACAATGATGTGTTTATTGAACTACCACCCCACCTTGCTTATTTGTGCCTATATGATAATAAGAATTTCCCGTCTATCATTTTGTCATCTCTGCCCGAAAGGGACAGGACTTTGTTCATACAGATAATGAAGAAGAACGGCGTGGAAATTAAGGACGGGCAAGGAGTGTTTAATATTACTGAATTTGCGATGAAGGAGCGCGATGTTTCCGACTCCTTCAATGATCGATATTAAAGAGCTGAACGTGAGTCTAACTTGAAGACTCTGGAATAAAGACAAGTGCTTACCGGGAGACAACCCGGAATTATCTTTTATTCTGTTTTCTGTGTCGAGTCAGTCAGGCCCGCATGAGGATACGGCGCATCTCAATTCTGAGATGCGACGCATCTCCTGCAATGGTCATATCTTATTATATTTTTCTGCATTTTTATTTTCGACTTTAAAACTATTTATCAGTTTATTTTTAATGCGGCGCATTCCTGGTTAAGGATGCGGCGCATCTTTATTCTGATCCGTATTAATTCCAGGCTCGATACGGCGTATCTTCTTCAATAAGATACGGCGCATCGACTGACCTGATGATTTTCAGTTTTAATTTTTAAGTTTTATTTTTATCTAACTACTAATGTATTATGCAAGCTTGAACCTTTCTTATCTTAGGTGTGTTTTAAAGTGTTGGTGGTATTATAGTTTCCTGGATTTCCTGTGGATACATCAAGTATGAAGCTTTAACGTTCTAATCCACAAGAAGATGATTTTTGCTCTTATACTAATGGAGGATCATACCGAGCAAATCTCAGGGGAGTTTTTCTGTTCTAATTCTTTTATTTTCCAGTTTTTAACCTTTTATACAAACAACGAGGACGTTGTTTAACTTAAGTGGGGGGATTGGAGAATTAGAACACTTAACAATTACTTGTCCTAAACTTTTTCAAAAATTATGCTTAAAATGTGCTTAATATATCAAACTTAAAAATTTTTTTTTTAGCATGTTTTTGTTTAAGATCTGCACACATGACGTTATTTTCAAAAGTTGCATAACTGCACACATGATTTTTCAAAATTCACAAATCTATGAGTGTGCCGGTGACTTGTAAACTTTAGAACTTGGCTTGTATACTATTCGAGACCACCATAATGAGTATTATTTATATAATTGGAATGACTTGTCTAAATTGGTAAAATTCTAGGATTACACCCAAATAGCCTATTATATGTTATGTGTTATTAACTAACTACACTGGTTAGTTAACCCCCGTATAAACCCTTTTGTTACTCTCATTTTTAGAGTAAGATACCCCTAGAAAAACACTCAGAGCCATTCCTTTCGTTTCTTACACCTATGTTTAAAATGTTTCGTTACACCCTTACACCTTAGCCTACCCTGTAGATTAGAATCCGTGGTTGGTTGATTGCTATAGGCAGAGTGTGTTTCCTTATATTACCTGTGTTCACGTGCGTAATTCATTATCTATGGTTAGGTCGGGAAATTGCACAATGCAATTGGAGTGAAAGTAAATATTGTATATTTTGGAGTTTATTTTTCGTGTGTTTACTACTTTCACTATTTCCATTATTTCTGAAGTCATGAAAAGTATGGAAAAATTATCCGGAAAGAAAGTTATAGTGATGTGGTGAAATTTTACACATCTATGTTTATGTTTAATAAAAAAAAAAAAAAAAAAAAAAAAAAAAAAAAAAAAAAAAAATCGAAAAAATGAGAAAAGAAAAAGAAAGAAAGAAAAGTTGGAAGTTAGTTTTAACCAACTTATGTAAAGTTATGTAAGTGGTCGATATCACCACTATTTTTTGTACTATATCTATGGATTGAATGGGAATTGGCAGTTATGGGAACGCCAATTAAGGTTTATTCTTTGATTAAGATCTTGTTGAGTATAATTCGTGTCTACCTAAAGCGTGTGTTTCAAGTGTTAAAGCGTGAGTTATTCGATGATATGAGTCTTATTCATGGGATGGTTGGGATAGTGATTAACCACACTTAGGATTTTGATTTATTTGTTTTGTTTATTTTTATTTTTACACCAATTTATATCCCAAATGTTATTCATGCCCTTTATTATTCTTTATCCAACCAAACCTTTGATTTATTGAGATTAGGGATTTGAGCAATCTTAAGTATCGTAGTCATGGATTCGGCTATGTATTTATGATTTTGTCGCCCTTTTTGATATATTATTATTGGTGAAGTTTGGACCTATCTTTAGCCTATTCGAGTTAAGGATTTGAGCAATTGCAAGTATCGTGTTCGTGGATTCGATCATGTATTTTTGATTTTGTCGCCTTTTCTGGAATTTGAGATCGATAGTGAAAGAGAATAATTAACCCTTAAGCCTGAAAACCCTTTTTACCGCTTTAGACTTGTTACTCCTTAGCTTTAGTGGTGGAGATGTGTATACTTGCCAAGCTTATGATAGAATATTCATCGCGACTGGACAGTTAAACGATTAGATTTGCTTTTATCGACTTATTTTATTTTACTTCTGAATCATTAAGTGTTTAGTTGTGAGATTTTGAAATGAACGAATACATGCTTAAATATAAAAATAAATCCTAACATCTTTTAGGATACATTTTCATAAAAGAAATTCTAAGGTTTACTTGGGGACAAGTAAAGTTCAAGTGGGGGGATATTTGATGAACTCAAATAAGTACATTTTATTACTATCATTTATCCTATTAATTTGACTTGTTTTACTATATTATGTATGAGGATTGATACTTAATCATTTACTTTTGTAATTCTCAGGTAAAAACAAGTATTTGGTGAAACTTGGCGATTTTGGACTAATAATGGAGCA
Source organism: Artemisia tridentata subsp. tridentata (assembly GCA_021014915.2). Classification (NCBI taxonomy): domain Eukaryota; kingdom Viridiplantae; phylum Streptophyta; class Magnoliopsida; order Asterales; family Asteraceae; genus Artemisia; species Artemisia tridentata. Next base: position 93,852,888 of record CP139507.1, on the reverse strand, counting down.
AAACGTGCATAAAGTTGAAAGTCTACTGACATGGACAAGATCAAGTCAATTCTGCTCCAGATGCGCCGCATCTCACTCTCGACATGCGCCGCATCTCTATCAAGATATCACCAGATACGATCCAAGATACAAGAGGACATGCGCCGCATCTAATCATGGAGTTACGCCGCATCTTCTGGCGGTGTACGAATATTCCTGAATATTATAATCTTGGACCCCACGCGAAGTTAAGTACATGCGCCGCATCTACTTACTAGATGCGCCGCATCTTCCCTCAGACATAAACTATAAATACCCCGTAGACCAGACGAATTACAAGTGCCGGAAAACCTAAAACCGAAGTCCGAACAGGAGAAACAAAGGACGAATTCAGTCAAGGAGGCAGCACAAGACACACCCAAATCAAAGATACAAGAGCTGTAAGAAGGTGCTGCATGTATTTAATCCATTAAGTAGTTTTGTTTTATTGTGTTAGCAAACTTTAATTCATCAGGATTGGTGGCTTGTGTAATGTGACAACGAAAGATTGCACTCCCTTTAATACTTGCTTTCCCATCAATTAAAGTTTATATGTTGATGTCTTTGGTTACTACTTATTAGTGCATTGATAACCTCTGTGTTTATTAGTGGCTTGCGGGCATTTGACTGCGGGACATAATGTGGCTCCCACGGTTATTACTAAATTGATCACTTAGGAATAACTTTTAGACATAAGTAATCATTAAGGGTTTACTCGCCGATAAGATTAGGACCAACGAGAAAGGGTTAACTACATACACTTCATATAAAGCTATCAATAAAACAAGTGACAATCTACTTAATCATAAGGACAGCCCTCTTATTGTCTCGAGTATTTATCTGTGTACGTGTGTGCTACTTGCTGATTCGTGCCTATTGTTTATTTTATTATTTAATTGCAAACAAACCGTGCCAGTCTCTCAGGCTGAAACCCCCTTGCGTTAGGATATTAAAATACTGATTAGAATAACTAGATAATACGTTCCACTCTTAGTGATCGACACTCTACTTACCATTATCTTCATACTGACCGGGTACACTGCTCGTTAAGTGTGTGTGTTATTGATAAGTCGGCTAAATATAAATTTAAAACTTGAGTAGGCATTAAAACTGCTAAACCGCAACGACACATCACGCGCATCACTTGTGTAATGTGACAACGAAAGATTGCACTCCCTTAAAACTACTTTCCCATCAATTAAAGTTTATATGTTGATGTCTTTGGTTACTTTTATTAGTGCATTGATAACCTCTGTGTCTAGCTGAGCGTTGATCGGGTCGCCATGCCTCTGCCCTCGCCTATTTATTAGATCGCCTATGCATTCTATGGTCTGTAGAAAAGTAGGAAGAAAGATAAATAGGATAGTCATAAGTAATCATTAAGGGTTTACTCGCCGATAAGATTAGAACCAACGAGAAAGGACTTAATCTCGGTGCGTTGCATCGAACTATACACTTCATATAAAACTAGCAATAAAATAAGTGACAAACTACTTATCTATCAGGACAGCCTTCTTATTGTCTCGAGTATTTATCTGTGTACGTGTGTGCTATTCGCTGATTCGTGCCTATTGGTTTAGTTTATTATTTAATTGCAACCAAATCGTGCCAGTCTCTCAGGCTGAACCCCTTTGCGTTAGATTAGGTTGTATAGCTAACTTAATATATTAAAATACTGATTAGAATAACTAGATAATACGTTCCACTCTTAGTGATCGACACTCTACTTACCATTATATTCATACTGACCGGGTACACTGCTCGTTAAGTGTGTGTGTTATTGATAACTCGGCTAAATATAAATTTAAAACTTGAGTAGGCATTAATACTGCTAAACCGCAACGACACATCGCACGCATCAAGTTTTTGGCGCCGTTGCCGGGGAGTGAATTGTTATTATCTGTTAATTTGATTAGTATTTTAATTAGGTTTTTAATTTTTTTATCTAACCGCTAATTTTGTTGTGTATTAGATTAATTTGCATTCATTGTACTATTTTGCATATTTTCTGTTTTTGTTTGTTATTTGTTTTCTTTTATTTTGTTTTTATTTTCGTTTGTGTTTTTATTTGTTTTTATTTTTTGTATTTTTTTGCATACTGCTATCGTTGTACTGAGCTAAATCGAACGATACGGCGCATCTGATCTCTCAGATACGGCGTATTGCATTTAATTTTTATAAAATACAACGCATTTAATTAATTCGATACGACGCATCTTTTCCCCAAGATACGGCGTATCTGTTTTTGATAAAAAATTTTCTAAACGTTAACGCCATACGACGCATATGCTTTAGCAGATACGGCGTATCTATTATTTTAATTAAAAACAGTTTTCGATTAATTAAACAGATACGACGCATCGATCTCTGTCGATACGGCGTATCTTCTGAATCAAAAATCTCGTATTTTGAAACGTAACGAAAATACGGCGCATTAACTTTTGTTAATACGACGCATTTAATTTTAAATAAATATCGATTTTTGATAATTAAAACAGATACGGCGCAATCTAATTTCTAAGCGGCGTATCTATTTTCTGAATAAAGTTTGATTTAATTTTAACGATTACAAGATACGGCATATCCAACTTTTTGGATACGGCGCATCGTCTGCAGATATCAGTAACTTTAATTTTTCGTATTCCGTTTTCTTTGTTAATTTTCTGATATATTACTTTCTTGAGCATACCCTACTGATATTTTTGTGTTGATTTCAGGAAGTGCATGACCAGGAGTTCTACGAAGAACTTAATTCAACCTTTCGAAGATCCTGAACGAGTCTTTCATTCGCTTAAAAGGCTTTTCAACACAAAAAGCTTTGATACTTCAAGTTCATTCGAGCTTGATTATTTTTCTGAAGAGAAAGAGGAAGAAGAAACAGAAACAATGGGCGAAAACACAACTATGGAGGAATACATGAACAAAACCCGTGCTGATTACACTTCAGGAGTTGCTAGACCAAAGTTTGATGATAAGTCAAAGTTTGAATTGAAAGGTCAGTTTCTCAAGGAGCTAAGAGAGAATGCTTTCAGTGAATCGGAACATGAGGATGCTAATGAGCATGTTGAAAAGGTCCTCGAGATTGCGGATTTGTTTACTTCGGAAGGAGTCACTGACGATCAAATCATGCTAAGAATTTTTCCACTCTCACTAAAAGGAGCTGCTAACAAGTGGCTAAGGAATGAACTTGCTAGTTCAATCACTACATGGGAAGGTTTGAAGAGCAAATTCCTGAAGAGATATTGTCCACCTGCTAGGACTGCTAAAAAGATGGAGGCTATCAACAGTTTCAAGCAAGAGCCTGATGAAACTCTTTATCAAGCTTGGGAAAGATTTAAAGATTTACTGGTAAAATGTCCTTAACACTATCTAACCCCTATGCAGGAGATAATATTGTTTTATCAAGGATTGGACGTGCCAACTAGACAAATCTTGGACGCTAAGGGAGCTGTGCCTCAAATGAGTGCAACCAATGCTAGGAAAGCAATCCAAGATGCTGCTGATCATTCTCAAAAATGGCACGATGGGACCTCTACTAGATCTAAGAGCAGCACTAATTTTGACGGGATTGCTGCTATTCAAGCTCAATTGGATAAAATTAGTAGAGAGATGAAGAAGCGTGATGAAAGAGTGTATGCTGCCCAAGTTGGATGTGAAAAGTGCGAAGGACCTCACTACACTAAGGATTGCCCGGAAAAGAATGAAAGTGAGACGTTTGAAGAAGCATATTACACCCAATTTTGACAACCATTCCGACCTTCAGGAAGATTTAGGGAAGCTACCCCGGGATTCTATCAAAAGAACAACTTCAATCCCGCTTATCAAGAAAGGAGGCAGACTTTAGATGACACTCTAAAGCAAATTATGGCCGATGCTGCTAAAAGACATGAAGAGAATACTGCTATGATCAAAGAAATCCGAGCTTCAACGGACACTACTAGAAGAAATCAAGGAGCTTCGATCAAAGCATTGGAACAACAAATTTTTCAAATGAGCAAAGTTCTTCAAGAAAGGGGATATGGAAGTTTACCTAGCTCAACCGAAACCAACCCAAGAGATCATGTCAAGGCCATAAGCACCACTGAAGAAGTCACTCCTTACTTACCTAGAAGACCGATGAATGGTAATGATGGTGCAAGACCCGAATTTTTCTTTAATTCTTCAATCAGTTTAAGGAGACTACTAAAGAGAAGACAAAGATTGAAGAGGAGATCAAGGCTACAATGAAAGAAGAGAGCTCTGCAACCGACTTAAATGCCTTGCCTCATAAAGAAAAAGACCCAGGAAGTTTTACTTTGCCTTGTTCAATTAATGATACATCTTTCAATAATGTGTTAGCTGACTTAGGAGCTAGTGTTAGTGTTATGCCTCTTAAGACATTCACTACCTTAGGACTAGAAAAATTAGCACCAACTAAGTTACTTATTGAATTGGCTGATAAAACGGTAAAACGACCTGAAGGGATTGCTAATAATGTGCTAGTTAAGATTGAGAAGTTTATTTTCCCTGTAGACTTTGTTATATTAGACATGCTCGAGGATGTTAAGATTCCTTTAATCCTTGGAAGACCTTTCTTGTCTACTGCCCATGCTAAAATTGATGTGTTTAAAAGAAAAATCTCGTTAAGGGTAGGGAATAATAAACTAGTCTATAAGTGCCAAGATCCTGTTAAAAGCATAATTAGAGGTGTCTATGTGATAGGATTAAGAGAGCGTATGGACCTCGATCTTGAAGCTAGGCTTATGGGGGAAACATTGATTCAAAACAACTCAACTAATCCTAATCATGAGAACTTTGAGGAATTTATTGACCTTAATGTACCTACCGAACTTAGACGCGATGTTGTTAATGATTCTGATGATGAGTGATATGATTGCGTAGTAATTAACAAACGTAGGAGAATAGTTGAGAAAACGAATTTGAATAATGATGTGTTTATTGAACTACCACCCCACCTTGCTTATTTATGCCTATATGATAATAAGAATTTCCCGTCTATCATTTTGTCATCTCTGCCCGAAAGGGACAGAACTTTGTTTATACAGATATTGAAGAAGAACGGCGTGGAAATTAAGGACGAGTAAGGAGTGTTCAATATTACTGAATTGGCGATGAGGGAGCGCGATGTTTCCGACTCCTTCAACAATCGATATTAAAGAGCTGAACGTGAGTCTAACTTGAAGACTCTGGAATAAAGACAAGTGCTTACCGGGAGACAACCCGGATTTATCTTTTAATTTTCTGTTTGTGTCGAGTCAGTCAGGCCGCAGAGGATACGGCGCATCTCAATCCTGAGATGCGACGAATCTCCTGCAATGGTCATATCTTTATTTTTCTGCATTTTTTATTTTCGACTTTAAAACTTTTTATCAGTTTATTTTAATGCGGCGCATCCCTGGTTAAGGATGCGACGCATCTTCTATTCTGATCCGTATTTATTCCAGGCTCGATACGGCGTATCTTCTTCCATAAGATACGGCGCATCGACTGACCTGATGATTTTCATTTTTATTTTTATGTTTTATTTTTAACTAACTACTAATGTATTATGCAAGTTTGAACCTTTCTTAACTTAGGTGTGTTTTAAAGCCTTGGTGGTATTATAGATTCCTGCATTTCCTGTGGATACATCAATTATGAAGCTTACACGTTCTAATCCACAAGAAAGATGATTTTTGCTCTTATACAAATGGAGGATCATACCGAGCAAATCTCAGGGGAGTTTTTCTGTTCTAATTCTTTTATTTTCCAGTTTTTTAACCTTTTATACAAACAACGAGGACGTTGTTTAACTTAAGTGGGGGGATTGGAGAATTAGAACACTTAACACTTACTTGTCCTAAACTTTTCAAAATATGCTTAAAATGTGCTTAATATATCAAAATTTAAATTTTTTAGCATGTTTTTGTTTAAAGTCTAAGTTGCATAGCTGCACACATGACGTTATTTTCAAAAATTGTAATTTTTTAAAATTCACAAATCTATGAGTGTGCCGGTGACTTGTAAACTTTAGAACTTGGCTTGTATACTATTCGAGACCACCATAATAAGTATTATTTTATATAATTAGAATGACTTGTCTAAATTGGTAAAATTTCTAGGATTACACCCAAAAAGCCTATTATATGTTATGTGTTATTAGCTAACTACACTGGTTAGTTAACCCCCGTATAAACCCTTTTGTTACTCTCATTTTTAGAGTAAGATACCCATAGAAAAACACTCAGAGCCATTCCTTTCGTTTCTTACACCTTTGTTAAAATGTTTCGTTACACCCTTACACCTTAGCCTACCCTGTAGATTAAAATCCGTGGTTGGTTAATTGCTATAGGCAAAGTGTGTTTCCTCACATTACCTGTGTTCGCGTGCGTAATTCATTATCTATGGTTAGGTCGGGAAATTGCACAATGCAATTGGAGTGAAAGTAAATATTGTATATCTTTGAGTTTATTTTTTTCGTGTGTTTACTACTTTCACTATTACCGTTATTTCTGAAGTCATGAAAAGTATGGAAAAATTATCCAGAATTATCATTATAGTGATGTGGTGAAAGTTTACACATATATGTTGATGTCTTAAAAAAGAAAAAAAAATCGAAAAAATAAGAAAAGAAAAAGAAAAAAAAGAAAGTTGGATGTTTGTTTTAACCAACGATGTAAAGTTTTGTATCAAGTGGTCGATATCACCACTAATTGTTGTACTATATCTATGGATTGAATGGGAGTTGGCAGTTATGGGAACGCCGACTAAGGTTTATTCTTTGATTAAGATCTTGTTGAGTATAATTCGTGTCTACCTAAAGCGTGTGTTTCAAGTGTTAAAGCGTGAGTTATTCTATGATATGAGTCTTATTCATGGGATGGTTGGGATAGTGATTAACCACACTTAGGATTTTAATTTATTTGTTTTGTTTATTTTTTTATTTTACACCAATTTGTATCCCAAATATTATCCATAACCTATATTATTCTTGATCCAAACCTTTGATTTATTGAGATTAGGGATTTGAGCAATCTTAAGTATCGTAGTCGTGGATTCGACTATGTATTTATGATTTTTTCGCCCTTTTTGATATAATATTATTGGTAAAGATTACTTGGTCCTATCTTTAGCCTATTCGAGTTAAGGATTTGAGCAATTGCAAGTATCGTGTTCGTGGATTCGATCATGTATTTGTGATTTTGTCACCTTTTCTGGAATTTGAGATCGATAGAGATTAAGGAGAATAATTAACCCTTTAAGCCACAAAACCCTTTTTACCGCTTTAGACTTGTTATTCCTTGGCTTTAGTGGGGGAGATGTGTATACTTGCCAAGCTTATGATAGAATATTCGTCACGACTGGACAGTTAAACGATTAGATTTGCTTTTATCAAATTATTTTATTTAACTTCTAATTCGTTAAGTGTTTGGTTGTGTGATTATGACAAAAATGAATACATGCTTAAATGTAAAAATAAATCCTAATATCTTTTAGGATACATTTTCATAAGATTAATTCTAAGGTTTACTTGGGGACAAGTAAAGTTCAAGTGGGGGGATATTTGATGAACTCAAATAAGTACATTTTATTACTATCATTTATCCTAATTATTTGACTTGTTTTATTATATTATGTATGAGGATTGATATTTAATCGTTTACTTTTGTAATTCTCAGGTAAAAACAAGCATTTGGTGAAACTTGGCGATTTTGGACTAATTATGGAGCAAAACATGCAAGAAGTTAAGAGTCTACTGAAATGGACAAGATCAAGACGAATCTGCTCCAGATGCGCCGCATCTCACTTATTACATACGGCGCATCACTATCAATATTTCACCAGATACGATCCAAGATACAAGAGGACATGCGCCGCATCTATAAATGGAGTTACGCCGCATCTTCTGGCGGTGTACGAATATTCTTGAATATTATAATCTTGGACCCCATTTGAAGTTAAGTCAATGCGCCGCATCTACTAACTAGATGCGCCGCATCTTACCCTCAGACAGAAACTATAAATACCCCAAGACCAGACGAATTCGGGAGGAAAATAATATTATATCCGAAGACCTAAGTACAGAAACCTAGGACGAATTCAGTCGATTAAGGCAGCACAAGACACACTCAAACGAAGATACAAGAGCTGTAAGAAGGTGCTGCATGTGTTTAATTCATTAAGTAGTTTTGTTTTATTGTGTTAGTAAACTTTAATTCATCAAGATTGGTGGCTTGTGTAATGTGACAACGGAAAGATTGCACTCCCTTAAAACTTCTTTCTCATTAATTAAAGTTTATATGTTGATGTCTTTGGTGACTTTTATTAGTGCATTGATAACCTCTGTGTCTAGCTGAGCGTTGATCGGGTCGCCATGCCTCTGCCCTCGCCTATTTATTAGATCGCCTATGCATTCTATGGTCTGTAGAAAAGTAGGAAGAAAGATAAATAGGATAGTCATAAGTAATCATTAAGGGTTTACTCGCCGATAAGATTAGAACCAACGAGAAAAGACTTAATCTCGGTGCGTTGCATCGAACTATACACCTCATATAAAACTAGCAATAAAACAAGTGACAAACTACTTATCTATCAGGACAGCCTTCTTATTGTCTCGAGTATTTATCTGTGTACGTGTGTGCTATTCACTGATTCGTGCCTATTGGTTTAGTTTATTATTTAATTGCAACCAAATCGTGCCAGTCTCTCAGGCTGAACCCCTTTGCGTTAGATTAGGTTGTATAGCTAACTTAATATATTAAAATACTGATTAGAATAACTAGATAATACGTTCCACTCTTAGTGATCGACACTCTACTTACCATTATATTCATACTGACCGGGTACACTGCTCGTTAAGTGTGTGTGCTATTGATAAGTCGGCTAAATATAAATTTAAAACTTGAGTAGGCATTAATACTGCTAAACCGCAACGACACATCGCACGCATCATGGGTGGTACATTGGAGGTGTGAAGGGTGTCAAGAACGTGGTATTGATCGTGGTTCTACCTGGGTTCGAAGAGGCTTTGTTTTATTCAAATAAGATCTAGTTTTGGGTTCCTCTTGTTCTTGTTCTTTTCATTCTTGTTTCATTCGACAAAGGTATAGCTCACGCTTGATCTTGTTTCTTCAACATATATATACGTAAACCAGGTTCATAAGTTATAACCTAAAACTAAACTTGATCGATGTTATAAGAGTACGAATGAAGAAGTAATATGTCACATGAAATATATAGCAATATTGAAATTAAATCTGCTTTGCACCGTGTGCATAATCTGATTTTTGTACACTTGTTTTGATCATTAATATACAATCAAAAACCTGGATAAAGGTCGCATGGAAAAATGAATGTTTCGGCTATCGATATAAGATATTAACAAGACTTTTAAAATCAGATTTTTTGCATGAAATATGGATCTATAGTATACGTAGAGACCCTAGATAATATACATGTAAAGGTGTGATGCTTGTGTCGAGTAACAGGGTGCATATTAGGTGTCGTGTGTGGCGAAAAACATGGAAAGTTATAGGTATAGAAAATGGAAGATTCTTGCATGTTTGTGTTTTATGGGTCGATACACAGGGAATTTGGGACTGGTTGGTTGGCTATTTTGATGCGACTAGTATAGTGTATATTAGGGCTGGTTCGAGTATGAGATATGATGTATATGGCGTGTGTATGGTGTGTCGTGGTTTGTGTTGTGTCGAGTGAATTGAGGTCAAGGAAGGGGTGTTCCAGTTGTCAAGTCGGTGATTTTATGTGGTTACTATTTTGGGTTCAAAATGGGATTTGTGTAGTCTGGTTCTGGCACGAAGTACGAATAGATATGCTGTGATTGTGGTGTCGAATTGGCTGGAAAAAAAGAGTCTTATGTGGGTAAATAATGTCAAGTCAAGGTGGTTACATACAAGGTCGATTGGATGGGTAAAGGTTGGGTCGAAAGATGGTTCTCATGGTTGATTTTAGTGTCGTGTAAAATGGGTAAGAGAAGGGTAAAATAGTTAAGCTTTAGTTCTGTTTGGAAAGAAAGAAGTGGAGTCGTGTGTGTGTGTTAGTGTAAAGAAAACATGGGTCGATATGGGTAAGTGATTTGGGTCGAAAATGGAGGGTCTTGGTGGGTTTTGGTCACGCATGAAATGAACAACAAGAAGAGAAAAAGGGTCAATGTGGTTAGGGTTAGAAGGAGAGAAATGAGGTCGTGGTTGGTTGTGTATACAGGTGTGTGTGTTGTGTTGAGTATTTGGCTATGTGTAGGTTAAAATGGATCGATTAGGGTTAGGGCACAAAAAGGGTTACCGGGTTGTTTTCATATGTCGAGTTAGGGTTTAAATACACAAGTAGGGTTGATTTGCATAAGTATTTAATGTTAGGAATATAAATATTCATATGAAGACTCGGTCACCCCGAGTATCTATTTAGCATTTATGTAGCTCGTAGGCTTATTAGTATTATTCGTATTTGTTTAATTATATTAGTATTTGTAGAGTTGGGTCGGGTCTTTACCCACTGTCAGCTCACTCCACAGCCCACTAAGGGCAACTTATGTTAGTAAGTATAAATACCCCTCTCCACCTAGGAAGAGGGTTGGAACTTTCATTCTTTCTAATCTAATATTTCACAAGTTTATCTCTCGAAAGGTTCCCAACTCTTCTCTTTCTATCTCTAGAAATCAAGCTAGCATTAATCTTGTGTTTGTGTTATGATTTAGAGTATCTTACAATTGGTATCAGAGCCTTGGTTTGATTTTGGGCACTCGGATCTCTTTGATTGGTGGTTTTTTTCCTTTTCTTTTTGTTCTTTTGGTTCGAATACAAAAGACAAGAAACTATATTTCTTTGATTGGTGATTGTTTTCTTTTTGTTCTTCTGGTTCGAATACACAAGACAAGTAATTGTTATATTATTACTTTTGCTTCTCTCATTAACTGCTAACACAAGTCCACTTGTAAAACCCCAAAATTACCACTATCCGAAATGACCAAAATACCCTCTAATTTTGAAATTTAAGAAGTTAAAAAAATCATATGAGTGACATTATTTGAGCTTAACCTAAGATGAATTAAATCCTAGTTACCTAATAATTTAAGCTAATAAAACCTTGCATAAAAATTTAAAAACCACAAAGCAAATACTCTCCAAATGCAAGTCATAATTGGCGACATGTTAATATGACCAAAACAAAATTTCGGTTAAGAAATTAATAAAAAAATTAAGAAGGCATTGAAGGGTGATTATATCCATCCCATGAAATTCGACCCTTCCTTATTTACCACAATCCATTTACACGGTTTCTATCTTCCTTTTTACTGAAACACAAATTTTCAAAACCCTAAAATACTCTCCCAACCAAAATTTCGGCTGCCTTTGCTTTCTCCTTCTGTTCGGTTCAAACACAGCAGCAAGGAGGCTTGTTCTTGTGACCTTAGGCGTGTGTTGTTCTAGTTCGTGAGGTGTTCTTGTGCGTGGGATTTGAGGCTGTTCGATGGAAGGTGTGGCTAGGGTTTCGGCTGGATTTTCTGTGGGTGGATCGATCTTGTTGTTTTCTTCTTTTGTTCACGCTACGAGAGTAACCAATATCATCCTTGGTCTTGTTTCTCACTCGACATGGAGTCAGAAAATATAAAAGTTTATAACCTATAAATGAGCTCATGAATCAATCTATGTTATTAACAAATAATGGTGTTGGTCACATAAAATGATAGGTTATATGGACTTTTAAAACCAGGTTGTGACATGAAATATAGGTCGCATTAAATAGTATAATAGAGATGTCGATTTACAAGTTAAGCATGGCTATTTGAATCAATTTTGTTGCATTTGATATGGACCTATACTGTACAAAGAAATATTAATGATGAATATCAGGGCATGAAAAGATAGACTGTGGTATGTCGATTGGCTATTTGAATCAGTAATAAAGGGAACATAAAATCTGGAAACACAGTAGCCTGGATTGATAAAAAGGGTCACATGAAATAATATGTGCATGTAAAACAAGAGTGTGGGCTATAACTTTATGTGGTTATATAGTGGTGTATCGAGTGAGTTAAAGCTATGGTTCTGGTCTGGATATTTGTGTGTCGAGTAGTGTGGCTGGGTTAGGCTGTGTTTGAATTCTATTGTTGATCGACTAGGGCTGGTCATGTGGGGGCCTCCTGGTCGTATAATGGAGGGGTATTGGGAGGCTAAACATGGGTCGTTATGCACACTAAAATTTGGTTGTGTTGGCTGGGCAAAGGTAGAGGGTTTTGGTGTGCGTTATGATGGGGTTATGGGTGTGGTGGCTGTGATAACGGGTCGTCATGGTTGCTGCTATATGTGTGGATTTTGGGCTGGAAAGAAGCGCCACTGATGTGTGTTAAAACAGTAATATTGGGTGTGTTATGTTAGGTGTCGATATGGGACTAAGATGGTGTCGAGTTGTGTGTGTATCAAGATGAGTTTTGGCTCGTCAACTTTAGGGAAGTAAACTGTTATGGATAAACTTTTGTGAAGTTTTAAACGTGTTTGTTGGTTGCCCATGAAACTCAAGAATACTTATATCAAGTAAAAGTGGTCATACGTGAACAAAAGAAAGGAGAAATTTCATGTGGGAACTGAACATGTAATATATGAGTCATGTGATCAGAAGTGATCTTAAACAATGATAAAATTTCAAGTTGGACCCTAGACTTTGCTATACTAACACTTCGAACCCTAAACTATAATAAGTTGTCATACTAAATCCTAAAGCATCATATTAAATATATTAAACCTAAAACTATTTAAATTGTCATGTGAAAACCTAATTTAGAAAACTTACGAATTCGGGAAAGTTACTAAAGAATGGAAAGCTGACTAAAATAAGTAATCTGATTTAAAATAAGTTATTAATCAGACAATAATGAATTCGTGTAGATTCGCTGAAGAAGGAGTTGCTTCCGATCCTTATGTTTCTAGTTGTGTTTTCACTTGCAGTCTAAGGTACAGATATTCTGACCTTCCTTATAAGGTTTCTCATGATCTCTTTCATATTCTGATCCGTTAGTTTCCGATTTGATGCCATTGCTATGATTCCCTTTGCTTGAACCTTTTCGATTGATTCCATTTGATATGATCTCTGGTATGAATCTATGTTATGAAAACCTTTTTAATTATACTATGGAAATGTTTGAGAAAAACCATTTTAAAAAGATGTTTATAAATGATGCGAAACTACTTGTATATGAAATGTTACTAACTTGTATGAAAAATATATTTTGAAGACTATCTTTGCGAAAAACTGTTTTGAAAGAGCATTTTCATGAAAACTACTTTAAAGGATCGTTTTATAAAAATCATGAATAAAGGATTGTTTAAAATGGACTTTTGATAGAAACTTTTGAAATGAACTTTTGATCTGAACCTTGACTTGATTATTAAATATGAACCATGACCTGACAAACTCTGATTTGGACCTTTGATACTACTTCTGAGATATTTGATATGAACCATCTGTTATGAATAAATTGATATGAACCTTGTCACTATGACACTCTGATTTGATATGATATCTGACTCTTAGTTTGATACCCGAGCCAAAATCTGTGACCCTAGCCATGAAGGTAACATGGCCATGTCATTGATGCACCAATGGCATGACTCTAGTGTGGTTGAGTGATGTTCCACACCGTCCCCTTATCTGTTATCTGATATGCGCATTATATTATTTTGGCCACTATTTGTCTGCGGGGGCGTATGGATGCATCCTAGATCTGTTCTGTTTAGTGGATTATCTATATATGATTTATTATTGTCTGGTGACTGGTGCTTGTGTGCAATACACGCCTTTCACATATATCTGGGAGCTAGCTACTCCATTTGAAGAATGAGGACACTCCTCATATTATCTGATTATCTGAGAGGTCTCCCCTCTATATGATTTGAAGATTTATGGTTACGATATGATATGATCTGTTTCTGGGCTCGTGGTGGATTACTATCCCTTTGCTTTTTCCTTTATACCTAATCATTGACTTATCCCTTGAACCATATTACATTCTGTTGGACCTTTGTTTCTGTTACTCTGTACTATTCTCTACTACTGTTTTTATCGTTATATATGTTCACTGAGCTCTCGTATCTCAGCCGCATTTCTTTTCCTGCGGCAGGTTTTAATAGGAAGCTGGGAATGAGTGGAGAGTACCTTTGGACTTAGAAGACTTGATAGCTATTCTGGATTTAGAAATGACTAGAAGTTATCATTATTTCGGAATTAGTATTTATTGGAAGTTCATTTGTAATCTTGTAGTATCTGTATTTCATTTGAAACCTTTGAGAATTCTTGTATTACTATAGATGTATGCTTTGTTTTGATCTGATATGATACCATTATTGTGATATCTTTACCCTTGTCGGGTTGGGGTGTTACACCACTTGAGTTTGGGCTTTAACAGTAACACAAGTCCATTTGAGTTCTTTCGCTTCATGTCATTTTGCTTTACAAGGCTAAATGTGTGTTTTAAAAAACTGGTTCTTGGTGTGTTAAAAAGGTGCTTTATATCGAAAACTGGTCCTTGTTGCGTTAATATTTCTTTTTTGCAGTTTGGTGGTAAAAGTTTTTCTTGGTTGAGATTTGGCAGTGTTCTTGACTGCGTGTTGGTGATTCTTTGGTGCGATTTGGACTTGTCAAGGAAGTCATTTTTTTTCAGTTTAGCCTGAGTCAGTTCTACTACTTGGATAGTAGCCAAAAAGGGTTTTAAAAGACAAAACTGGGTAAAGTGACATTTGTAGCGTTTTGGTGTTGCGGTTTGTGGTGTTGCGATTTGACTAACAGTTGCGGTTTGTGGTGTTGCGATTTGACTAACAGTTGCGGTTTGCTTTTATCTTAATTGCGACTTGCCATTGCGTTTTGCCTCGTTCATCTCTTAATTGTGTCATTTGTGACTTCAGTTGTAACATCACAATTGCGGTTTGAACACAACACAAAACATCATTTGTGACTTAAATTTAAACAGAACCACAACAAACAATACGACCAACACCAGTGTCCCATATTCTCATCACCCATCTCACAACTTATACCTTCACAGCCCTCGAATTAAATTGGAAAAAAAAAGGACTAACATCAAATACAAAATCGATCTCCGTGTGAATTGTTTCATTTATATCTTTCCAAGATTTGAAAGTTACTTGCGGTACTTAACTAATCGAAACAATAAAAACCATCATAGATCATTATTGAAGCATAACTTCTGTGTTAATATCCGAAATCAAAAGGAAAAGGAACAATAACAAAATTGTTACCATTTCTTCCTTTAGCTCGTTTAACGAAACCAACACAACAAAGTAAACCTACCTCAGATCTTATTAAAAGATCTTGAAGCCATTTGGGTGTGTTGTAGTGTTCTTCGACTAGAACAACTATCAAATTAAGGGACGGATTTTGTTCTTGTTAATGCTGCGTTTTTTATTGATGATAGATGAAAATATAATGTGACTGCGGTTTTATTTGAGATTAGGTTAAGGTTACAAAAGGCTAGGTAAGTGTGTGATTGGAGTGTCTCTTATACACAAAATTAGGGTTAATTGGTGTTTGATTGGGCTTGAACCGGATCTCACTTTGGGCCGAAATTGAGCTTATTTTGTGGACTGATATCACAAGGACGAATTTTTTTTGTTGTGGTATAATTTTGGTCAACGAATTCGATTGAGCATCAATTATCCTAGATTAATTTTAATCTTGGGTGACATTTTCGGGTTCGTTGGATAAAACTAACACGCTAGTTGTTAGATATTTTTGAGTTTATTGGATATAACTATGGTGGTTATTTGGATTCACTTAAACCCTTTAAACCAAAATCAAACAATGGTTCACAAAGTCTAAAAATCAATCATCACCCTCAACACACTATCACATTATCATTTTCATTTCACGGTTCATTCTTGATTTTTGTAAAATCCCGCGAAAGAATCTGTTTCTCGGTTAAAATCATAGAATTGTAAAATCCCGTGCACGTTTACATCATGGCCACTACGTCAGATTCTTTTATATATGAGATACTCAAGTTGTACGACACGAATGATAAACACAAGACTTCCAATCCTGTACAACAAATAAACGTGTTTGAATCTGATAATGCTAATATGGAATTGTTGTGCACGAATTCTCAAGAGAAAGAGTTTCATCAGTCACTAATGTTACCTTACACAAAGGAACGTTTCATTGAATGATTTCAATTACTTCATTCACATCTCAAGGTTCTCTTTCAAAAACCTGGACACTTGGGAGGATACACATGAGCTTTTGCAACACTCTTTGGTCAAGATGTTCAGGATTTCACAGTTAAAATGATTCTGTATTTAGATCAACTTGAAAAACAACTTGACAAAGGAGAATTTTCTAAAGGTAGATCCATGGCTGCCTTTGGTGTGATCAACAACCAACTCCAATTTTTCATTGATTCGTAATTCATTGAGGATTATGATTATGATAGTCAAATGACAAAAAAGTTTTTTGCTAATTACACTGGATTCGAGGTTGACATGTTTAGAGTTACACTACTCCAGCTAATGAGTAATGTTAAGGAGTTCATTAATGAAAGAGCACAACACATGGGGAACGGGACAGAGTCAAATAAGCATGATGATAGCAGCAGCTCAGGGACTGATATCACACATGGTGTGGATGCAGATCTCAGTCCAGTAAATCACCAAGTATCATCTGCTGAGGTACATCTGTCTGATCAACATAATATTCTTTCTAATGAACAACACCATACTGATCAAATTAAACCTACTTATGAAACATATCTGTTGGAAAAGACTGATAGCAATATCACCTCTGATTCAACAAATATGAGTCATAAGGGAGGAGAAATTGATCAGAATGTTGAACATGATGATGCGTCAAGTTCTTTGCCTACGGCTGAGTTTCTCAGATCAAATGATATGGTTCAAGAAGGAGTTTATAATGAACTTTCAAACAAATTTTTACAACTTGAAAAACATTGTATTTCACTTGAAATCTCTATGCAACAAAAGGAAGAAAGTCTTCAAACTAACCAACCATGTAGGAATTCATAATTTCTTGAATTTCGTGAATTTTTTATGATAAACGATTTGAAAGCTCAGCTAGAAGCCAAAAACTTAACGATCAACAACCTGAAAAAACGTATTGCTGAGATGTGTGATATTTGTAATGAAGTTAAGGCTAAACATGACAATGATGTTATTGCCACAAAAAATGCTGAATTAGAATATAAAGTGGCTGACCTACTTAATGAAAATGAGACATTGAAAATTCATTGCAAAGAACTGTATGACTCAATCAAAGAAGCGAAAACTATGACTGTAGAGCAAACAACCTCTTTGATTGCCAAAAATGATGAATTCAAAGCTCAACTTCAGGAAAAGGGTTTTGCAATTGCAGCATTGAAAAACTAGTTAAGAAAATCGACTAGAAATAATGTGAACACTAAGTTTGCCAAACCATCAATCTTTGGGAAACCACTACTTAGAAACCAATCAGTTGTTAGACAACCGACTGCGTTTAGATCTGAACGACCAAAATCCTCAAAACCACGGTTTGCCTCCCAAGTTGATTCGAAACAAGTTTTGTCAAAACCAGTCACTTCACAGTCTAGACCTAAGGAAAAAGAATATACGCTTGCAAAACCTCATCATATGAGTGCATCTAGTTCTTCTAGGATTTGTTCAAAGCGTGTGTCATTTGTGACACCAAAGGAACATGTTAGACATAAAAACAGTGTTTAGAATCACAACCTAGATGATGCTAAGAAAAACATACATGAAAAGACTAGGAATTTGCCTGTTTCTAAGAGTAGTTGCGTATCAATTAAAGCGATTCCCGTAGCAGATCACTCTAAGAATTCTAGGTTTTTTCCTGAATCCAAACACTTTGTTTGCTCAACTTGTCAGAAACGTGTTTTTAATACAAACCATGATGATTGTATAACAAAGTTCCTTAAGGAAGTGAATGCGCATGCTAAGGTTCAATCCTCTAAGACTAGAAACAACAACAAACCCGTAGAACCAAAGAGTTATACTCA
Organism: Artemisia tridentata subsp. tridentata; assembly: GCA_021014915.2. Classification (NCBI taxonomy): domain Eukaryota; kingdom Viridiplantae; phylum Streptophyta; class Magnoliopsida; order Asterales; family Asteraceae; genus Artemisia; species Artemisia tridentata. The sequence continues at coordinate 93,834,857 of CP139507.1, read as the reverse complement.
GAACCCTGGTAGGAAGATTGCTATAGGACAAAGGTCTTCTCTCAACAAGTCTTTCCCTGTACATGAGAAACCAAACACTCCTAGATCTTGCCTTAGGTGGATACCGACGGGTAGAATTTTTAAGATTATTTTTCTTAGCTGGATACCTATTAGAAAGATGTTCACTGAGTGCAAAACCAAGGTTGACAGTGAAACCCCAAATGGTCCAAATGCTGATATCACTAACCTATATACATGCAAACAAACTCTTAATGTCAATGCAAGAAGTCTTTACTTAAGTACAGGTACATCGTTCACTCCTACTAAGGAAAGACGCAGGGTTTGGGTGCCGAAAAGACTGATATCACATGAATTATGGGTTCAAGCAATTCAAGCTTGATGAACATCAATGACAATGACGTCTGTTCACATCAGTTCAGGCCTTGTTCTTCAACGATTATGATGTTTGAACTCTATAGTTCAAGCCTCGGGCCTGAATGTCAACATAATGGCGTCTGCAGATAACACTTCAGGCCCCGTTACTCAAAGAAAAGAAAGGCGTACGCTTGAGCGCGCTTTATCTTTGGAAAAGGAGAAATCTTCCTGTTTCTGACTATTCTCATCAACAAGCTTCGTACTTGCTCCATGCTCATTCAGTCATCAAGTAGATCAACGTACATTGGAGTATATTCTTATTCACTTGTTCTATCAAAAATGGCAACCTCCAATGCAATTTTTGAGGGGGAGAAGTGTGAATAAACTACATGTCAGTCATCAAGTGGAGGCACTTAACGTTGACGGTATTCTTATTCACTAGTTCAATCAAAAATGGCAGTCATATGTAATTTTTGAAGGGGAGAAGGGTGAATAAACAAATTGCCAGTTATCAAGTGGATCTACTTACCGTTTATTGTATTCTTATTCACTCGTTCAGTAAAAAATGGCAGTCATATATAATTTTTGAGGGGGAGAAGGGTTAATAAACAAATTGCCAGTTATCAAGTGGATCTACTTACCGTTGACGGTATTCTTATTCACTCGTTCAATAAAAAATGGCAGTCATATGTAATTTTTGAGGGGGAGAAGGGTGAATAAACAAATTGCCAGTTATCAAGTGGATCTACTTACCGTTTATTGTATTCTTATTCACTCGTTCAATCAAAAATGGCAGTTGGCAGTCATATGCAATTTTTGAGGGGGAGAAGGGTGAATAAACTACATGTTGATTGAGATTTAAGAAATGGTTATAAGACTCTCCTTCAACACCTAATGTTCCACTTATTCCTCAAGGTGTTGATAATGACTCTCATGATATTGAAGCTGCATGCTTGAATAATGATCCGTTCTTGGGTATTCCTTTCCCAGAACTAGGTTCTGAAGAATCTCCTTATTCACGGATTGTTGTTCCTTCCAAGGTGTACTCTGTAAATCAACCACAAGAACATAAAGGAAAATGTCGGCTAAAATTTCAAAACGGCTAAGATCTTGAACATAGAAGGTTAAGTGATCACAGAGCTTATTTGGCATCCCTTATTTGAGATTAAAGTTGACTTTCACAAAGGCGTGATCTTATTTTATCTTGAAGTCGGGGTTGGTTGGATGCATGATTTTCAATGATAACTTGCTCGTACTTAAAATTTATGATTGGGACTTGGACTATCTAGTTATACCCGATGTAAGGAGTTACAATGAAGTTCTCACGGGTTATAGTGATGAACTCAAATAAGTACATTTTATTACTATCATTTATCCTATTAATTTGACTTGTTTTATTATATTATGTATGAGGATTGATACTTAATCGTTTACTTTTGTAATTCTCAGGTAAAAACAAGCATTTGGTGAAACTTGGCGATTTTGGACTAATTATGGAGCAAAACATGCAAGAAGTTAAGAGTCTACTGAAATGGACAAGATCAAGACAAATCTGCTCCAGATGCGCCGCATCTCACTCATTACATACGGCGCATCGCTATCAAGATTCCACCAGATACCATCCAAGATGCAAGAGGACATGCGCCGCATCTATTTATGGAGTTACGCCGCATCTTCTGGCGGTGTACGAATATTCCTGAATATTATAATCTTGGACCCCACGCGAAGTTAAGTCAATGCGCCGCATCTACTTACTAGATGCGCCGCATCTTACCCTCAGACAGAAACTATAAATACCCCAAGACCAGACGAATTCAAGAGGCATAATATTATATACAAAGTACGAAGTACAGAAACCTAGGACGAATTCAGTCGAATAGGCAGCACAAGACACACCCGAACGAAGATACAAGAGCTGTAAGAAGGTGCTGCATGTGTTTAATTCATTAAGTAGTTTTGTTTTATTGTGTTAGTAAACTTTAATTCATCAGGATTGATGGCTTGTGTAATGTGACAACGGAAAGATTGCACTCCCTTAAAACTGCTTTCCCATCAATTAAAGTTTATATGTTGATGTCTTTGGTTACTACTTATTAGTGCATTGATAACCTCTGTGTTTATTAGTGGCCTGCGCATTTGACTGCGGAAAATAATGTGGCTCCCACGGTTGTTACTAAATTGATCACTTAGGAATAACTTTTAGACATAAGTAATCATTAAGGGTTTACTCGCCGATAAGAATAGGACCAACGAGAAAGGATTAACTACATACACTTCATATAAAACTATCAATAAAACAAGTGACAATCTACTTAATCATAAGGACAGATCTTCTTATTGTCTCGAGTATTTATCTGTGTACGTGTGTGCTATTCGATGATTCGTGCCTATTGGTTTAGTTTATTATTTAATTGCAACCAAATTGTGCCAGTCTCTCAGGCTGACCCCCTTGCGTTAGATTAGGTTGTATAGCTAAATTAATATATTAAAATACTGATTAGAATAACTAGATAATACGTTCCACTCTTAGTGATCGACACTCTACTTACCATTATATTCATACTGACCGGGTACACTGCTCGTTAAGTGTGTGTGTGTTATTGATAAGTCGGCTAAATATAAATTTAAAACTTGAGTAGGCATTAATACTGCTAAACCGCAACGACACATCGCACGCATCAAGTTTTTAGCGCCGTTGCCGGGGAGTGAATTGTTATTATCTGTTAATTTGATTAGTATTTTAATTAGGTTTTTATTTTTTTTATCTAACCGCTAATTCTGTTGTGTATTAGATTAAATTGCATTCATTGTATTATTTTGCATATTTTCTGTTTTTGTGTGCTATTTATTTGTTTTCTTTGTGTTTATTTTCGTGTGTGTTTTTATTTGTTTTTATTTTTCGTATTTTTTGTATTCTGCTATCGTTGTACTGAGCTTAATCGAACGATACGGCGCATCTGATTTCTCAGATACGGCGTATTGCGTTTAATTTTTATAAAATACAACGCGTTTAATTAATTCGATACGACGCATCTTTTCCCCAAGATACGGCGTATCTGTTTTTGATAAAAAAATTTTCTAAACGTTAACGCTATACGACGCATCTGCTTTAGCAGATACGGCGTATCTATTATTTTAATTAAAAACAGTTTTCGAATTATTAAACAGATACGGCGTATCGATTTTTATCGATACGGCGCATCTTCTGAATCAAAAATCTTATATTTTTAAACATAACGAAAATACGGCGCATTAACTTTTGTTAATACGACGCATTTAATTTTGATAAATATCGATTTTTGATAATTAAAACAGATACGGCGCATTCTAATTTATAAGCGGCGTATCTATTTTCTGAATAAAGTCTGATTTAATTTTAACGATTATAAGATACGGCGTATCCAACTTTTTGGATACGGCGCATCGTCTGCAGATATCAGCTATTTGTATTCTTATATATCCGTTTCTGAATTTATTAATTTCTTTTATAGCGAACAAATCCTACTGATGATTTTACTTGTGATGACAGACTTTGCTATGGAAGACATGTCAGTGAACGGATACCTTGCTAAGGAACTCTCGCTTTCGGATTCATTCGATATGAAAGTTTATGATAATATCAACTTCAATGTACTCAAGATTGATACAGATTTATTCTCTTGGGAGACCCCTCTTGAAGCTGCTTTTAAGGAATTCATGCGTTTATGCAACATTGACAAAGGGGTATTCTCTTATGATGTATTTGTGAGGTACACTAGAGATGAATTGTTGCTCTTATGGCCTATCATTGAATCCAAAGGATTGACTTGGACTACTATCGAAGAAGATGATGGGAAATTCTATCTTGCATACATGGACTCAAGCAACAAAAGCTGTGGTGGAGGCAATACCCAAATCTCTTACATGCCTTATTCCGAACAGTACTGGGGATTAAATGAGAACTATCTGGACGATGAAGGAATTTATGCTGTGGCGGAGTTACTATTTCATGGCAGGTTGGTAAGATTGATGGACCTCTCCCTCAATGATTGGCTTGAACTTAAATATGGTAGTCCGAAATTTGCCCCTGCTAATGAAGTCAAGCGGATTATGACTTCATGGTTGACACGGAGTTTTAGGGAGCAATTTAACGAGTTCATGGAGATAAGGAGGAAAATGATTGGGAAAGCTTGCTTTGACGTTGACCATGATCCTAACGATGTTGATTTTTCAGAGTGGTTGGCTAGTAAGTTCAATAACCATAAGAGTATGGATCGGGCTACTAAAGATGCGTTATGGGTATATTGGATGAGAGGTGAAGACGAAGAAGTAGAGAGCGACTATGGGTCGTCACTTCATGATTCAACAGTCAATGAGGGCATTGAAGAATTATTCAGAATTGACATTGATGTGTTCAATTATGAGACACCCTTGTGCAAGGAATTCAAGGAATTTAATTACCTTCTTCGAGTCGACGATGATGTGCTAACTGGAGATCTACTAGGATTCAAGACTTATGATGATTTCAAAAACACCTGGTACTACGAATGGAATGACCAAATACCATGGGTTTGGGATAAACCATGGGAATTTGAGCACATTAATCACACCTGTACACCTTTTGTTTTCAAGGATGGGAGTAGTGTTTGGCCGACCTGTGATTATAAAAGTGACGGAACCTGTAATGGGGGAAGTATAATTGGGATGAAACGGGTTGGAAAAGATATAACCTTTGAAGACTATGAGTGGTATGATAATGTAGAAGACTGCCCACAAAAAACGGAGGCTTTGCAAGAAAAGGGTAGAATTGAATACTTGAAAGGACTTAAAGGAACATCGAATACTACTTTCTGGGAATGGGTGCATGAACAATTTGATGATTACACGAAGCTTAGTCGACGGCTACAATGGGAATTGGAAAGAGAGTGGGAGGCAATTCAAGATGATGATAACAATAAGTCATTAATTGATGAACTTGATGACTATTTGATTAAGGATCCTTATTTTAAATTTGTTGATAAAGACGAAGATGAATTCACCAAAAGAAAGTGTCAACTACTTGGGATCCCTTATAATGAGCCACCCATGATTATTTCTGAAAAATTTAAAATCATCAAATATTCTTTGGGACCAGATGAAGAGTATTTTACGACGAAGACCAAGAGTTATACTAGATTAAGCCGAACGGAAGAAAACGTCGCAAAGCTATACGGGAACATCTTTCGGATGAAGGAAGAAGGATGGACCGTGACAAGAACTAAATGAAGAGCTGAACGTGAGTCTAATTTGAAGACTCTGGAATAAAGACAAGTGCTGACCGGGAGACAACCCGGAGAAATTTTTATTATTCTGTTTTTGTGTCGAGTCAGTCAGGCCGCATAGGATACGGCGCATCTCCATCCTGAGATGCGACGCATCACCTGCAATGGTCATATCTTACTTTATTTTTCTGCATTTTATATTTCGACATTAAAACTTTTTATCAGTTTATTTCAATGCGGCGCATCCCTGGTTAAGGATGCGGCGCATCTTCTATTCTGATCCGTATTTATTCCAGGCTCGATACGGCGTATCTTCTTCCATAAGATACGGCGCATCGACTGACCTGATGATTTTCATTTTTAATTTTTATGTTTTAATTATTTTTTTTCCTAACTACTAATGTATTATGCAAGTTTGAACCTTTCTTAATATTAGGTGTGTTTTAAAGCCTTGGTGGTATTATAGATCCCTGCATTTCCTGTGGATACATCAATTATGAAGCTTTAACGTTCTCATCCACAAGAAAGATGATTTTTGCTCTTATACTAATGGAGGATCATACCGAGCAAATCTCAGGGGAGTTTTTCTGTTCTAATTCTTTTATTTTCCAGTTTTTAACCTTTAATAACAAACAACGAGGACGTTGTTTAACTTAAGTGGGGGGATTGGAGAATTAGAACACTTAACACTTACTTGTCCTAAACTTTTCAAAAATATGCTTAAAATGTGCTTAATATAATATATCAAAACTTAAAATTTTTAGCATGTTTTTGTTTAAAGTCTAAGTTGCATAGCTGCAAACATGACGTTATTTTCAAAAATTATGATTTTTCAAAATTCACAAATCTATGAGTGTGCCGGTGACTTGTAAACTTTAGAACTTGGCTTGTATACTATTCAAGACCACCATAATAAGTATTATTTATATAATTGGAATGACTTGTCTAATTGGTAAATTTCTAGGATTACACCCAAATAGCCTTTATATGTTATGTGTTATTAGCTAACTACACTGGTTAGTTAACCCCCGTATAAACCCTTTGTTACTCTCACTTTTAGAGTAAGATACCCCTAGAAAAACACTCAGAGCCATTCCTTTCGTTTCTTACACCTTTGTTAAAATGTTTCGTTACACCCTTACACCTTAGCCTACCCTGTAGATTAAAATCCGTGGTTGGTTAATTGCTTTAGGCAAAGTGTGTTTCCTTACATTACCTGTGTTCACGTGCGTAATTCATTATCTATGGTTAGGTCGGGAAATTGCACAATGCAATTGGAGTGAAAGTAAATATTGTATATCTTTGAGTTTATTTTTCGTGTGTTTACTACTTTCACTATTACCGTTATTTCTGAAGTTATGAAAAATATAGAAAAATTATCCAGAATTATCATTATAGTGATGTGGTGAAATTTTACACATCTATGTTTATGTTTCAAGTTAAAAAAAAAAAAAAAAAAAAAAAAAAGAAAAAATCGAAAAAATAGAATAGAAAAAGAAAAAAAGAAAGAGTTGGATGTTTGTTTTAACCAACTTATGTAAAGTTTTGTATTAAGTGGTCAATATCACCACTATTTGTTGTATATTATATTTATGGATTGAATGGGAGTTGGCAGTTATGGGAACGCCAACTAAGGTTTATTCTTTGATTAAGATCTTGTTGAGTATAATTCGTGTCTACCTAAAGCGTGTGTTTCAAGTGTTAAAGCATGAGTTATTCTATGATATGAGTCTCATTCATGGGATGGTTGGGATAGTGATTAACCACACTTAGGATTTTAATTTATTTATTTTTGTTTATTTTCCATTTTTTTTCACCAATTTATATCCCAAAATATTATCCATACCCTGTATTATTCTTTATCCAACCAAACCTTTGATTTATTGAGATTAGGGATTTGAGCAATCTTAAGTATCGTAGTCGTGGATTCGGCTATGTATTTATGATTTTGTCGCCCTTTTTGATATATTATTATTGGTGAAGTTTGGACCTATCTGTAGCCTGTTCGAGTTAAGGATTTGAGCAATTGCAAGTATCGTGTTCGTGGATTCGATCATGTATTTGTGATGTTGTCGCCTTTTCTGGAATTTGAGATCGATAGAGATTAAGAATAATTAACCCTTAAACCTCAAAACCCTTTTTACCGCTTTAGACTTGTTATTCCTTGGCTTTAGTGGGGGAGATGTGTATACTTGCCAAGCTTATGATAGAATATTCGTCACGACTGGAAAGTTAAAAGATTAGATTTGCTTTTATCAAATTATTTTATTTTACTTCTAATTCGTTAAGTGTTTAGTTGTGTGATTATGACAAAAATGAATACATGCTTAAATATAAAAATAAATCCTAATATCTTTTAGGATACATTTTCATTAGATTAATTCTAAGGTTTACTTGGGGACAAGTAAAGTTCAAGTGGGGGGATATTTGATGAACTCAAATAAGTACATTTTATTACTATCATTTATCCTATTAATTTGACTTGTTTTATTATATTATGTATGAGGATTGATACTTAATCGTTTACTTTTGTAATTCTCAGGTAAAAACAAGCATTTGGTGAAACTTGGCGATTTTGGACTAATTATGGAGCAAAACATGCAAGAAGTTAAGAGTCTACTGAAATGGACAAGATCAAGACGAATCTGCTCCAGATGCGCCGCATCTCACTCATTACATACGGCGCATCGCTATCAAGATTCCACCAGATACGATCCAAGATACAAGAGGACATGCGCCGCATCTATTTATGGAGTTATGCCGCATCTTCTGGCGGTGTACGAATATTCCTGAATATTATAATCTTGGACCCCACGCGAAGTTAAGTCAATGCGCCGCATCTACTTACTAGATGCGCCGCATCTTACCCTCAGACAGAAACTATAAATACCCCAAGACCAGACGAATTCGAGAGGCATAACATTATATACGAAGTACGAAGTACAGAAACCTAGGACGAATTCAGTCGAATAGGCAGCACAAGACACACCCGAACGAAATACAAGAGCTGTAAGAAGGTGCTGCATGTGTTTAATTCATTAAGTAGTTTTGTTTTATTGTGTTAGTAAACTTTAATTCATCAGGATTGATGGCTTGTGTAATGTGACAACGGAAAGATTGCACTCCCTTAAAACTGCTTTCCCATCAATTAAAGTTTATATGTTGATGTCTTTGGTTACTACTTATTAGTGCATTGATAACCTCTGTGTTTATTAGTGGCCTGCGCATTTGACTGCGGAAAATAATGTGGCTCCCACGGTTGTTACTAAATTGATCACTTAGGAATAACTTTTAGACATAAGTAATCATTAAGGGTTTACTCGCCGATAAGAATAGGACCAACGAGAAAGGATTAACTACATACACTTCATATAAAACTATCAATAAAACAAGTGACAATCTACTTCATCATAAGGACAGATCTTCTTATTGTCTCGAGTATTTATCTGTGTACGTGTGTGCTATTCGCTGATTCGTGCCTATTGGTTTAGTTTATTATTTAATTGCAACCAAATCGTGCCAGTCTCTCAGGCTGACCCCCTTGCGTTAGATTAGGTTGTATAGCTAACTTAATATATTAAAATACTGATTAGAATAACTAGATAATACGTTCCACTCTTAGTGATCGACACTCTACTTACCATTATATTCATACTGACCGGGTACACTGCTCGTTAAGTGTGTGTGTTATTGATAAGTCGGCAAAATATAAATTTAAAACTTGAGTAGGCATTAATACTGCTAAACCGCAACGACACATCGCACGCATCACGGGTTATAGCTATCACTTCAAGGAGTTACATTGTAGTGCTCAGTGTCACACGAAGATGCAAATGTGGATAGTCTCAAGAGGTGTTGTACTTGCTTTGGCTCTTATTTGAGTGTATAAGGGTACTTAGGGGTTTTCTTCTGCATCGTTCTTCAATCAACAACAGTGCAAGCTTAAGTAACAAATTTGGGGAATTCTTCGTCAGTTTCAAGTTTGGTATATTGGGTTTGCTCCATCATTTATCACCTCAAATAGCCTACTTAAGGGTTGGTAAAGATAGTCAGAGAGAGTTTCGGTAGCGGTTGATTCTCACAAGATACATTTGAGCCAAGTCTGTTCTTCTCACAAGATTTCAAGTATATGTGTTGCTGATTTTGATGTATCAAAACCAGCAAGGGGGAAGGAGACATACATCTGGACGCACAACGAGTACACATGATGAACTTTATACTTCTTCTGAATTGAAGTTATTCCGGGAAGACAAATGTCATAACCGCAGAGAAAATCAGTGTTTTAACTCGTGCCTTCTGGTGTATCATTCCAACTACGTGGGGGAAGAGATGTAAGAAACAGTTTCTGATGATAAAAGAGGTACACAATGGTATGATGATTCCTCTAGTTAGTCTGTATCATTTCGACTACATACGGGATAAATTGCCACACTAGGGACTTAGTTGAATTTGGTGTAGCAATTCTCATCTGCAAATTCCTGAAGGGAGAAAAGTGCATTTCCAAGTCTTAAAGGATTTTGATGATACATTTTCGACTTCGTCAATGGGATTGAGTGTGTACTTCGGGTTTTTAGGCTTCATACAATGAGACTGATTGCATCACTTCAACTACTTGGGGGAAGTGGTCTCTGGATACTTTTGGTATGCATTACTTTAGCCTTCAGCAGGAAGAAATATGAGAAGAACTAATCAAGCGTGAGATGATACGTTGTTGATGACCCCTCGAACGGATTATCACGATGATTATTCTTAAAAGGAGCAGCAATATTTGATGTGGTTTGCTACGGATTCCGTTGTGAACTTAACGAATGTAAGCTTGAAAGAGAGCTTTGAAACAGCTCAAAAAGAAGATTGTCGGTTTGGGGGGAAGCTATCAAAGCTTCACATTGAGAAGGCTCAAGTTCAGACGATTATTTAGGAGCCTCGAAAGCTTTGGTGGTGAAAGTTTAAGAGATGTTGACTACATACTTCTACAACGTTCAGAACGATATCCTTATTTCGGTATTCATGCCAACATCTTCTTAATTTGAATAATACATTTTGTACATATCTTAAACCAAAATGTATATAGAAAAATATAAAACCAAATTGTAAATAGAAAAATATAAAACCAAGAAAAACCATAAAAAATCAGAAAAATAGAAAATACCAAAAATAGTTTTTCAAGGCATGTCATCTGGTATTGATAACATTTACGGTCCTAGAAATGTCATTCAATAATGACACGGGTCTTTAAATGAATTTCAATCAGAAGTTCAAAAAGTCCAGAAAACATGCCTAAATGGCTTGCTATTACTTCAGATAGCAACCCGCTCCTCAAAATGGGGAAAGCTCGTCGACAAAAAGACGGCTGTTCCTCCAACTGGGTGAAGTTCACCCGGGCATGGATTACTTTATATCAATGTTTCTTCTATTTAATGTACGTTTCAGTGCATCATTTCTAGATTAAGAAGAGAAGTCTTCTTTGCATACAAATAGTTTTCATTCTATGATTCTTCTGAAAATTATTTGTGAGACACATGGTGGTAACTTGTTTTTTGAAATTACTTCAGACTTGGATTATGCATAAAATTTGTCACTCAATCAATGACTACATCTCTTTAACTAGAATACGGTCATTGATTATGAGGGAGAGTGATTTAAAATTTTATATCAACAAACGGGTTTCTTGGTTATCTCATAATTGTTAGAAAAGGTTTTGTAGTTAATGGGGTATTAGTTGAAGAGGAACTAACTAAGCTTTATCTCAAATGGCCAAATGTGTTAGTTGTTAGATAGATTAGGGCATTATGTGCAATTTGCTTATAGTATCCTAGCCTTATGTAATTATAACGTTCATTTGTGTCACTCTGGAATCCTCGTTTAATCCCCTAAATACTTTAAAAACCAAAATCTAAAAGGAGTTAGAAAACCCATTGTGTTTGATGTTCTTTAATACTCCACTGGCATTTGTATGATCTAACTGAATGAGTTTCAAATGTTGATTGACTTTTGTTAGTCGATAGCTGCTTAATTGTTGTTGATTTAGTGCATGTGCACTCAGGATATGCTTAGGTATGTAACTATTATGTTAGACTCTTGTCCCTAAGATCATGAGTTGAATGTTGAAATAGGAGTGAATTGCCATGTTCATGATTGTTGATTGCTCTTCATGCTAGATAGCGGTTTGATGTATTTCCTGACTGTGGTTTGATTTTGAGATGAATATGGTATTATGAGTAGGCAAGCTGCTACGTGGTGGCTATTAATGAAAAATGAATCTGTATGTATGTATATCTGTGTTGATATTCTTATGCAGATTCCATGGCCAATATGAATGTGCCAGTTCTCGCTCTAACCATTTGATCAGATGTACAAACTCTATTGACTGGCTCTGAATTCACCACAACAACAACATCGGAAGCAATAACAGCAACAACACCTTCACCACCACCACCTTCACTTCAGCAAAGCTTTACTAATTCTGATCTCGCCTAGTGGGGGTCTACAATACTTGGGAAGTTTTTCTTGGTAGATGGATAATTGATGTTGACTACTGACTCCCTCAGAGAAGTAGATGATCACATCGTCTACGCAAAAAGGTCAATATCACTTGTGTCATAAATATTATCTTTACACATAATAAGTAGTGAATCTCCCTCATAAATTGAGGGGGAGCAGTTGCATGTTCCATTATCAGCACATATTAAAACTGACAACATTTTCTCCTAAATTTTCTAACTTATTTAAATCAATTGAGATCCCAAATCTCAAATGGTTTCAAAATTTTGATTGGGGGAGAGAATGTGATTTAAATATGAAATCTAATAAAAACGTGATGTTTTGGACATAAATGTAAGCTCTCCAATATGTGCTAAACTCTTTTGTATATCAATGCACATATTGAGGGGGAGCAAATGGTTTGTAGAGACAAAAAGGATATGGCATATCATGTGAGCGTGACTCAGACTTCACCAATGAATTGACGAAACAAAACTGTCATTAATCGAAAGGACTTGTCCTGGTCGGGTAATAATTTCAAGCTGGTCTAACCAGTGATGTAAGCGTGTCTCGAACAGTACTTGTCTGAGTAGAGTGTACCATTTCGATAAACTTTCTATGGACTTGACCAGGCTGGGTAATAATTTCAAGCTAGTCTAACTAGTGATGTAAGCGTGTCTCGAATCGGTCATGTTCACTGAAAGTGGATCAATTCAAAAAGTGCAAACTTCACCCAACATGTGCAAATTTGTAATATAATCATCCGAACACATGTAAAGGGGGAGCATTTGAAAAGTATAAAAGTCTCAAAATGTGTTTGCAAAATGTGTTTAATAATCATAAACACTTTGAGAGATTTTTCATGGATTTGGTTAATGGCAACATAGGATAGTCATGAAGTTATAAGGTGGCTAAGGTTAGGAAAACCGTCCTGTGATCCACCAGAGCTGGAGGGATATACCCAGGGACAATACCGAATAGTTAGTATTAGAAAGTCCTTAGGTATGATTATGAAAATAAAGGAGTAATATAAGAAAGGAGAAATAAGGGTTGAAGAATTAAAAAGAAATGTAATGAGAAAGGGTGACAAGAAATAGCCCTCCATTTATTCAACCTTAGGGCAGAAACTGGGTTCAATTCATATGCTACTGGTTGTTACTAAGGTAACACCGGTATTGAAGACAAGACGTCATGGACCTAGTGTCGCACTGCACCAAACCTTCTAAGCCACTCAAGTTCTCTTAAAAGGACTTGTTTCATTCTCACGGGGAACCCTGCATAATCTATCGACCGCTCATTTCGAGTTATGTTGATATTGAAACAGGAGACACCGCTCCAGTCTCCGACTACCAAAAATGCACATATCGAGTCTAGAGCCACGAGAGGCATCATAAGATCTCATAGGAACACGTGTTACTTCTACACTGGTTGTTCAACATCAAGGACACCAGTTGTAAACTTATGAGTCCTAAGCAGATCTTAGCAATCTGCCAGAACATTTATGAGGGAATTTACAAATGTAATTCTCAGTGATTGAATGGAAATTCATGCCAGGGTCAACATAAAATAGCCCTGAAAGCAGGTCATTTCGGTAATTCCTTATGGATTACGCCTAGTGGTCACCGCAGTTTCAAATGGTCTACATTCGTGGAGTGAACTCAAGCGAGTCACCTAATCGTTGATTTACTACGGTAGATCTTGTAAGCCCTCTGGGGTTTCTAATTTAGGTACGGCCTTGGTAAGGATTAGAGAGAGTTTTCACACTATGCTGTTAACAATCTCAAAGTACAAACCTGTAAGTATCGGACGTTTTATTGCTAACTGTTGTATGCAGGTTGCAGCTGATTGCCGAAAAGATGCCGGTCCATCACCCCATGCTCACACTTCACCATCATCATAATTAATAAAATCATGATAATTGAAAGGCCCTCAACATTGCATTCGCAACTCTGATGCTGAAAATCATGATCCAGAAAAGTTTGAGCATGTCGGTTCAAAGAGCACAACACCACAGGGAAACAATACTGCAACAAGATGGCTTGAAGACGTATATTGGATGATAACCTCAAAGAATCAACAAAGATCATCCAAGACAGATGATCAGCCATCAAAAGTTCACTGCTGAATATACAAAGATTAATGAATTTGAAGAATCAAAGACTACGAGTTAGGAAGTCAAAATCTTGTAATAGAATGCTAGAATTCAAAATGTAATTTTCAGGGTGACCTCCCTTAGGGGGAGATTGTTAGGAATATAAATATTCATATGAAGACTCGATAACCCCGAGTATCTATTTAGCATTTATGTAGCTCGTAGGCTTATTAGTAGTATTCATATTTGTTTAGTTATATTAGTATTTGTGGAGTTGGGTCGGGTCTTTACCCACTATCAGCTCACTCCACAGCCCACTAGGGGCAACTTATGTTAGTAAGTATAAATACCCTTCTCCACCTAGGGAGAGGGTTAGACCTTTCATTCTTTCTAATCTAATATCTCACAAGTTTCTCTCTCTAAAGGTTGCCAACTCTTCTCTTTCTCTCTCTAGAAATCAAGCTAGCATTAATCTTGTGTTTGTGTTATGATTTGGAGTGTCTTACATTTAATGAGGTGCATAAAATATACAACATATAAGAATAGGTCATATAATTATGTAATTTACATTTTAGACCCTGAACTTTGATAAAATGACACTTTAAACACTAAACTATTATAAGTTGTCATATTAAACCCTAAACTTTAATGTTGGTCATATTAAGTCTTTAAGTTTACTTAATTGTCATTTAGAACCCGAAAAGTTATTAATTCGGGAAAACTTACTAATTAAGGAAACTTACTAAATATGGAAACTTGCTAAAAATAGAATTTACTAAAAGTGGAAAATTTCCAAAAATAGAAAGTTACTAAAAGTGGAAAGTTTCCAAAAATAGAAAGTTACTAAAAATAGAAAGTATATAAAAATAGAATGAAACCTTAAATGGGAAGTTTAAATAACTATAAGCAGTAAACTTGTAAAATGAGCTGATAAGTAATGCGTGATCATTAATTTGTATAGGTTCGGTGAAGAAGGAGTGATTCCCTATTTCGGTGTGCTTTCTTATTTTGTTGGTTGATTGCATAATGTACAGATATTCTATCATTTCTCAGTAAGGGTGTCTTCCCTCATGACTTTTGATCCTTTACTTGATTCGTTTGTTTTGATATGATATGATTCCTTTTCTATGATCCCTTTTGATATGAGCTTTGCTATGATCCCATTTATGTGATCTCTTTGTTATGATTCAGTTGATAGGAGCCATTGTTAAGATTCCCTTTGATATGATTCTATGACATGATATGATTTGTTCTGTTTAGTCGTCGGAGCTAACTATCTATGGAGGTACGATGGCCATGTCATTGATGCACCAATGGCATGACATTTTCTGTGGAGGTGTGATTGATCCACGGTGTCCCCATTTGATATAATATGATATGATATGATATGTTATCTGATCACTTGGCCATTTTGATATATATGTATACTTATCCAGTACATGGTACATATATGATTTGTTTTGTGGGGGGCGTATGGATGCATCATAGGTTTATATGATTTGATATGTGATTTGATATGATTTGATTTGGTAGCTGGCTGTGTGTGCCCTACACCCCACTCACAATTGGGTACTTAGAGGCCTCCCTTCTCCATACACTTATGATTTGATATGATATGTATATGTGATTATGTGGTCTATTTGAGTGGCTCCTTTAGACAGGCTCATGGCTATCCTATATGTTTCTTTGGTCTATTCGAGTGGCTCGTTTAGACACGTTCGTTTTTGTTCTTATTTGACTCTTTGATTCTTATGATTATCTGACTCTTGATATCTATGCTTTTGATTCGTATGATTCGTATTCTTTTGATTGTGCTTACTACCTATTTCTGCTTTGTATATATATATATATATCTGTTCACTGGGATTTTTAAGCTCGACCGCGTTTCTTTTCCATGCGGCAGGTAATAAGCGGGATGCTGGGCAAGAGTGATGAGAGTAGGAGTTAGAAGACCTACCTTATTTAGATTTCCCATTGTCTTGGATATGATTTAGACTTATGTAGGAGATTTTATTTTCTTCTCATTTCAATTGATATTGCTAAGACTTTTGGGAGCTTGTAATTTGTAAGTCATGATGCTCTTGACTTTGCTTTATTTATGAAGTCTTTCGCTTGCATTTATTTTGTATGTTCTGATATACACCATAATGTGGCATCTTAACCAAGGTCGGGTTGGGGTGTTACAGTTTGTTTCTTGCACTGCCATGAAATCAACCTGCACCCCAAAAACTGACAACCTCCTATTGTTGATTTTCTATCCAAGATAGCACTAGCATAGTTACTATCAGTGTATGAAACCAAGTCAAAAGGAGAATCTTTTGCATACCAAGGGCCTAATTTGGGTTGACCTTTCAAATATCTAAAAATTCTTTTCACAGCATTAAGATGTAAAACTTTCGATGTGACTTGATATCTTTCACATGCACACACTGCAAACATAATGTCAGGCCTTGAAGCTATAAGGTACATCAATGAGCCAAACATTGATCTATATAAATGAACACCAACTTCTTCACCATCTGCATCTCTGAGCAAGGGCTTGGAAGTTTCCATCATAGTTCTCAAAATCGCGATCCTGATCGTAGGGTCGTACGATCCTGCGATCCTACACACACAAAGTGATCAGGATCTTACCAAGATCATAGTTCGAGTAGGATCGTAGGATCGCACGCGTAGGATCGTAGGATCGTAGAATCGTCTAATTTTTAATTTTTTAGTTTTTGCTATAGTAACCTATTAAGCATAAGTCCATGTCTTAAAGCCCAATGACTAAGAATTCTTCATGAAAGCTATTATTTTGATGCTATTAATTGATTTTCTTTTGCAAGATTAATAAGTGTCAAATCATTTTGCTTTTATTGACCATTTAGAAATAGTTTATATGTGTCTTTTTTAGTTTATTTTCAAAAACGATTCCGTGCTTTGTAACATTTCATAAGCTTGTTTTTGAATTAAACCATCTAGATAACCCAAATTTGTTCAAAATTTATTTTAAGTTTCATATAAAAGCATGAACAACATGTTAAACAATTTCAGTAATAATATCAGAATATCCTAATTTAATTTATTTGATATCAAGAAAAAAAAATATTGTGTTGTCCTCTATTATAGATTATGTCGTTTTATTTTCAAATACAATCCATTTATCTTTTTGCATTAATCTTCATACTGTAATAAAAAGTAACAGAATCACGTACCAATAAATTAACACTATATTTTTGCATTAATCTAAATGTTATCACGAAAAACCTATAATAAAAAATATTGAACAAGAAGTAGGTGCACGTATGTAGTAACTTTGTTCAAGTGAGCATTGCAATATACCTAATATTCTACTACTATAGTAGTTGAACATATAACTTTTTCTTTTATCATTCAGTTAGATTCGTTTATCATATGAAATATTATATAGAAACATAAAACTACAATCCTTATACAAAAATATATACATTTTCATAGGATCTTACGATCCCAATCCGATGCTACGATCACGATCTTGCAAAGCTGAAAACGACCCTAGGTAGGATCCCGATCCTGACAACCTTGGTTTCCATAGTTGTCTTTGCAGGTTTCACATCAGTAAACCCAAACTTCATCAAAATTTAAGCCACATACTTATCTTGACTGATAAATATGCCATTCTCCTTTTGGTTAACTTGTAACCCTAAGAAGAATGTAAGTTCGCCCATTGAACTCATCTGAAATCTTTCATGCATTAGCTTCTCAAATTCAACACATAAAACCTTGTTTGTTAATCCAAATATGATATCATCCACATAAACTTGAACTAACAAGATATCATCTTTGTACCTTGTGATAAACAAAGTTTTATAAATCCTCCCTCTACTAAAACCTTTATTCAACAAGTATGTTGACAATGTGTCATACCAAGCTTGGGAGCTTAATGTAAATCATAGAGTGCCTTCTCCACCTTGTAAACCTTGTCAGGAAAGTTAGGATCTTCAAAACTAGGTAGTTGTGAGACATAAACTTCTTCTTCAATTTTCCCATACAGAAAAGCACTTTTCACATCCATTTGATACACTACAAAGTCTTTGTATGAAGCATAAGCCAAGATTAATCTTATAGGTTCAATTATTGCAACTGGAGCAAATACTTCATCATAATCAATACCTTCTTCTTGAGTGTATCCTTAAGCTACTAACCTTGCCTTGTTTCTAATCACAATTCCTCTTTAATCCTTTTTGCATATAAAAACCCACTTAGTACCAATTACCCTCTTCCCATTAGGCAAATCTACCAGTGTCCAAACTTCTTGAAGCTTGAATTATAGAACCTCTTCTTGCATAGCTTCCACCTAGCTTGGATCTTGTAATGCTTTTTGAGCATTCTTTGGTTCTATTTGTGATAGAAAACAAGAAAATAAACATTTTTGAAGGTCTTTGTGACTGTTTCTTTAATGAAGGGATCTAGCAAAAAAACCTTGTTCCTTCAAATCCTTTATCAATTTTCTTGTCTAAACAGCAGATTTTGGCTCTCCAATGGTTTGTTCGTTTAGATGATTCTTGTGAACTCTTGTAGTTGTAATAGGACTGACAGGTACTACATCTTCCATATTGGTTAAGTCAGCCTCTGCACCAAGTACATCATCATCATTATCAGGATAGATTTCTTCCAATTCAGGCATGTTAGGATCATCTGGATAGTCATCATCATCAAAACTTATGCCTTCCTTGTCAACAACATTAACACTAGGCTTAGCAGTATTAACATAATTAGTACCGCTAGTGTTAATTTCTTCATTGGCAGCATTAACACTTTGCTTAGCAGTATAAATAGAGCTAGTACTACTAGTGTTAACATTATCTAATACATCATCCTTTTTCTTGTTCATCAGTCTACTTTTCTTTATTAACCTCTTTATAATCATTAGAAGATTTTACACCATCCTCTTTATCATATTTTGGATCTTCAGCAAGATCATCTTCTTGTGAACTCTTGGACTCTTGGGTTGATAAGGGTGGATTAGTAGTCGAAATAGGCAGCAAAATATAATCTTTGTCAGGTCTTGTCTTCTTACCAGCTTGACCTACATCATTACTTGCTTTTGTACCTACAAAATTGTTATACTCTGTACCTGCAACAACTGGCTCATAATTCATAGTCTTGGTTAGTGATTCAATATCAAACAGCCAGTTTGGTCCACTCCCTGTAATATTAGGTGTACTCTCACTAAGCCTAACATGCAAGTTCTCTTCCACTTTCCCAGTCCTATTATTGAGCACTCTAAAAGATTTGTTGTTCATTGAGTATCCAACAAAAAATCCTCCATCAGCCTTGCCATCAAACTTGCCTAAGTGATCTATGGTATTCAAGATAGTAACAGGACACCCAAATGGTCTTAAGAAATCTAGCAATGGTTTTCTACCATGTAAAAGTTCATAAGGGGTCTTGTTGTGAGGCTTAGCTACTTTACTCCTATTTTGCACATAGCAAGCAGTATTAACTGCTTCAACCCAAAAATTAGTAGGTAATTTAGAATTAGCTAACATTGTTCTAGCATCCTCAATACCTTTAATCTCACAAAACTGGTTGAGGAGTTCTAGCTACACTATACTGTCTCTCAATACCTTTCATCTCACAAAACTGGTTCATATCCCTATTCTTGAACTCAGTTCCATTGTCACATCTTATCACTTTAACCTTATGGTTAACTAGGTTTCTACCTTGGTTATGAAAGCCTTAATAATGCTTCGGTTTCATCCTTAGTTGCTAAAAAGAAAATCCAAGTAAACCTACTATAATCATCTGTGACAACTAGGCAATACATCTCTTTCATTAAACTTCTTACAAATGTTGGTCCAAATAACTCCATGTGCAACATATGTAAAGGCTGATTTATAGAGTTCACTACTTTGGTCTTACAAGAAGCTCTATGTTGTTTTCCATTTTTACAAGCAACACAGATTTCAGTATTTTCAAAAACTTTTGAAGGTAAACCTCTTACAAGGTTTCCCTTAACCAATTCATTCATTGTTTTAAAATTTAAATGTCCAAGTCTTCTATAACAAAGCTTAGATTCATCTGATTTGGCCTTTGCAAAGAGACTAGTCAAAGCTCCTTTGGGAACCGTATTATTTAAATCAACACTATATATGTTGTCTGTTTTAGGAACTTTAAGAAAAACATGACTTTCATCAGTCAACTTAAAGTCAGGAGATAAGACAAAACATCCAGTGTTAGTAAAATGAACACTGTTCTTTTTTTCACACATTTGTGAGACACTAAAGAGATTAAACTTAAGCTCTTTTACAAAGAACACATTATCAAAATCTAATTTACCATTTTTTATTGTACCTTTTTCCAGTGATTTTCCCTCCTTTGAGATTACTCTCAAAAGCAACATATCCTCCATCAATTGCTTCAAAATCTTCAAGATAGGAAATGTTTCCAATCATGTGCCTTGAGCATCCACTGTCAAATACTCCTTTATCTTCTAATTCCACCTGTGGATTGCCCTAAACATAAAGTAAGAAAATTAGTTCATTTTGGAGACCCAAGCCAATACTCACTTGGATCTGCCTTGTGCATCAGCATAATCGTACCTCTTTAAAACTATTGGATGCACTGTTGCTTCTGGAAACTTGATTGAAAACTTTAACTTTTAGTTTCTAGACCTAACAACCTGATGCCTTAACAGCATAAAAGTGATTTCCTAAAACAGTATTACTTATTACTTTTGGCTTAGCAGTAAAAACTACTACTTTTGCCTTAGTAGCACTAATTGATGTATTCTTTTGAATGGGTCTTTTTACAGTTGAATGTGCTTTATTAGAAAACTTTGACTGCACCACTCACTGTTATTTTGGTGTTAGCAGTACTAACTGATCTAGCAGTATTAGTTACTACTGCTGGTTTAGAAACATTTTACTTACCAGTTTTAACTGATACTAAACTAGATCTCATTTGTACTACTGATGGAACCATGTTTTTTTAGCATGTGGGTGAGTATTTTTAGAAAAAAATTTATGTTTCACCCTCCTAGCATAGTACCAAACAGGGTTTTGATAGTAAAAACAATTATCCTGTAAATGTTCAAAACTACCACAATGATAACAAGCCTTGTTGATCATCTCAAAGTCACTCCCTAACCTTTGAGATCTCATGTTATTCCAATTTCTCTGGTTAACTCTAGACATGTTATTGTTCTTCCTAGGTTGCTCAGTGTATTCAACAATTTTCCTAGGCACCTTATCACCAAAACTAGGTTTGACAAATTTAATCTGTTCAACACTAGGTTTAACTGTTACACTTTCAACCTAAGGTTTAGTCTTCACATGTTCCTCATCATCATCAGACACTTAATCTTCAATGATAGGTGCATTAGAATATGTCTTTTCAGCCTTAGGTTTCTCCTCATTAGACTTACTATTTTCTGCTAAAGGCTTAGCACTAGACTCACTTAAACAAGACAATTCAGGTATAGGAGGTACATACTTTCCTGTTATTGAAGGAGGAACTTCATTATAACCTATACCACTACCTCTCCTCATTACTAGTATATTACATTTAACTAGTTGATTATAAAGAATGTATTTTATGAAAATGTAAGTAATAAGTATTACTTATAAGTGTTTCATAAAAATGGTTTTCGTTATAGATAAACTATTTTACTAGATGTGTTTAATGGTTTATTTGGGTTTTGATCATAACGCAACATAACAAACATGTATGAACCTGTGTTGTAGCATACAACGACTTGAGGCTTCGAGAGTTGTTGAAAGTATATTGAGACAAAATATGATTACGAGTAACTTGTATATTTTACGTTACGTATTACAAGATATATGGTTTGTCATCAATCAAGACAAAAGAGACTGTATAGATTAAATATCGTAATATTTGCACTAACACCACCAAATCCAGATGGCCGCAGAAGATGAAGAGAAGACCGCGTTTCACACAAACCAAGGAAGTTTTGCTACAGAAAAATGCCTTTTGGTCTAAAGAATGATGGAGCCACATATCAGCGGCTGGTAGACAAGGCCTTTGAAAGACAAATTGGAAGAAACATGGAGGTGTACGTTGACGAATTGGTCATCAAGAGCCACTCAGAAACTGTGGTGTTGAGGGACATAGAAGAAACCTTCAGAACCCTAAGAAAAATCAATATGAAGCTTAACCCGAAGAAGTGTACTTTTGGAACAGATGAAGGGGTATTCTTAGGACACGTGGTCAACAAGAAAGGGATTAGGGCTTGTTCAAAGAAATATGAAGTCGTAGCCCAATTACCCTCCCCGAGAACCTTAAAAGAAGTGCAAATCTTGAATGGGAAACTAGCAAGCCTCAACCGTTTCCTCTCCAATTTCGTGGAAAAGTCCTTACCGTTCTTTAAAACATTGAAAAAGTAAACCAAAAAGAGTGACTTCCACTGGACGCCAGAAGCGAAACTGGCATTCAAAGAAATGAAGAAGCACATTGCCAACCTTCCCACGCTAACGCCCCCCGGCCAAAAGAAGAACTGATAATGTATTTATCTGCGGCGAGGGAAGCTATTAGTGCAGTTCTACTAGCAGAAATAGGGTCATGTCAGAAGCCTATATACTTCATAAGCCGCGCCCTGCAAAAGCCGGAGATAAACTACAACCTAATGCAAAAATTAGTGCTAGCGCTGGTTCATGCGGCTAGGAGGCTCAGAAGGTATTTTCAGGCACACCCGATAGTTGTCATCACAGACCAACCAATTAAGCAAGTGCTCGCAAGAATAGAGAATACGGGCAGGATGGCCAAATGGGTCATTGAATTAGGTAAGCATGACATTAGTTTCAGGCCACGGGTAGCTATAAGGGGTAAGTGTTGGCAAATTTCTTTGTAGAAGTTCCGGAGGAAGATACTATAACAATTCACAATTTTGGGGGCAATATTTATTATTTTAAGTTTACTTAATATTTTTATTTTAAGTAAATTCACTCTTTCGGATAACTAGATAAGTTATTCCGTATACGTCGTTAAATGTACATTTAACCTAAACCGACACCTGGCCATACCCAGTAGATATACTTATATGCATTTTGGTTTCTTAGCATCATATTTTAAATATTCCATTTTTACTTTCTATTTTGACTTAAACTTCGTACATTTTGCGTTTTGCGTGGTTTCAATTTTTAAACATCAAGTAATCACCAAACAAGCTCAATGACCACCTAAAATATCTAAATAGATTTTGATGTCAAGTTTTAATATTTTTGTAAGTTTCGTATTTTTACGTTACCCAATTTTATGTTTCGCGTCTTAAAAACTCCACATTTGCAATTACCAGGATCAAACTATACACTAAATGATTCATTTTATACCAAATATTGTACCAAAAATCACCACCTCTCATAGGTGGCGTCCAAACACACTACTACAAGGACACTTGTAGTAGTTTGTATTCTTATACTTCCACTAATAACCAAAACCATCAAACCATCAAACACACATGCAAACCACAAATAACATATCTCAAAACCACTTCATCTCATCCTTTTTCTTCTCTTGTTTCCGAGTTCAAATAGCCCTAAATCATCATTATCATAAATTTTTGCTACAAGATATTATCCAAGGTTTGAAGATCTAGTGTTCTTGTCCTTGATTCCTTGTTTTTTTAATCTCATCCTTGTAAGAAAACCACACAATATTTTTCATATCACTACTGATCTATATTCCATTTCGTGTATTTTTCATGTTTCATATGCTTGTTGTATTAATTTATGCATTGTACATAGCATAAATTACTTAAAACTATGATTGGGACTAGATTTGCAAAGACCATTTGGACCTCCGACTGTTTTCTTAATTACTGCACTAAATCAGTACACTTTGAGACTCAGGAAAAAATATATGACTGTAGATTATCTCTTAGCTTCGATTTTCCATGTATTTGGTCGTGAGACAATACCCGATGAATTAATTAGAAAATAAACAGAAAAGGTTGTCGAAAAAAGCACACCAGATTTGGATGGCTAAAAGGTCTAAAACGTTGTATAGAACCCTCTATTGCACAAATAGTAAAAGCTGTAGGTAACATATTAACTTATACGTAGCAAAAACACCGCATAAAAAGGAGTTACGGAACTTAACTTATCGCAAAATCGGTGGGACTGTTTGGTGTTGTCCTGATCAGACGTGACATATTAGGGTAAAATGGTAATTTCATTTAAGTTATATAATTTTCAAAGTAGTGAGACCCACAAATCTGATTAGTACACTTAAATACCTTTCCAAAAATATAAAATTTGTAATATAACTCTTTACGAGTTAGGAGAAACGGAGTTTTTGGTAACGAATATCCACTCTTATTCAAAACCCGCACTTAACCTAAAATTCTATAACTTATCAAAATTTACTTAAAAATAAGTCAAATATATTTTTATGACATC
This sequence comes from Artemisia tridentata subsp. tridentata, assembly GCA_021014915.2. Classification (NCBI taxonomy): domain Eukaryota; kingdom Viridiplantae; phylum Streptophyta; class Magnoliopsida; order Asterales; family Asteraceae; genus Artemisia; species Artemisia tridentata. Next base: position 93,810,309 of record CP139507.1, on the reverse strand, counting down.
TAAAAACACTATAAGTGATAATAAAAATCATGGAACTATTTTACAAACTTAAAAATATATAAACTATAATTTTGTTAACATATGATGAATTTTACACTTAACCGAATATCATAAAAACAGAACTTAGGATAACATATATATTAGGGCTCGTAACACTTTCCTAACTTGTCAATTTTAGTCCCTGTCACTTTATAAACCTTGAAAACTCTATGTATAATTGCATGATTGATATAATAAATATATAAAACTTTCTTGCATCCATATTCTATTATTTTAAAAACCTAAGGCGCAACATATTATTTTTAGGTTGCTCGTAGGACGTCTTGTTTTCCTCATTTCTTACTTTGATCCTGCTATTTGATCTTTGGTGAGTTCATAGCCCCAATTTAACTCATTAAACTGTTTATAAACCAATTGGGGGAGATACATGCTATTTTATAATTTGGACACAAGTGCTTTAAACTGTATACTTATCAGAACATATTATTGCTAAAGCACCGATATTGCCAAAATAAGACCCTAATGAATCATGAACCATTAATCACTTGTGAGTGAACGCGAATATTGTGAATAGGCCTATTGGGATTGACGAATCCCGTTTGTGTTGATTGGATAGACAACCGAACATACTATTTTTGAAATTTCGGTAAAATGACAATTTACCTTTTAGGGCATTGGTTCATTCTGTGAACCTTCAGTCAGTTTGAGTGTCATGAGCTTAAAGCAATAATTGTTATTTACCCATAATTGTATTCGTTGCAATTATTATTTTAACTTGAAATCTTGTTTTCCATTATTTATTTATAAACCTATGAATTTCACTCAACCTTTGTGTTGAATTTTTAGCATGTTTTATCTCAGGTCCTTAAGGTATTTGGCAAGCACGAATTCGCACGGAGAATGTTTTAGTGGCTTGCATTTTGTTATTATTCGATAAACTTTTAAAAACTTTTATGTTCAAATATTACGTATTCTAAAACTACTTGGGACCTCTTGTAAACTCTGATTTTTATTTTGATCGAATGATAAACTTTTAAATTCCGCTGTGATATTTTGGGGGTGTTACAGATTGGTATCAGAGTCATGGTTATAGAGAACCAGGTTGCATTTTTTTTTAATTATTATTTAGACGTTGACTATAACCGCTCTTTATATTTTAACTAGTTTACTTTGCATTGCCTTACACTCTCCGTGCGCTTACACTTCACATACACTTATTCTATACACTATTACACTTGTGTATAAAAATAATATATATACACATGTATTTATAAAGAGGACATTTTTATATACTTGATTTACTTTCGATCACCATTTCTTTATATAAAAGATTATTTATCTAAACTTTTTTTACTAATTTTGACCTCATATGCTAATTGTAGGGCATTATGTCAGCACTAGTTTCCCCAGTTCACTTGATCCCTTACCAGAGATTCCCGACCTTACACCACCCGTTCCCGAACAGAGATATGACCCTGATGATGCCTTCCACCCATAGGAACACCAAGAAACTCCTGGACTAGACTATTATCATCAGTAGCTTCTATTATCCTAGCCACGGGATGTGTGGCCATAATAATGAAAATTGTGGTATTTTGTTGTATGAAAAACCGTAACAAGTTATTTTAGGACATGTGGTATGGTTATGCTATGATATGATATCGGTTTATGTAAGCCGAGATTTTCCATTTTATATTCATGTGTGTTGTGATTGTATCAACACATGCTATGATTATATATCATGGCTGTCATGATTCACCCTTATTTTGATTAACTCTTATCGTGACTTATTCCGATCTCATCATGGTTGAGTTAAACTCGTTATATTATGTACTTCTCCATCCAATGAATACTTTATCTTTTGTTGTTGCCATGACTCTCGTCTATTTCACTCCCCATTTCTCCACCATCTTTTCAACCGCTTTACGAAAATACATTACAACCTTGTTCTAAATTAATTTACTTATAACATATTTGGGTGATACCCTATAGACTCATCCATTTTATAAAATGATTTGCTAATCTATTTTTATACCACCTAGTTCATAACTATTCCACAACAATTTTTAGTTTTCATCTTATAAACTGTATTACCCGTTTGAAAAAATAATAATAATAATAAAAAATAAAATAAAAAAATCTGTTTTGACCACCATTTTATAAACACCTTACAGACAGTTTTTCTATTATCTGTGAAACCATTACTAGCACCTTATAAACTATTTCGCTAAAAAAATTTATACATTGTTTGTCACTATTCCATCAATTATTTTGTCACTCTCTTACAAACTACTTTACCACCTAATAAACCGCTTTGTCATCATTTTTCAACTATTTGTATTCATATTATAAACCAGTTGGTTACCTTGGTACACCCAAATAAAATAATAAACCGTGTCGCTATGAACACACAAACTGTTTTCAAATATCCAACAAACCATTTTGCGGTTGTCCTATGGATTGTCCTACCATTATATCATAAACAAAAAAAAAAAAAAAAAATAAAAAAATAAAAATAAAAAATTGTGACTTTATTTCTATCTTATAAACAATGAATTGTTTTCCTATTTAACAAATTCACAAATTAATTTAAAAACCATATTATTAGCGTGTAATAAACCAATTCGCTACCTGACTACTATTTCATAAACCAACAAATGACTTCACTAGCATTTTGTAAACTATGTTACATCTATCCCACAAGGTTTACTAATACCTTATAAACTATTTTACTCCCCTATAGACTGCTTTAGCCGCATTCTATTTAAGCAATAAAATGCGTTACTATTACTCTACAAACTATTTCGCCATTACTTTACAAAATATTTTGTAATCACCCCCTGAACTATTTACTTCCTTGAAAAGTATTTTATGTTGTAACCTCGCAAACAGAAGGACCAATATTTTTCTATTCATTAAACTCAGCATTGAATCGTTGGACCTTAATTATACAAAGCCTGATCACCTATGTATAATCAGGTTGGATCATGCTATGCTAAGAATGGTTGTCAAAAATTTTATCAAAGCCAAATTTTCTATTTTCATTCTTGAGAAGTGACAAACTCACGTGAGTAGAGAAAAGAAGTGCAACTTATGAGTATTCATACTAGTAAACACAGTAACCAGATAAACTTCTACATAACCTTGTCACATAAATTCAGCCTTGTCTCGCATCACGTTCCAATTCGAGAGGTCAAGTTACACCACTAGTCATCAGAGGGCAACCTACCAACGGGATTACCTATGGTTGTGACCATAAGAATTCATATGAAACTTAACCTTATGGCATTCGCTTTACTTCACATCTTCCAAATTCGAAAATTCCACCATCAAATAGACAACCTCTAAATTCGATAACTACCAAATGACTCATAGCCCCAAGGGTGACTAAGACCTACCTTCACTTTAAAAATTGGTGTCAATCGTGATGACGATTACATTCAGACCCTTAATCGAAACCGTACCTTCCATATTGAACACTAAATACACTACTGAATCAACCAATTGATTGCTAGTAGCAATCAACAACATTCTTTAAGACTTTACCTACCACATAAAGTATTAAGTGTACCACCGAACTAGCCATCTGACTGCTAATAGGAACCGATGTCATCTTTTGAGGTTGCACCCTAAACCTACTAGATACCAATAAGACATCGACCTAGTGCCCACAGAACTTGAGGCTTAGACATTTTTTTATATGGTATAGTTACATAAATACCACAATCATCTACGATGAGAAACTCGTCCACGTACCTTATGGTAATAAGATCTTAACATTAAGAGGAGGACCCCTCGATGGGAGTAAACAATGAAGAGACCAATAAAACTTTTGACAATGGCTAGGAACATACAATGGGCTGACTTATAACCTAACAAAATTCTTAAGACCTTACAGAGCAACCTGAGCAATTATCTTTGGGACAATTGTCTAATCCTTCAACTAATTCTTTAAGAATATCTGCCTGAATGGGATGTAAGAGTGATCCAAAACACCATTGTTCACTAAACCAGACCTTAGCGGTGAATCAAGCATCTTTATCCACGACTAGGAATAAAAATACACCATGACTTGACACTATTCTGTCAATATACAATTCACCCTCTCCACATCGTATAATGAGATTTTCCCTTGTAAGTAATGGATACCTTGGATTGGACTATCAATGTACAACCACCCTTACAACGTTGTATTCTCTAAGAGTTCTAGATTATTCAGCCATCCGTTTTGATATAACCTCACTCCCACACTGAGATGCTTAGAAGTCTCAAGATGCCGAACGGCCATTGATACACAACTTTCCCTTGTGACCAAGGAAAACACCTCATGACTAAATTTCAGACCACTAGCACAACAATATAAGTCATGATACATCCCAATACTGCCCAAGTGAATTAACTACCATATCTATAAACTTCACCTGATATTTAGCCATCAAACACTACCAAGCATTGGAAACTAGACTATGTCCTTAAACCTTTGAGAACTTATATAGGGCATTTATATTAACCATAAAACTCGTTGTGATTTTTCTAAAATACTTATTCTAACAAATTAAAATTTTTCTTGTCAAACCTCACCGAACTTTTTTATGTTAAGAAAAGGCTAAACATTAATTTTTGTAAAATTGACTTATTTACACCATATTTAAAAATTGATTCTACTAAACTTTAAATTTTTTTAGGGTCACATTATTTTACCCGACTATTAACCTCAAACAAAGAAATTGTGTCTTTTGAATTATTGAGTTGGACAAATTTGTGTAAACACTTACTCAAATAAAAATTTCGGAAATTTTTTTTTATCAATGCCTCTAAGAAAGAGAATGCACAATCCCATAACAAATCTTAGGATAAAACCTCGAAAACAACCGCTACACTCACATACTACCTGACCTGCCTAAGATTGACAATAGCATATGTAACTGATTTTAGAAATAGTTGGAAAAATCAAATGGTATTAATCGAATCCTCCTGCAACCATAAGTTATCACACCAGTATCAAGACAACGCCACTTGAAACACTTTATGGACAGAAGTGTCGATCACCTATTTGTTTGGCTAAAGTTGGAGATGTCTAACTCATGGGTCCAGAAATCATTCGTGAAATGACCAAGAAGATTGTACAAATCAGGAAACAGACTGCAAGCTTCAAGATATCGGCAGAAGAGTTATGTCGATGTATGATGCAAACCTTTGGAGTTTAATGTGGGAGACAGAGCTATACTCAAAGTTCGGCATGGAAGGGCATGATTCATTTTAGGAAGCATGGGAAACTAAGTCCATGTTACATCGGGTTGTTCAAGATCCAACCTAGGGTTGTCCTAGTAGCATACAAATTAGAACTACTATGAGAGCTTCAAGGAATTCTCAACACTTTTCACGTTTCAAATCTAAAGAAGTGTTTGTCAGAAGAAAGTCTTGTCATTCCGTTGGAAGAGCTTTGAATGGATGAAAAACTGCACTTTATAGAAGAACCTATAGAAATCATGGACCAAAAGGTCAAGCGGCTGAAACAGAGCCATATCCCTATGGTTAAGATTCGTTGGAACTCTCAACGAGGACCAGAATACACTTGGGAAAGAGAGGACCAGATTCCCCTTTTAGGGATGGCCAAATGGGCCATTGAATTGGGTGAGCATGACATTAGTTTCAGGCCCCGGGCAGCTATAAGGGGTTAGTGTTGGCAGATTTCATTGCAGAAGTTCCGGAGGAGGATATTGTAACAATTCACAATTTTGAGGTCAATATTTAATATTTTAAGTTTACTTAATATTTTTATTTTAAGTAAATTCACTCCTTCGGATAACTAGATAAGTTATTCCGTATACGTCGTTAAACGTACATTTAACCTAAACCGACATCTGGCCATACTCAGTAGATATATTATATGCATTTTGGTTTCTTACCATCATATTTTAAATATTTCGTTTTTACTTTCTATTTTTACTTAAACTTTGTACATTTGGCGTTTTGCGTGGTTTCAATTTTTAAACATCGAGTAATCACGAAACAAGCTCAATGATCACCTAAAATATCAAAATAGATTTTGACGTCAAGTTTTAATATTTTTGTAAGTTTCGTATTTTTACGTTACCCAATTTTAAGTTTCGCGTCTTAAGAATTCCACGTTTGCAATTACCGGGATCAAATTATACACTAAATGATACATTTTATACCAAAAATCACCACCTCTCATAGGTGGCATCCAAACACACTACTACAAGGACACTTGTCGTAGTTTGTATTTATATACTTCCACTAATAACGAAAACCATCAAACCATGAAACACACGTGCAAACCACAAATAATAGATTTCAAAACCACTTCATCTCATCCTTTTTCTTCTCTTGTTGCCGAGTTCAAACAACCCCAAATCATCATCATCATAATTTTTTGCTACAAGATATTATGCAAGGTTTGAAGATCTAGTGTTCTTGTCCTTGATTCCTTTTTTTTATTTTTTATTTTTTTATCTCATCCTTGTAAAAAAACCATACAATTTTTTCATATCACTACTGATTTATATTTCATTTCACGTATTTTTCATGTTTTATATGCTTGTTGTATTACTTTATGCATTGTACATAGCTTAAATTACCTAAAACTATGATTGGGACTAGATTTTCAAAGACCATTTGTACCAGGGACTATTTTCATAATTACTTCACTAAATCAGTACACTTTTAGACTTAGGTAAAAATATAAGACTGTAGATTTATCTCTTAGCTTCGATTTTCCGGGTATTTGGTCGCAAGACGATACCCGATAAATTAATTAGAAAATAAACGGCAAAGGTTGTCCGAAAAAGCACACCAGATTTGGATGGCTAAAAAGTTGTACAGAACCCTCTGTTTCACAAAACATAAAAGCACTAGGTAACAAACTAACTTTAACGTAGCCAAAAACCCCGCATAAAAAGGAGTTACGGAACTCAACTTATCGCAAAATCGGTGAGACTGTTAGGTGCTGTCCCGATCAGACTTGACATATTAAGGTAAAATGGTAATTTCACTTAAGTTATATAATTTTTAGAACAGTGAGACCCACAAATCTGATTAGTACGCTTAAATACCTTTCCGAAAAAATAAAACTTGTAATATAACTCTTTACGAGTTAGGAGAGACGGAGTTTTTTGTAACGAATATCCACTTTTATTCAAAACCCGCACTTAACCTAAAATTCTATAACTTATCAAAATTTACTTAAAAATAAGTCAAATATATTTTTATGACATCTAGAAACATAATAAGTGATAATAAAAATTATGGAACTATTTTACAAACTAAAATATATATAAATTATAATTTTGGTAACATATGATAAATTTTACACTTAACCGAAGTGGTAGGACCCACTTTCTGGAATAAACCCGATAACTCAGTTTTGGACAATTTGACCACATATCAACACAATAGGACATTTGGACAATAAAATATCATAAAAACTGAACTTATGATAACATATATATTAGGGCTCGTAACACTTTCCTAACTTCTCAATTTTTGTCCCTGTCACTTTATAAACCATAAAAACTCTATGTACATGATTGATATAAGAAATATATAAAACTTTCTTGCATCCATATTCTATTATTTTAAAAACCTAAGACGCAACATATTAGTTTTAGGTTGCTCGTAGGACGTCTTGGTTTCCTCATTTCTTACTTTGATCTTGCTATTTGATCTTCGGTGAGTTCATAGCTCCACTTTAACTCTTTAAACTGTTTATAATCCCATTGGGGGAGATACATGCTATTTTACAATTTGGACACAAGTGCTTTAAGTTGTATGCTTATCAGAACATATCATTGTTAAAGTACCGATATTGCCAAAATAAGACCCTAACGAATCATGAACCATTAATCACTTGCTAGTGAACGCGAATAATGTGAATAGGCCTATTGGGATTGAAGAATCCCGTTTGTGTTGAATGGATAGACAACCGAACGCACTATATTTGAAATTTAGGTAAAATGGCAATTTACCTTTCAGGGCGTTGGTTCATTCTATGAACCTTCAGTCAGTTTAAATGTCATGAGCTTAAAACAATAATTATTCTTTACCCATAATTGTATTCGTTGCAATTATTATTTTAACCTGAAATCTTGTGGTCCATTATTTATTTATAAACCTACGAATTTACTCAACCTTTGTGTTGACTTTTTAGCATGTTTTATCTCAGGTCCTTAAGGTATTTGGCAAGCACGAAGTCGCACGGCGAATGTTTTGGTGTCTTGCATTTTGTTATTATTCGATAAACTTTTTAAATTTTTTATGTTCAAATATTACGTATTCTAAAACTACTTGAGACCTCTTGTAAACTCTGATTTTTATTTTGATCGAATGATAAACTTTTAAAAACATCTCATTTAGAGTCGTTTTCTATGATTATGACTGTTGTACTAATAAGTTGCACCCCAATTATATTACATTCCGCTGCGATATTTTGGGGGTGTTATAGTTACCCCTGCAGCAGAAGTTCCAATAAAAGAATTACCATATGCTGACCTTGGAACCTGTATACGGACGGATCTTTTTGCCAAGAAGTATCCGAAGCAGGCTTGATCCTCACAAACCTTGAAGGCAAAGAGTTCACCTATGCTCTGAGGTTTGAGTTTGACACATCCAACAACGAGGCGGAATACGAAGCATTACTGGTTGGTTTGAGGATAGCTGAGTAAATAGGGGTGAAGCACCTTTTACTTTACTAAGTATAACAAGCAAACACACCACCTTTGTGGTGTCTTGTCAAATCCAACCCAAATCCGAGACAACTTTTACATAATCAAAATATGCTAAAAAGATTTCATAAATAGCATTTCAAATCCAAAACCCAAACAAAATAAGCAAATCCAGATTCAGACCCGAACCCAAATCGGGTTTTACCCGACCCGAATAGCCACCAAATCACACAAACAACACTTTTTATCAATTCTTACCACATGAAATATTCATAAAAATATTTTTAATCAAGTTTTTAATTCCACGAAATCTAAATAGGTAGGTTTTTAATTAAAAGAAATAATCATGATCATACCACAAAATTGAAATAGATGGAGAGGTGATGGAGCGGCGGTTCGTAACAAAAGAGATGGTGGAGGAGCTTCTTGAGGCGCGTGAGTCACGGCAGGTTAAAGAGGAGATGATGGTGAGTGGTTTGATGGTGGTGGTGTAGTTATGGAGGCGGCGGTGGTGGTTCTTGGGTTGCCGGCGGCGGCAGTAGAGAGAGGAGAGGGAGGAAGAAGAAAGTATAAAAGACTTATCATAATTTAAGTTGTGATTGTTTTTTAGTGTAAAGAGTGTGTGTGATCTCCTTCCAGTATTCGTAGATATATAGAAATACAAGTTGCAAGTGGTTTGTCATTTGTAGTTTAGTTCTTGTGCTTATGTATTTGTTTGTTGTAGCGTGAGGAATAGAGTGTGAGGATAGTTGAGTGTGACAGTGGAGAAATGAGTTTCTGCAAGATTGGAATGATGGTTTCTTGTGATTGTATTAGTCGGTATAAAGACCCAAGAAGAAGAAAACAACATAAGTTTAAGGGTGATTGTTTTGGTTCGGTAATGTATTCCAATGGTCAACAAAATTTCAAAATGTGCTATGGATAATTTCTTATCATGATAGAGTGTGGCAGTAGATTATTGCAAAAGTAGCAATGATGGTTATTGTTAGTATTAGTCGGCAGTAAGAACCAAAGGAGAAAGAGTCAAATGAAAGTTTTAAATATTTGTTTGGTGACATTAGAAGGTCAATTCCTTTTAAATCTTTGCCGTTATTGTTTGAGTATACAAGTTTCCAAAATGATGGAAAGAGTTTTAACACATTCGTCTCGTTTAGTAATAATGTTGAATAAAAGCAAAAATTTAGTCCGTAAAAACGGTAAATTAAATAGTGACGCTAGATTAGTCTTCGTTTACTATTTACAAATGGAAGGGAAATTTACGGGATGTTATAACCGTGGTCAACGGCGGTCAATGGTGGTCAAACTTTCCGAAAACCTATAAATCTTGCCGGAAGCACCCAAAACTCACTGTAAACTTATTTTTATCACTTATAGTAACTGTTTAAGTCTATTGCAAGTTTTTTTTTTATAAAATACCTTGCCGAAAATACCAAAAACTCACCGAAAATACACAAAACTTGCCGAAAATAACTAAAATTTGTCAGTAATGCCAATCCAATTAATCACCGATTTATCCCGCCTAGACCGATTACAAGCTACAAGGTGGTCGACCGCCTGACTACCGATTCGTGATTTTTGCAACCTTGAGTGGAACCCACCTAGCCGAAGATTGCCCCTTATACGATAAAGATGAAAAAGTCGAAGAGGTCAAGTATGGAGAAGGAAGACCTTTTCACATGAACAATAGTAATAGCAATGGGTACCGTGTAGGACCGTCGGGGTAGTACAATCGTGCACCTTATGGGGAAACAAGGTCTAGTCACGAGGAGACCATTAACAAATAATTAGAAGAGTCAACCAAGAAGCGAAAAGAACAAGACGAATGGTTAAAGAGCTTTCAAGAGAGCACAAATAAAAGCCTTCTTAGTTTCGATGAGTCTCTTAAGAACCTCGAGGCAATGATTGGGAAGCTTAGTGAAGATGTGCATAACAGGAATGCAATGGGAAAACCTGAGTTGTAGTGCAATAAATCAGTCGGAGTCTGTAAAGCAATTTTCGCTGATAAAGAGGTAAATGATTCCAACGAAAACTTCCATAATTCTAATCAAATATGTGGAGTTTTCTTTTTGCAAGATAGCCCTAAGCCTAATGAAATTGTTCCAAGACAGTTACCGAGTAAGGAGGATAGCTTGGAAAGCTTTACCCTTCCTTGCACTATAGGTAATTGTGACTTATCTGCGTTAGCCGATCTAGGGTCTAGTGTAAATGTCATGCTACTTTCCCTATTTCTAAACCTTAAACTGACAAGTCTTAGGAAAACCAGTTTGATAGTTGAAATGGCGGATAGTGTTAGGAATATAAATATTCATGTGAAGACTCGGTCACCCCGAGTATCGGTTTTGCATTCATGTAGCTCGTAGGATTATTATTACTTATTAGTATTAGTTTAGTTAACGTAATATTAGTTTAGTTATTATAGTTTTTGTGGAGTGGGTCGGGTCTTTACCCACTGTCAGCTCACTCCACAGCCCACTCGGGTCACCATATCTTGTAACTATAAATACCCTTTACCACATTTGGGAAGGGTTGGAGGTTTCTAATTATACAACTATTTTTCTCTCATTCTCTCTCTCTAAATATCCCAACTCTCTCATCTCTTTCTCTCTGTAAATTCATCTAACTCTTAAACCTCTAATCCAAGTATACAAAGTATTACAATTGGTATCAAGAGCCAAGGTTAGGTTCTATTGATTGTGTGTGCTTGGATTTATGGTCTCTATTTCTCTAGTTCTTTTATAATTTTTTATTCGAACAGTTCTTTCTTTCTCAAATCTGTTTTGTTCTACGTATTATAATCTGTTTTGGTCAAACCTTAATTTTAGGCCTTAACTGTTTGTGTTGGTTTACACTTTAGGCTTTATTGTTTAAGGAGTTGGTTGAATGATTTAAACTAATTTTGGGCTTAATTGTTCTAATCATTTAAAGTGTTTTTACATAGTTGGTTTGCACATTTATTGTTGTGTTGGTTCCAATTTTTGGGTTTTTGAGAATTCTCTTTGCTCTGTTTTACAAGTCCATATGTATGCCTGAAAATTAATGGTGAAGAATCGTTATCCACTTCCCAGGATCGATGATTTATTTGATCAGTTGCAAGGTTCCAGTTATTACTCCAAGATCAACTTGAGATCGGGTTACCATCAGCTTAAGGTTCGGGAGGAGGATACCCCGAAGACAGCATTCAGAACACGCTATGGTCATTATGAATTTCAGGTAATGCCGTTCGGATTAACCAACGCACTAGCTATGTTCATGGATCTCATGAACAGGGTGTGCAAGACATATCTAGATAAGTTTGTGATCGTATTCAATGACGATATCTTGATCTACTCAAGGAGCGAAGAAGAGCACCGAGAACACCTCAGAACAATCTTAGAACTGCTCAAGAAAGAGAAACTGTATGCCAAATTTTCAAAGTGTGATTTTTGGATCAGAAGAGTACAATTTCTAGGTCACGTCATTGATAGTCAAGGACTACAGGTTGATCCAGCAAAGATTGAGGCAGTTAAAGATTGGGCAACGCCAAAAATTCCCACATAAATTTGTCAATTCTTAGGACTTGCCGGATATTACAGAAGGTTCATTGAAGGGTTTTCCAAAATAGCTAAGCCACTGACCAAGTTGACACAAAAGAACCAGAAGTAATTGGGGAGAAAAACAAGAGACCGCTTTTCAATTGTTGAAACAGAAACTTTGTAGCACGCCAATTTTGTCATTGCCAGAAGGGATTGAAAACTTCGTGGTATATTGCGATGCTTCACACAAAGGACTTGGAGCAGCGTTAATGCTAAATGAGAAGGTGATAGCTTATGCATCTCGTCAGCTTAAGAAGCATGAGAAGAACTACACTACTCACGACTTAGAGTTGGGTGCCGTGGTTTTCGCACTCAAGATTTGGAGGCATTATCTTTATGGAACAAAGTGTGTAGTATTTACAGACCACAAAAGCCTACAGTACATTCTTGATCAGAAGGAACATAACATGAGGCAACGTCATTGGTTGGAACTACTTAGTGATTACGATTGCGAAATCAAATATCACCCAGGAAAAGCCAATGTTGTGGCAGATGCACTCAGTCAGAAAGAGAGACTCAAGCCTTTGAGAGTCAGCTCATTGGGAATGACAATTATTTCACTACTACCATCAAAGATCCTAGAGGCTCAGGTAGAAGCACTCAAAGAAGAAAATCTACCAAGTGAAACACTCAAAGGAGTGCAAGATAATGCAAACGGTTTAGTAAGGAGATCAGATGGAACATTATGCTTCAAGGATAGAAGTTGGATACCTCTCTATAGTGAAATACGAGAGTTGATCATGCACGAATCACATAAAGTCGAAGTACTCTATTCATCGAGGTTCTGATACGATGAGAGGAATTCGACACACGGTTAAGGTGGTTAAACCTTGTATACTTTGTGTGTAATGATATATTGAGTTTATATGATTAAGTACGCGGAATTCACTTAATCACACTTAAAAGGTTATGTATATTATGGAAATGGAAGAATTATGTTTGTTACTTAACAATGAACAAAGAAAGTTTATCACTAAACGATTCAATATTATTCAAAATAATACGAGTGATCTTGTGTTTATCAATAGGGTTACAAAGACCTTGAATCTTATGTTTCTAGATTTGTGATATATGTTTTTGTTTGTTCTATGTCTTAACAGATATGAGTTTGTAATTGTGCACGTACATAATCACTAATCTAAGATATCTTTTATAGTCCAAGAGATCTCTTACAATATTACTTTAAGTCTAATCAACACTTGTCTTACAAAAGATCAAGTTGAGCTAGCGTATAGAAGTTTATATCTCACAAGTTGTTCAAATAAATTAATGCAAGCACATGCATCAACTTGTTGACTGAGAACATATCTAGATATTATTTTTGCATAAGAGTGACTCATACAAATAATATCTTCTTCGATCTTATCCTTGTAGCAGCTCTATGACTCACTGATCTGCAGTACCATTCTCAACTAGCAGTACCTTCTACTTAAACTAGCAGTACCTTCTTGTTCTAGCAGTACCTTGATGTACTAGCAGTACCTTCTTGTTCTAGCAGTACCTTGATGTACTAGCAGTTCCTTATTCTTAAAGTATTTTCTTATACTCTAACTTCAGAATATTTAATTCCCAACAATCCTCCCCTAAACATGTGAATCATTTCAAACATGTTTTCTGAATTAAATGAGGACTTGAAAAGATCTTTTAAGCACTTCATGAATCTGAACTATTCTTCTTATTCTGAACTGATCTGCTTTGTTCTTTTTTTTTGACTTCAGCAATATCAAAAACATTGAACCAAAAGATGGTGCAATTTCCTTGGATGGAGGAATTGTAAGAGGCAATGATTTCAACAAGTGAAATCATCTATCAGCATGCCTTTGCAAGTGATAAACAAACATAATGAACTGAATTGAAACTCTCCTTCGTTTGATCTAGATAGAACTTTCTCCTTTAGGAATGCTTCATCCCTTCTAGATATATGATCTATTCTTGTCATTTTCAACCTCTATGTCATCATCTTGTATGCTCTTATCTTCTCCTTCCATATATTGGATTATTCTTCCTTTTCTGGGCAATTATTTCCGTCTCTGAGATTGTAACCTCCCCTGAAGCAAATAAATTTTGTTTCCTCCCCTTGTTTGGAAGATCTCACTATGTACCTTTGACTGATCTATCAATGTGAACTTGTTGTCAGACAATTTTGTACATGAAGCCATCAATTCCTTAAGAGTTTAAGTTACTGTCCTCATCACTTCTAGGTGTGTTAACTCCTATGAGAGTTGAATCAGTGGACATTTTGATTCATAATCCATCAATGGATGGTTTTTGTGAATCCTTGAAAATCCTTTTAAGAAATCATTTGACTTAGCAGTATGTTCATGATTTTAGAATTGAAAAATCATACTGCTTCCAACCATTTGAAAAGGATTAAGTGTGTAACAGACACCTAATCAAAATTTTGGTTTAAAACAACCTCTGGTTGTGTGAGAACCAATGTTCTTCAGTTATAAATAACTGCCTGTGTAAAGATAAATCTATTCAAAAGATTTTCTTGACAGGGTTTCCAGCTCATAGCAATTGTTACCTCCAACACAAGTGTTAGATTCACTTTTACTAGCTGTTCTTTCTATCAGATGTCCTTAGACTTGCTCATTATTCTTGAAAGTATAAAATGATAGAAAGTGAGTTGCATCAGTTACTATCTGATCAACTAAGTCATCAATTCAATGTGAAATATCATAACTAGGTTTCAAGAAAGAAGTTTTAAGGAGTTAAATTCCTAAACTCAGTCCATCATAAACCTACTATGTTAGCAATTTGATAAGCATTCTGCTGCTCCCATTTCACTTGAAATCTCCTTTGTGTTTACATATTCATACCTGAAATAGTTAGTCTAAAACCAAAAGAACAATGTACAAAGTACTTGTCTTGTATTAAAATAAGCATAGAACCAACTGTATGAATAACACAATTTACATTTTTGATATATTAGCAGTACCTTATAAATCCAGCAGTACCAACAAAAATTTATGTACATAAACACATCATTTGAAAAAATTTAAAGATTAAGCATTCCAATACTTGCTACCAAGTACTCAAATCTTGAAACATCAAAAGCTTTTGTAAGTAGATCTGCAAAATTATATTCTGAAGCAATTTTCATTACTTGAATTAATCTTTTCTCATTGCAATCTCTAATAAAGTGATGTCTAATTTCAATGTGTTTTGTTTTAGAATGTTGCACTGGATTTTTAATAATACAAATTGTACTACTATTATCAATATGAATAACAGTGTTTAAGAAATTGTACCCATAGTCAAGAAGTTGGTTTTGAAGCCATAAGACTTGAGCACAGCAACTTGCAGCAGCTATATATTCAGCTTCAGTTGTTGAATTTGCCACACTTGTTTGCTTCTTACACTGCCATGAGACAAGTCTACATCCAATGAATTGACATCCTCCAATTGTTGACTTTCTGTCCAAGCTAGCACCAGCATAATCACTATCCGAAAATGCTACTAAGTCAAAAGGAGAGTCTCTAGAATACCATATACCCAACCTTGGTTGTCCTTTGAGATATCTAAAAATTCTCTTGACTGCAGTTAAATGAGAAACCTTTGGAGTAACTTGAAATCTTGCACAAACACAAACAGGGAACATGATATCAGGTCTAGATGATGTAAGATACATCAAAGAGCCTATCATAGATCTGTAAGTGTGTACATCTACATTCTCTCCATCTTCATCTTTCAGAAGGTGCTTCTCTGAGTCCATTGGTGTGCTTGCCATTTTTGAATCAGCAAATTGAAACTTTCTAAGAATTTCTGCAACATATTTATCTTGAGAGATAAAAATGCCTTCAGATGATTGTTTAATTTGCAAACTCATCTGAAACTTATCATGCATAAGCTTCTCGAACTCTAAACACATTTCCTTCCTTGTAGATCCAAAGATAATGTCATCCACATACACCTGCACTAACAGAAGATCCTTCTTGTGCTGTTTGATGAAAAGTGTCTGATCAATCTTTCCTCTTTGAAATCCATTTTCTAATAAATAGGAAGCAAGTGTTGCATACCAAGCTCTTGGTGCCTGATGAAGGCCATATAGAGCTTTCATTACTCTGTACACTTTGTTTGGATGGTCAGGGTCAATGAAGCCTGGAGGTTGTGAAACATACACCTCTTCTCCAATTGTACCATATAAAAATGCACTCTTGACATCCATTTGGTAGACTGTGAAGCCTAAAAATGAAGCATAAGCTAGAAACAGCCTAATTACCTCAATCCTTGCTACTGGAGCATAAACTTCATCATAATCTATCCCTTCTTCTTGTGTGTACCCTTGGGCTACTAATCTAGCCTTATTTCTGATAACTATTCCTCTTTCATCCCTTTTGTTCTTAAAAACCCATCTAGTGCCAATCACCTTTTCATTTCTAGGTAAATCAACTAGCACCCAAACCTTTTGAATCTTGAACTGAAGAAGCTCTTCTTGCATAGCCTCTACCCAGCTTGAATCATCTAGGGCTGTAAGAATATTCTTTGGTTCCTTTTGAGAGAGAAAACATACAAACAAACAAGAGTTTGAAACCTCATGCTGTTTTGAAGCATAAAGAGCATCAAGAATCCCTTGTTGGTCTGAAGAGACCAATTGTCTTCTTGTCTTCACACCAGATTGTACATCTCCAATCACATTATCCAGGGAATGAACTTTGTGAATTCTTGTGTGTGGTGTAGAAGGAACTTGATAAGATGGTGGAAGATTACCCAAATCCACTTCATCTTCTTGGAACTCTGCTTCTCTTAAAGTTGAAGGACCAGCAGTATCTTCAAATGAACTAGCCGTACCTCCAAATGTACTAGCAGTACCTTTATAGATACTAGCAGTACCTTCCTCTGTGTCAGCAGTACCATCAATATTTGAAATATTGAGTTGTTCCTTTGTTCCATCATTCTTGTGCTCATCTTCAACATCTCTTTTAGCTTTACTAGAAGAAGATACATCATTTGTTGAAGTTGATTCCACACTTGCATTTGACCATATTGGCATTGTGCCATCATGTTGACCTTTTTCTAACTCTGCCTCATTTGTTGCTTGTGAACCTGAAAAATTATTAGTTTCTGCAACAAAAGGTATATAATTCATAGAATTTGTTAGATACTCAAGATCAAATATCCATTTTGGTCCTTGGCCTACTACATTGGATTTGTTTTCCAGAAACTCCACATGTAGTTCTTCTTGTACTTTCTCAGTTCTTAAGTTGTAAACTCTAAAAGCTTTGCTAACAAGAGAATATCCAACTAAGAAACCTTCATCTGCTTTACCATCAAATTTTCCTAAATGGTCTAAGGTATTGAGAATTGTCACATGACATCCAAAAGGTCTAAGAAATCCTATTGCAGGAGTTCTACTATTAAAGAGTTCATATGATGTCTTATTGTGAGGCTGCACAACTAAAACTCTATTTTGAACATAGCAAGCAGTATTGATTGCCTCTGCCCAAAAGATTATAGGTAGCTTAGAATCAGCTAACATTGTTCTAGCAGCTTCAATTAGTGTTCTATTCTTTCTTTCAGCCACACCATTCTGTTGTGGTGTTCTAGCAACACTATATTCTCTCCTAATACCTTTTTCTTTGCAAAAATCATCCATAACTCTATTTTTAAACTCTGTCCCATTATCAGACCTAATGACTTTTACTTTCTTGCTTACTAGGTTTTCTATTTCTGTTATGAAAGTCTTAAGAGTGCTTGATGTTTCATCCTTAGACACTAAAAAGAAAACCCATGTAAATCTGCTATAGTCATCAGTTATAACAAGACAATATTTCTTATGTTGCATACTCCTTACTGAAACAGGTCCAAATAAGTCCATATGAAGCATAAACAATGACTGATTGATAGAGTTAAAAATCTTGGGCTTACAAGTGGCTTTGTGTTGTTTGCCTTTTAGACAAGCAATGCATGTTTGATCATTTTCAAATCTTTTGTGAGGTAAACCTCTTACCAAACCATTCTTAACAATTTTATTTATGGTTTTGAAATTAATATGACCAAGCCTTCTATGCCATAACATTGATTCATCCAATGTGGCTTTTGCAACAAGACAAGTTAAATCATTTTTAGGAATAATGTTCTTCATATCAACACTATACATATTGGCCTTTCTAGGAATTCTAAGAAGCACTTGATTTTCATCAGGCATCTTAAAATCCTTAGATAGAACAAGACATTCAGTGTCAGTAAAAAGGACATTGTTCTTTTTGTCACACATTTGTGAGACACTAAAAAGATTATACTTTAGCTCTTGTACATAGTACACATCTTCAAAATCTAAATTTCTGGTTTTGATTGTACCTTTACCAGAAATTTTGCCACTAAAACCACCTCCAAAGGTAACATATCCTCCATTGAAAGCTTCAAATGATGTATCTTCTTGTTTATCAGTTGAATGTTCCTGCACACAAATAAGTGTGTTAGTTTTCTTTGGGGATCCAAGCCATTACTGACTTGGATCTGCCTCTTGCATCAATGTAATTTAATCTTTTAAGGACAGTTGATGCAACATTGGATTTAAGAATCCAACATGCTGAGGCCTTAACAGCATTTGCCCTATTACCCTTAGCAGCAGAGTGAGTAACATGCTTAGCAGAAGTGACTGCTAGCTTTGAAGTCACACCCTTTGGTCTCCAAATTTGTTTGTGGACCACTGCTTTTGTTTGAATGGGCCTTAGAACAGTTTTAGATGCATGTTTGAAAGTTGTTTTTGCATCCTTGGCTGTTGATTTTGGGTTAACAGTCATCAAAGGTCTAACAGTACCATTTGTTCTACCCGTACCTTTTATTTGTACTGGCAGTACCTTTTTGTCTGTATTAGCAGGACCTTTTTGTCTATCAGGACCTTTTGGTCCAGACATGTTTGAGACTGTTCTGGGTTTTGTTCTATGAGTGTTAGAGTGAAAGTGAGTTTGAGGAGTTTGCCTTTTGTAGTTCACCCTAGTGTTTTCATACCCAGTTACCCATTGGTTGCAGAAAGCTGCAAGATGGTCAAAACTACCACATGTATAACAAGCTTTGTTGTAAAAAGCAAAGTCATCACCTAATTAGTTAGGCTTGAGGTTGTTCCAATTCCTTTGGTTACCTCTGGGCTTGTTTGTAGTTCTATATTGTTCACAATATCTAACTGGTTTCCTAACAGTCTTAACATTTGACTTAGGCCTGTTAGTGTTGTGATTGACTATCTTAGGAACACTTGTTCCTACTTTCTTAACCAATACAGGTTTAGACATAACCTGTTGTTCTTCATCATCATCACTATCAGTTGTACAATCTTCAACAACTATAGCATCTCATTTCTTAACAAAGGACACCTTGTCCTGATAAGATAAAGTTTTATCTAAACTTTTACTTACCTTTTCTATCTTGGGACTCTTAGTGGCCTTAGAACCATATTCCATGATTGGTTCTTGAAACTCAGCTAATCCTGTGTGTGCTAAATCAATACCTGGAAGTGAATGAACACCTCTGTATGGTGGGGGACAGACTTAAATCCAACACCAGAATTAACTTTATCAATTACTTGAGCTTCCCAAAGCTTATTAAATCCATCTGAGGCATGAGCCAAAACATCCACATATATCTTAACATTTTCTCTTTCATTTTTGTGTCTAGCTAATGAATCATTTAACTCAACAATACACTCATCTCTGATCTTAATGTCATTTTTTAGTATATTGATGTCATTAGTAAAATTAGATTCATTACTTTTAAAATGTAAGACTTGTTTTTCTACAACACCTAGACCTCTTTTGTGATTAGCTAAATTAAAAAGAGTATCAATTAGCTCTGCTCTATGAGCATCAAATCTTTTACTAAGGTCTTCATAAGCTTTAAGATTAGGACATGATTCAGTACAATTTTGAATAGAATTTACCTCTGAATCAGAATGGGCCATTAGAGCAAATTCATTGGCCACAAGAGCAGCATTTGGTGGTGCTTCCTCTTCAATAGCCATAGAGCTCCAATCATAACCAATACCATCAATAGCCAACATAGCCTTTGGCTCTTCAGCAGTAACTTCCTTTCTCCTATCTTGCTTATACCATGTGTTTCTATTTTCCTGCTTTCTTAGGCTTCTACACTCCTTAGCAAAGTGTCCCAACCTATGACAGTTGAAACATTCCACTTTCTTCTTGTCAAACCCAGCAGTGTCATTACCATTTATGGTAATTTGCTTCCCAGTTCTCTGCCAATGCTTCTTGGCCCTCATACTGAGCAAAGCAACCTGCCATTTGATGTCCATTTCTTCCAAATCATCACCATCAACCTGCTCAAGGTCTTCATGATTTAGAGGAGAACCACTAGATTGACTAGACATGAATACATAGAATGCTGGATCACCAAGTCCTGCAACAGTCTTTTGTGAACTAGTAGAAGGACCACCATAAGTAGCTTTAGAAACACCTTCAACTTCTTCTACCTCTTCAGACTTACCAATACTAGGAGATGAAAAAAGTGCCACGTTCCCAGAACTAGTACCATAAATTCCAGATTTTTTAAGACTTTGTTCAACAATTTTGAAGTTGTTGTACAAATCATTGAGCTTCATTGTTTCAATGTTTGGTTTGTTCATCCAGACAATAACATGAGTATGGAACTCATCAGGTAGACTTCTCAAAAACTTCATGTTGAGATCTTCCTTCTCTATCTCAACACCCAACACAGCCAACTGACTAACAAGCTTGTGTAACCTTGAGAAAAGCTTATCAAGAGACTCATTACTAAAAGCAGTAAAGTTTTCAAATTGTTGCTTTAGTAGTGTTGATGAACTCAAATAAGTACATTTTATTACTATCATTTATCCTAATTATTTGACTTGTTTTATTATATTATGTATGAGGATTGATACTTAATTGTTTACTTTTGCAATTCTCAGTTGAAAACAAGCATTTGGTGAAACTTGGCGATTTTGGACTAATTATGGGGCAAAACATGCAAGAAGTTAAGAGTCTACTGAAATGTACAAGATCAAGACTATTCTGCTCCAGATGCGCCGCATCTCACTTATGACATGCGCTGCATCACTATCAATATTTCACCAAACACGATCCAAGATACAAGAGGACATGCGCCGCATCCAAAGATAAAGATACGCCGCATCTTCTGGCGGTGTACGAATATTCCTGAATATTATAATCTTGGACCCCACGCGAAGTTAAGTCAATGCGCCGCATCTACTTACTAGATGCGCCGCATCTTACCCTCAAACAGAAACTATAAATACTCCAAGACCAGACGAATTTCGTGTGACATATATTATATCCGAAGACCGAAGTACAGAAACCTAGGACGAATTCAGTCAAGGCAGCAGCATAAGACACACCCAAATCAAAGATACAAGAGCTGTAAGAAGGTGCTGCATGTGTTTAATTCATTAAGTAGTTTTGTTTTATTGTGTTAGTAAACTTTAATTCATCAAGATTGGTGGCTTGTGTAATGTGACAACGGAAAGATTGCACTCCCTTAAAACTGCTTTCTCATTAATTAAAGTTTATATGTTGATGTCATTGATGACTTTTATTAGTGCATTGATAACCTCTGTGTCTAGCTGAGCGTTGATCGGGTCGCCATGCCTCTGCCCTCGCCTATTTATTAGATTGCCTATGCATTCTATGGTCTGTAGAAAAGTTGGAGAAAGATAAATTGGATAGTCATAAGTAATCATTAAGGGTTTACTCGCCGATAAGATTAGAACCAACGAGAAAGGACTTAATCTCGGTGCGTTGCATCGAACTATACACTTCATATAACACTAGCAATAAAACAAGTGACAAACTACTTATCATAAGGACAACCCTCTTATTGTCTCGAGTATTTATCTGTGTACGTGTGTGCTACTTGCTGATTCATGCCTATTGGTTTAGTTTATTATTTAATTGCAACCAAATCGTGCCAGTCTCTCAGGCTGAACCCCCTTGCGTTAGAATAGGTTGTATAGCTAACTTAATATATTAAAATACTGATTAGAATAACTAGATAATACGTTCCACTCTTAGCGATCGACACTCTACTTACCATTATATTCATACTGACCGGGTACACTGCTCGTTAAGTGTGTGTGTTATTGATAAGTCGGCTAAATATAAATTTAAAACTTGAGTAGGCATTAAAACTGCTAAACCGCAACGACACAATGCACCGCATCAAGTTTTTGGCGCCGCTGCCGGGGAGTGAATTGTTATTATCTGTTAATTTGATTAGTATTTTAATTAGGTTTTTAATTTTTTTTATCTAACCGCTAATTTTGTTGTATATTAGTTTAATTTGCATTCATTGTACTATTTTGCATATTTTCTGTTTTTGTGTGTTATTTGTTTGCTTTTGTTTGTGTTTATTTTCGTGTGATTTTATTTGTTTTAATTTTTCGTATTTTTTGTATTCTGCTATCGTTGTACTGAGCTAAATCGAACGATACGGCGCATCTGATTTCTCAGATACGGCGTATTGCGTTCAATTTTTTATAAAATACAACGCGTTTAATTAATTCGATACGACGCATCTTTTCCCCAAGATACGGCGTATCTGTTTTTAATAAGAAATTTTTTCTAAGCGATAAAGCGATACGACGCATCTTTTCCCCAAGATACGGCGTATCTGTTTTTGATAAAAAAAAAAATTTCTAAACATTAACGCCATACGACGCATCTGCTTTAGCAGATACGGCGTATCTATTATTTTATTTAAAAACAGTTTTCGAATTATTAAACAGATACGGCGCATCGATCTCTGTCGATATGGCGTATCTTCTGAATCAAAAATCTTATATTTTGAAACGTAACGAAAATACGACGCATTAACTTTTGTTAATACGACGAATATAATTTGATAAATATAGTTGATTTTTGATATTTACTTTGATCGGTCCGCTACTCTCGTGTGCAAGCTGTTTATTTTCAGGATAAAAGATGATTCAAGCATCACCATGATGGACTACATTCTGAACCAAACCCAGAGAAGCCAGCTGGAGTGATCAAACGTAACCTCTTCGATTATTCAACCAGCCCAAAGGGAAGTTCTCTACAATATAATCTCAATTTTATTATCCATATTATACATCTGATTCAAATTGTAATCTTAATTTTGTACGCTTTAAAACGATATTTGTTCCTAACCTCAGAATAAATCCTTATCCTCTAAACAATAAGATTACAATTGTTAATAAAAAGTTTATACCTATTGCTCTTATTTTGAATTAAATTACATCATATGGTATAACCGTTTTACCCCAAGTTTGATATATAAAGAATCGTGTTGCGGAGGCCAAGGTACGTTCCTCATTTAAATTTCGTTCACTAACATAGCGATACGGCGGATCTAAATATCCAAAGCGCCGTATCTTTGACCATCTAGGACTCATTGACTAGTCAACGAGATTAAATAGATACGGCGCATCCAATTTTCCAATACGGCGCATCTTTTTGCCCTATAAATACGACGGGAATGCGCCGGATCTAAAATCTTTACCGCAAAAACTCACACAGTTAAGAACTCACACACAGTAAAACTATACTCTAATTTCGATCATTTTTCCTAAATCCGCCTTTAATCTGATCTATAATCTTTCTCCTAATCATAAAATTAAGGTAATTACTCAATTTCGATTTAATCTTGTTTATGAAAATTAGGGTTTATGTGATTAAATTGATTTGTGCTTAAATGATATAGAGATATGATTAGGGCTTGTATTAGATGATCTCCCCCGTGTTTAACTTGCGTAAAACATCGAATTTCTAGCATAATTTGATTTGAACGAAAATTTGGGAAAATGAATTCGATTTTGAATATTTAGCGGGAAGGTGGATTAGGAAAATATATTGAGCTATTAGAACTGATATAAGCGGTATATGCTACTGTGATATTTAGTGGTAGTTTACATCACGGATACGGATTCTTGAAAAGTCTGCCTGAGCCCCTTTATTTAAACTGATATGCTTTTAGAAGCGGCGCATCTGGGTTGATTGATGCGGCGTAACGACTTTTTCCAAATTAATAAAACTCTAGATGCGCCGTATTGCTTAATCTAGATACGACGCATCCCAATACGCCGTATCTCATTTCTTGCTCCGCATCCCTTATACTTTGTGCAGATACGCCGCACTGATTAAATCAGATGCGCCGTATCTATCTCACTTACAGACTGCTTACTAACTTTGAAAATTTATTTCAGATGGAACTTCCAGAAGTTGCACAAAGACACCAGTGGTTACGTTTCGAGAATATGGGACTAACCCCTGGCACCTTGGAGGATTACTTACGGAGACTTGAGTCGATTTACTTTAGGAGGATATTCAGGGTACAGGTTTTGGATTTTGATGATGTGGGATTGATTGGGGCTGGGCATGCTGCTGAGAGTTTACAGCATAGGATGGAGATGATAGTTACTGGAGATGATGAGGAGGTGGTGTTCAGATCTAGTGCTTGGGAGAGACTGTTCAGGATTGACGAGCCCTTGGTACGGGAGCTCATGATGGAGTTTTTTAGTACATTTTACTACAGAGAGACGGATGCTGGTTTGGATATTGCGGACACCCTTGTGTTTAGACTAGGTGGGGTGCCGAGGCAGATGTCTATGAGACAGTTCATTCTGGCCATGGGTTTGCATACGGGTGAGGAGCTTGAGTCAGATGGGTTTGACAGATATTGGGATGATAGTTTGCGAGCGGTCCCTGACAGAGCATTATTCAGTGATTACTGGGATAGGATTTCTTCGGGGGGTGACATCCTTACTTCTACCCCCTCTTACACTTTGATCAGGGAGCCGATGAGGAGGCTGTGCCACCGTTTGATAGCACTTACCATTGCTGGGAGGGGTCAGTCACCTGAGAAGGTGACCACTCTGGACCTCTTCCTCCTTAGGAGCATGGATGAGGGGTTGTCGGTGAACATCCCCCACTTTTTGGCACACTACCTCCACCGATCAGCTGCAGGGAGAGATCGGAGGAGCCATATGACTGGCGGGCATTTTGTTTCTCGGCTGGCCCGCCATTTTGGAGTCATTGGAGCGGAGATTCCAGCGGGGCTGGAGGTTGTGGTGACCCATCTCCCTGTTATTGACAGGGATTACTTGGTTAGGCTTGGGATATGCCAGCTGGCTATGGAGAGTACGTTTGGGTAGCATTAGGGCCCGCCAGAGCTGCAGGACCAGAGGCAGAGCAGGGAGGCCCTCAGGGACCTCCGGCTGCTGCTCCAGCCCATCAGGAGGAGCCACAGGCACCAGTACCCCCACCAGTCCCTGTACGCACCATGGGTCAGAGAGTCAAGGCAGTCGAGGGGGAGTTGAGAGCGTTGAGAGGGATTGTTGATGGTATGAGGAGAGATTCAGAGTGGCTGGTTATGAGTGTGAGCAGACTCTTGGAGCAGCAGGGTATTACCCACACCCGTTCAGATGGTACTCATGTTGCGGGAGTGACACGTGCATATGCTCGCAGAGTCCGGCCTAGGACTGATGATGTCAGCACCTCAGGGACCCACCCACACGACCAGACTGACCCTTGATCTCTTGATTCCACGTGTTATTTGACATTGTTCCATGCACATTATTATTATTCTTTTTGGATTATACTAATCGTTGTTCTCATTTATGCATTTGATGTTTCAGTTTATATTTCTTAACATGCTTGACAAAGACTGGCATTAAGTTCAGCATGAGAGTACGAGAGGACGTGAGAGATAAACCATGGAACGAGCCATTTTACAACAGACTGTTTGCAGTCTGGATGGTGAACACATGTGCCGCATCTGCTAAACAGATGCGACGCATCCTATCTTTTATTTCTTTTTAATTTATTTTTGTTTCAGGCCGCAGAGGATACGGCGCATCTCAATTCTGAGATGCGACGCATCTCCTGCAATGGTCATATCTTATTTTATTTTTCTGCATTTTTAATTTCCGAATTTAAAACTTTTTATCAGTTTATTTTAATGCGGCGCATCCCTGGTTAAGGATGCGGCGCATCTTTTATTCTGATCCGTATTTATTCCAGGCTCGATACGGCGTATCTTCTTCCATAAGATACGGCGCATCGACTGACCTGATGATTTTCATTTTTAATTTTTATGTTTTATTTTTCCTAACTACTAATGTGTTATGCATGTTGAACCTTTCTTATCTTAGGTGTGTTTTGAAGCCTTGGTGGTATTATAGATTCCTGCATTTCCTGTGGATACATCGAATATGAAGCTTAAACGCTCTAATCCACAAGAAAGATGATTTTTGCTCTAATACTAATGGAGGATCATACCGAGCAAATCTCAGGGGAGTTTTCCTGTTCTAATTCTTTTATTTTCCAGTTTTTAACCTTTCATACAAACAACGAGGACATTGTTTAACTTAAGTGGGGGGATTGGAGAATTAGAAAACTTAACACTTACTTGTCCTAAACTTTTCAAAATATGCTTAAAATGTGCTTAATATATAAAAATTTTAAAATTTTTTAGCATGTTTTTGTTTAAAGTCTAAGTTGCATAGCTGCACACATGACGTTATTTTTCAAAAATTGTGATTTTTCAAAATTCACAAATCTATGAGTGTGCCGGTGACTTGTAAACTTTAGAACTTGGCTTGTATACTATTCGAGACCACCATAATGAGTATTATTTATATAACTGGAATGACTTGTCTAAATTGGTAAATTTCTAGGATTACACCCAAAAAGCCTTATATGTTATGTGATATTAGCTAACTACACTGGTTAGTTAACCCCCGTATAAACCCTTTTGTTACTCTCATTTTTAGAGTAAGATACCCCTAGAAAAACACTCAGAGCCATTCCTTTCGTTTCTTACACCTTTGTTTAAAATGTTTCGTTACACCCTTACACCTTAGCCTACCCTGTAGATTAAAATCCGTGGTTGGTTAATTGCTTTAGGCAAAGTTTGTTTCCTTACATTACCTTTGTTCGCGTGCGTAATTCATTATCTATGGTTAGGTCGGGAAATTGCACAATGCAATTGGAGTGAAAGTAAATATTGTATATCTTTGAGTTTATTCTTCGTGTGTTTACTACTTTCACTATTACCGTTATTTCTGAAGTCATGAAAAGTATGGAAAAATTATCCAGAATTATTGTTTTGGTGATGTGGTGAAATTTTACACATCTATGTTTATATCAAAAAAAAAAAAAAAAAAAAAAAAAAAAAAAAAAAAAAAAAAAAAAAAATCAAAAAAATGAGAAAAGAAAAAGAAAAAAGAAGAAAGTTGGAAGATTGATAAACCAACGATGTAAAGTTATGTAAGTGGTCGATATCACCACTATTTGTTGTATATTATATCTATGGATTGAATGGGAGTTGACAGTTATGGGAACGTCAACTAAGGTTTATTCTTTGATTAAGATCTTGTTGAGTATAATTCATGTCTACCTAAAGCGTGTGTTTCAAGTGTTAAAGCGTGAGTTATTCAATGATATGAGTCTTATTCATGGGATGGTTGGGATAGTGATTAACCACACTTAGGATTTTAATTAATTTATTTATTTATTTTTTTATTATTATTATTTTTTTTTCGTTTTACACCAATTTATATCCCAAATATTATCCATGCCCTTTATTATTCTTTATCCAACCAAACCTTTCATTTATTGAGATTAGGGATTTGAGCAATCTTAAGTATCGTAGTCGTGGATTCGGCTATGTATTTATGATTTTGTCGCCCTTTTTGATATATTATTATTGGTGAAGTTTGGACCTATCTTTAGCCTATTCGAGTTAAGGATTTGAGCAATTGCAAGTATCGTGTTCGTGGATTCGATCATGTATTTGTGATTTTGTCGCCTTTTCTTGAATTTGAGATCGATAGTGATTAAGAAGAGTAATTAACCCTTAAACCTCAAAACCCTTTTTACCGCTTTAGACTTGTTATTCCTTGGCTTTAGTGGAGGAGATGTGTATACTTGCCAAGTTTATGATAGAATATTTGTCGCGACTGGACAGTTAAACGATTAGATTTGCTTTTATCGAAATATTTTTATTCTACTTCTAATTCGTTAAGTGTTTAGTTGTGTGATTATGACAAAAACGAATACATGCTTAAATATAAAAATAAATCCTAATATCTTTTAGGATACATTTTCATAAGATTAATTCTAAGGTTTACTTGGGGACAAGTAAAGTTCAAGTGGGGGGATATTTGATGAACTCAAATAAGTACATTTTATTACTATCATTTATCCTAATTATTTGACTTGTTTTATTATATTATGTATGAGGATTGATACTTAATCGTTTACTTTTGTAATTCTCAGTTGAAAACAAGCATTTGGTGAAACTTGGCGATTTTGGACTAATTATGGAGCAAAACATGCAAGAAGTTAAGAGTCTACTGAAATGTACAAGATCAAGACTATTCTGCTCCAGATGCGCCGCATCTCACTTATGACATGCGCCGCATCACTATCAATATTTCACCAGATACGATCCAAGATACAAGAGGACATGCGCCGCATCCAAAGATGAAGATACGCCGCATCTTCTGGCGGTGTACGAATATTCCTGAATATTATAATCTTGGACCCCACGCGAAGTTAAGTAAATGCGCCGCATCTACCCTCAGACAGAAACTATAAATACCCCAAGACCAGACGAATTTCGTGTGACATATATTATATCCGAAGACCGAAGACCAGAAACCTAGGACGAATTCAGTCAAGGCAGCAGCACAAGACACACCCAAATCAAAGATACAAGAGCTGTAAGAAGGTGCTGCATGTGTTTAATTCATTAAGTAGTTTTGTTTTATTGTGTTAGTAAACTTTAATTCATCAAGATTGGTGGCTTGTGTAATGTGACAACGGAAAGATTGCACTCCCTTAAAACTGCTTTCTCATTAATTAAAGTTTATATGTTGATGTCATTGGTGACTTTTATTAGTGCATTGATAACCTCTGTGTCTAGCTGAGCGTTGATCGGGTCGCCATGCCTCTGCCCTCGCCTATTTATTAGATTGCCTATGCATTCTATGGTCTGTAGAAAAGTAGGAGAAAGATAAATAGGATAGTCATAAGTAATCATTAAGGGTTTACTCGCCGATAAGATTAGAACCAACGAGAAAGGACTTAATCTCGGTGCGTAGCATCGAACTATACACTTCATATAACACTAGCAATAAAACAAGTGACAAACTACTTATCATAAGGACAGCCCTCTTATTGTCTCGAGTATTTATCTGTGTACGTGTGTGCTACTTGCTAATTCGTGCCTATTGGTTTAGTCTATTATTTAATTGCAACCAAATCGTGCCAGTCTCTCAGGCTGAACCCCCTTGCGTTAGAATAGGTTATATAGCTAACTTAATATATTAAAATACTGATTAGAATAACTAGATAATACGTTTCACTCTTAGTGATCGACACTCTACTTACCATTATATTCATACTGACCGGGTACACTGCTCGTTAAGTGTGTGTGTTATTGATAAGTCGGCTAAATATAAATTTAAAACTTGAGTAGGAATTAAAACTGCTAAACCGCAACGACACAACGCACCGCATCAAGTGTCTTCTGTGTCTTTTTGGTAGTTTCATTACCACCAAAATATGCACAAATCTCTTCAAAAAGAGTTTTTGCATCAAGATACTTGTTAAAAGATAACATCTGTTCACTAGGAATGGTCATAAGCAACAAATTTCTTGCTTTCTGATCATTTCTCTTCAGTATCTTTTCTTCATTAGAAACTGGTCCAGTATTTCTTTTCCTAATTGTTTTACCTTCTAGGACAACCTCTGAATAGCTTGGTGAAAAAGAATCACCATATATAATGATATCCCAAAGAGTGTAATCTTGGACCATGAAATATTGCTCAATTCTCATCCTCCATAACTCAACCTCATTAGGTTTGATCATGGGCAATTTTGCAGCAACATTTGTTTGAGCATCATGTGCATCCAGTTCTGTTTCTTCTAATTCAATAATATCAGCCTGGCTCTTATACCAACTGAGAGGAATTCGACACACGGTTAAGGTGGTTAAACCTTGTATACTTTGTGTGTAATGATATATTGAGTTTATATGATTAAGTACGCGGAATTTACTTAATCACACTTACAAGGTTATGTATGTTATGGAAATGGAAGAATTATGTTTGTTACTTAACAATGAACAAAGAAAGTTTATCACTAAACGATTCAATATTATTCAAAATAATACGAGTGATCTTGTGTTTATCACTAGGGTTACAAAGACCTTGAATCTTATGTTTCTAGATTTGTGATATATGTTTTTGTTTGTTCTATGTCTTAACAGATATGAGTTTGTAATTGTGCACGTACATAATCACTAATCTAAGATCTCTTTTATAGTCCAAGAGATCTCTTACAATATTACTTTAAGTCTAATCAACACTTGTCTTACAAAAGATCAAGTTGAGCTAGCGTATAGAAGTTTATATCTCACAAGTTGTTCAAATAAATTAATGCAAGCACATGCATCAACTTGTTGACTGGGAACATATCTAGATATTATTTTTGCATAAGAGTGACTCATACAAATAATATCTTCTTCGATCTTATCCTTGTAGCAGCTCTATGACTCACTGATCAGCAGTACCATTCTCTACTAGCAGTACCTTCTACTTGAACTAGCAGTACCTTCTTGTTCTAGCAGTACCTTGATGTACTAGCAGTACCATCATCTTAAAGTATTTTCTTATACTCTAACTTCAGAATATTTAATTCCCAACATAAGATGTATCAGGATCTCAAGAAGCTTTATTGGTGGCCCAATATGAAAGCAGAGATAGCTACGTACCATCAAAGATCCTAAATGCCTTACTTGTGCTAAAGTGAAAGCCGAGTACTAGAAGCCATCAGGATTACTTCAACAACAAAAGATTCCCCAGTGGAAGTGGGAACGCATTACAATGGACTTTGTCACTAAACTTCCAAAAACATCAGGAGGTTTCGATGCTATTTGTGTAATAGTTGATCGTATCACCAATTCAGCTCATTTCATTCCAATCAAAGAGACATACACTATGGATCAGCTTGCTAGACTTTATGTCAAGGAAATTGTCTCAAGGCACGGTGCACCAATTTCCATCATTTCTGACAGAGATAGTCGCTTTACTTTAAATTTTTGGGAATCATTTCAAGACTCATTTGGATCTAAGTTAGACATGAGTACCGCCTATCATCCTCAGACCGATGGTCAGAGCGAGAGAACGATTCAGACATTGGAAGACAAGCTCAGGGCATGTGTCATTGACTTTGGAAATGGTTGGGCTAACCATTTGCCATTGATCGAGTTCTCTTACAATAACAGTTATCATACGAGCATAAAAGCTGCACCATTCGAGGCACTCTACGGTCGTAAGTGCAGGTCCCCAGTTTGTTGGGCCGAAGTTGGTGATGTACAGCTAACAGGTCCAGAGTTGGTCAGAGAGACAACAGAAAAGATAATTCAGATTCGAGAAAGACTCCAAACAGCCAGAAGTCGACAGAAAAGTTACGCCGATGTTCGACGCAAACCATTAGAATTTCAGGTTGGAGACAGAGTCATGTTGAAGGTCTCACCTTGGAAGGGCGTGATACGATTCGGGAAGCGCGGTAAGTTGAACCCGAGATACATAGGACCATTCGAGATTCTGGAAAAGGTTGGTCCGGTAGCATACAGGCTTGAGCTTCCGTCAGAGCTCAGCAATGTACATAACACGTTTCATGTCTCAAACCTCAAGAAGTGTCTTTCAGACGAGCGTCTCGTCATTCCATTGGAAGAAATTCAGATCGATGATAAGCTTAACTTTGTGGAAGAACCAACAGAAATCATGGACCGGTAGGTCAAACAGTTGAAGCAAAGTTGAATTCCGATCGTCAAAGTTCGCTGGAATTCTCGCAGAGGTCCTGAGTTTACTTGGGAACGGGAAGACCAGATGCGACTCAAATACCCACATCTTTTCACCGAGACCACTCCAGAGAACAACATGAGCTGAATTCAGGGACTGAATTCCTTTTAGGGTGGTCGACTGTCACAACTCGTAATTTCAGGTCATTTTCCAAACCCCGACAATTTACTATTCATGAGTTACTATTCATAAATCACTATTCACCGATCACTATTCATCATTTCACTATTCATCATTTTTGAAGCCAGTTTGAGACTTTGAGAAGTCGTCAAAAATTTTACTATTCACATGACACTATTCATTCCCGGAAGGAAATCACTATTCATGGGCATCATTCATCATGTCGTAAACTAGGTTTACGAGTATTCAAATGCGCGTAACCAGTTAGGTTTAGCTGCGTATTCATGCATCATCAGTAAAGACATATCATACAGACTAAAGTAGTCTGCATATCATCAGTAATATCAGTACCATATCAGTTCATGCATGTGTCTGTGTGATTTTCATCAACGTATGCTTAATTGTTTAATTAACGTTACCACTCAGTCATTTCTATCAACAGTAAACCAAATACTCCAGACAATGATCCTAATACATTTTCAAGCTAATTATAATGATATAGAGATTATATTATTACTTTACCCGGTGTTTTTAAATCAATCGTTACATTTTTCATTTGATGCTTATAACTCCGTCGATTTACGAAATTTCAATCCGATTATCATTCTAACACCCGATTCTTGCAAGGAACATGATTTTACAATTTTTACAACTTCGTCGTATCTCATTTCACCTCGTCACGAGTTATTTCTAGTTAACTCGGTACCCGATAACACTCAATGTATACACAAATTAACTAAATACTTACACTAATGGGACACTTGGCACAATTTCATCAAACCCTTCCCTTTTAACCCATGTGTGCCGCCCCTCCCCCCCCCCCCCCTACCATCCCATTTAGCTTAATACTTCCAAATTGCATTAATGGAATTAGTACACATTTATTTAGAAATCCACTAACACAAACACATACAACATAACCATTTTAGTGAAATAAAGATCAAAACCTCTCCATATTCATCTCCTAGGTTCGGCCACATCAAGAACAAGAGGAGAAATCCATAGATTTTTCAAGAACAAGGCATAAACATACTCCATTTATTATCCTAGTTAAAGTCTTGTGATCAAAACCTCAAGTTATTGCACCTTTCACATCAAATCACTCTAAGATTGTAAGTAAACTTCAAGAACATCATTTTGATCTTTTCATTCTTTTATTTACTTCATATGATTTTGTATTTTCAAGGTTATACTAGTTACTTTTTCAAGTTACTTATGTTTTGATACCATTTTGTTTATAAACTATCACAAACACTAGATCTATAAGTTTCACTAATAACCACATGAGATCCACCAAGGTTGGTGATGTTTAGGACTCCATGACACCCTAAGAAGGTATATGGTAGGATTTTCGAAATTGTGGAGTTCATTTGAGGTGGTACGATCAAGATTAGAACCACAGAAATGAGTTTGTAAAATATATATATACCTACTGTCCAAAATCGTGTAATCTGGAAAACTCAGTAATTTTTGGCATATTTTGGCCTTCATATTCAGAAAGTTCTTTCAAAAACAAAACCGTGGCCGCAAGAATCACTAAAATCCGACTTATAACGAAGGAGATATGATCGTTCGAAGTTAGACGACGAAAACTAATTTTCTGAAAATATGCCTGCTGTTAGCCGAACTTTAAAAGACCAAACGAGGCATTAGACGTGATCTAGACGACCCGACCTACTAAGATTATGTTAGTTCATGTTATGACGAATCCGTGGATATAAAGAACGTAGAAAACGAGGTTATAACGACCGAGATATACACGTTCGAAGCCGACGAACTCTATTCTATTTTTAGCCCTAATAGAAAGTATTTTTCTAAGTATATACGTTAACATTTTTACAAGCCATTACATTAATAGCCGGTTTTCTATCTATTCAAGACTCATATGATCAAAAGTCCAATAACACGACACGAAAAACTTGTAACCACGTTTTATTTTCAAGGACGTCAAATTCATTCACAACACTTAACGTGAACTAATTCACGACTACTTTTGCGAGGCCGTATTGGATATATTTTCACAAGTATGAAAAGTATTGTTTTGCGACGAAAACATTATATTTTCCAATAGGACATCAAACAAGGATCATGGAGTGTAGTTTTAACATGTTTACACGAAATGTGGTTTATAACTTAACAAGACGTCAAAATGTATTTTTCGACGATAAACATTGTTTTCAAAACATTCGAGTGGTATCGATAACATACGTGTTTGCATGAGTAACATCATTTCATTTTCTTACCTTAGATCATATCATTCATGATAGGTTGCGGTTAGGAACCGAGCCTCATCTCATCATATCCATTGTGATCATTGTTGCTTTATCATATCAGGTGAGTTTTCATAGCCCCGTTTTAAATTGTTTATTGATTTCTAAACTCTCAGGGGAGAATACATTGCACCATTTTTATATGCGGACCAAAGTATACAAACTCATTACATTGCTTAAGATACATCATTGCCCAGATTAAAGTCCCCTTATATTATCATGAACCGTTAATTGTTAGTAAGCGAGAGTGAGTGGATAGATCTATTGAGGGTGACTCCTCCGTTCGGGTTGGTAGCACCAACTGGTCAAACGAACGCATTTCATTTCTGTCATATTTGAGTGATTGGCAAACACTCGGTTGGGGCATTTCATTCAGTCTAGCTTCGGGGTCATAAGCTTAGAGCTAATGTATCATTTTTATGTGGCATGGATTTGTCATACACTTTATACTTGTGGTTTCCGTACAATCATTTCATTTACATAAACCTATGATCTCACCAATATTTTTGTTGACCAATTTTAGCAATGTATTTTCAGGTAATTAAGGTATCGCATGTTGGCTTTCATATGGACATCATGGAGTCGCGGAGTTGACGCGTCTCACTTTATATTTTATGCACTTATCCATCGTTTGAATTGTATGAACTTGTTTTCTGAAAACTTGTTTCACCTTTTGGGACCTAGCTTTATAACTCTGAATGTTTTTAAATAGTCAAACGATGTATTTTCTAAACGACACTTTAGGTCGTTCAATATAACTACAACTTTGGTGCTATGACCAGTCGTGCCCCTGAATGACTTATTCCGCTGCAAGTCACGAAATTTGGGGGTGTGACAGATTGGTACCATAGCAAAGGTTATAGCGAACTAGGTTATTCATTATACCCTAGACTATAGCTGCACCATCATAGCATCTCATCATTGTAGCATAAGTGCATATTTATTATATCACATGTAGTTATTGCGATTTCATACACATATCATTTCATCATAAACCGCATTGTGTAAATGTTTATTTACTTTTATTTCACCTCTGTTGTTTCAGTGATGTCTTCGGATTCACACCCTATTGTTATCTCGTCTGACTATGAGTCAGCGGACGATACTTCTTCACTACCCTCTATCATACTCGAGTCAGTTTCATCACCATCACTACCCACTATCATTTTATCATCAGTGGAGCCTATTCCACAGTCTTCACCAGTTATGTCAGAGGCCGAGACAGAACCCTTTGAGGAGGGGGAAGTCGTGCCTACACCACCAGTTTCACCTGTGATCCGTCGTGGTCCCAGAGTTGTTTCGGTCATTCAGCCGGGGCAGCAGATACCCTATGGTCGAGTTTATCGTACATATCCAGGTGGGCCGCGCATGAAGCGTACTGTTGCTAAGCGGGTTCATTGTCTCACAGTCAGATCACCAGCTGCATTTGTATCTTTACCACCACCATCATCACTTACTTCATCTCAGCCACTCCGTCGCCGCTTGACAGCGAGGAGGAGTGTGACATTCAGTACACCACCATTATCACCCTTATCATCATTGTCTCCACCATTGCCATCCCTATCAGCACCACAGATGCCATCAGCACCAGCTCACATCAGAGATCCTACTCCTACGTCAGACCTACCGCTCAAGAAGCGGGCTCGTCTTGATATCTCATCTCCAGATACTTCAGATGCCACAGAGACAGCACCACCCAGCAGATTCGAGGTTGGTGAGAGCTCGAGGGTTGCTGCTGACAGATTGATTACTGCTGCTACATTTGACTCCTGACTAGATCAGCTTCAGGCAGAGATTAAGAGGGCATTATCCCATCTAGACGAGACTCCAGTGAGCCGTATTGAGGTCATTGAGGAGGAGGTCGAGGGATTGATCCAGGGCAGGGTTGCCATTGATGTTTCACACCAGGGTTTCGAGGCTCGTCAGTTGGAGAGTTCAGAGCATATCGCACAGCTTAGGCAGGAGGTGCCGGGGTTAGTTGACAGAGCACAGAGGTTCCAGGATGAGCATCACGGCCTGGTCGATGAGTTATCTTCAGTTCAGGCTAGGTTGTCTGCATCAGAGACTAGAGAGACTGACCTTCATATTCGAGTTCAGCACCTAGAAGAGATCGTTGTTGCGATGTCTAGGGATATTCAGAGGATTTTCCGCAGGTTAGATGGAGCACCCAGAGGAGGTGCCTAGTGTTAGACTGTTATCATATAGCTTGTACATTATTATCCTAGTCCCGGGGTGTGGGACATAGTTAGTACTTGTTGTCTTTTGCTTGTAGTACAAACAAATATATCAAGTGTGACTCTACTATGCAGGATTTTCGTTGTGCTATTTTATGATATCGGTCTGCGTAACCGAAATTTTCATGTGTTATATTCATGTGCGCTGTAATTATACCTATGATGTTTCGTTGTGGTTTCATTGTATTTATACATGCTGTGGTTGTATTTATACGTATTGTGGATGTATATACATGTTGTGGTTGTGTATATTGTGTATGATGATCAATTCCATTGTGAGTTCTCATTGTTGTACTCTTTTGTGATTGTGAAGAATCATGCCACCCAAAAGAGCTACTCCTGCTATGACACCCGCCCAGATCAAGAGACTTGTTGCCGACAGTATTGAGGCAGCATTGGTAACTGAAAGAGCTGCCGTAGCTGCAGCTGCTGCTGAAGCCGCTTCGCGGGCAGAAACCTCAGACGCCGCAGGAACAGATACTAATGGAACAAATGGCCGTAAATGTACGTACAAAGATTTCAAGAGTGGTGATCCAGAAAAATTCAAAGGCACTAAAGGAGCCACTGCCATGATCCGATGGTTTGAAAAGACAGAATCAGTATTCCTTCTATGCAACTGTCTAGAAGACAGCAAGGTTAAGTTTGCTACTAGTACACTCGTTGGGGAAGCAATGTTATGGTGGAATTCGTATGCAAAGCCCATGGGAATGGAGAATGCTCACAAGCTTACATGGGATGAATTCAAGAAGTTGCTGACAAAGAAGTTTTGCCCACGAATAGGAGTGAAAAAGATGGAAACAGAGTTTTATGAGCTAGTGACAGCAGGTAATGATATTGAGGCTTATATCAGGAGATTCCAAGAATTGGCAGTGTTATGTCCGACAATGGTTCCGGGTACTGGGAAGCTATTGGAGAATTTTATTGGAGGATTACCTCACAACATCCGTGGTGATGTGATTTCTTTTGACCCATAAACATTAGATGAAGCAATCAGAATGTCTCAGAAACTCATGGCTCAGATAGTGAAGAAAGGAACTGCTTCAGACAACAACAACACCAACAATAACCGTAACTACAACAACCGTAACTCCAACAACAACTACCGAAACAACAACTATAACAAAAACCGAAACAACTCCAATAACAACAACAACAAAAGAAATCGGGACAACAACCAGAGCAACAATGTTACTCAACCACCACCCAAGAGACAGGAAACTGCAAAGGCTTATGTTGCAGGTCAAACTGAGAAAAGAGGTTACAGTGGTACTTTACCCAAGTGCAACAAATGCCAAACCCATCATAATCCTGGAAATTATCCGAATCCGTGTGGAAACTATAAGAAAGTTGGTCATTCAACCAGGGATTGCAAAGCTCTGATTGTGGTTGATAATCAGAAGCCCCCAATAACATGCGTCGGATGTGGAGAAGTTGGGCACTTCAAGAAGGAATGTCCAAAAGGAAAGAATCAGGGAAACAATAACCAAGGAGGAACAGCTAGGGGAAGAGCTTATGTCCTTGGAGGAGAAGATGTCAAGGAGGACCCGAGTGTCGTTACGGGTACGTTCCTCATTAATAATCGTTATGCATACATACTATTTGATTCAGGAGCCGATAGAAGTTTTGTTTCTACTGCATTTGCACCATTACTCAACATTGAACCCACCGCATTGGACACTCCATATCACATTGAACTAGCTAACGGTAGTTTAGTTGGCACCGACACAATCATTCGTGGTTGCACTCTTAATTTTCTCAATCACCCATTCAATATAGACCTCATGCCAGTAGAACTTGGAAGTTTCGAAATTGTCATCGGTATGGATTGGTTATCTCAACATCATGCCAGAATCATCTGTGATGAAAAGGTTGTTCATCTTCCTTATGATGGCGAAACATTGGTCGTTCGCGGAGAACGCAGTGGGACTAGACTCAGCATCATCTCGTGCATTAAAACAGAGAAATACATAAAGAAGGGTTGTTATGAATTCTTGGCTCATATCACAGAAAAGAAGTCGGAAGAGAAGCGACTTGAGGATGTGCCAACAGTTAGAGATTTTCCAGAAGTTTTTCCAGAAGACTTGCCAGGACTGCCACCTACTCGCCAAGTCGAATTTCAGATTGAATTAGTACCGGGAGCCGCACCGATTGCGCGAGCACCTTATCGACTTGCACCTTCAGAAATGCAAGAGTTGTCGAACCAATTGCAAGAGCTCTTGGATAAAGGATTCATTAGGCCGAGTTCATCGCCTTGGGGAGCACCAGTTTTGTTTGTAAAGAAGAAAGATGGATCTTTCAGAATGTGCATTGATTATCGGGAACTAAACAAATTAACGGTGAAGAATCGTTATCCACTTCCCAGGATCGATGATTTATTCGATCAGTTGCAAGGTTCCAGTTAATACTCCAAGATCGACTTGAGATCGGGTTACCATCAGCTTAAGGTTCGGGAGGAGGATATCCCGAAGACAGCGTTCAGAACACGCTATGTTCATTATGAATTTCAGGTAATGCCGTTCGGATTAACCAACGCACCAGCTGTGTTCATGGATCTCATGAACAGGGTGTGCAAGCCATATCTAGATAAGTTTGTGATCGTAGTCATTGACGATATCTTGATCTACTCAAGGAGCGAAGAAGAGCACCGAGAACACCTCAGAACAATCTTAGAACTGCTCAATAAAGAGAAACTGTATGCCAAATTTTCAAAGTGTTATTTTTGGATCAGAAGAGTACAATTTCTTGGTCACGTCATTGATAGTCAAGGACTACAGGTTGATCCAGCAAAGATTGAGGCAGTTAAAGATTGGGCAACGCCAAAAACTCCCACAGAAATTCGCCAATTCTTAGGACTTGCCGGATATTACAGAAGGTTCATTGAAGGGTTTTCCAAAATAGCTAAGCCACTGACCAAGTTGACACAAAAGAACCAGAAGTACGATTGGGGAGAAAAGCAAGAGACCGCTTTTCAATTGCTAAAACAGAAACTTTGTAGCACGCCAATTTTGTCATTGCCAGAAGGGATTGAAAACTTCGTGGTATATTGCGATGCCTCACACAAAGGACTTGGAGCAGTGTTAATTCAAAATGAGAAGGTGATAGCTTATGCATCTCGTCAGCTTAAGAAGAATGAGAAGAACTACTCTACTCACGACTTAGAGTTGGGTGCCGTCGTTTTCGCACTCAAGATTTGGAGGCATTATCTTTATGGAACAAAGTGTGTAGTATTTACAGACCACAAAAGCCTACAGTACATTCTTGATCAGAAGGAACTTAACATGAGGCAACGTCGTTGGTTAGAACTACTTAGTGATTACGACTGCGAAATCAGATATCACCCAGGAAAAGCCAATGTTGTGGCAGATGCACTCAGTCAGAAAGAGAGACTCAAGCCTTTGAGAGTCAGATTGTTGGGAATGACAATTATTTCACTACTACCATCAAAGATCCTAGAGGCTCAGGTAGAAGCACTCAAGGAAGAAAATCTACCAAGTGAAACACTCAAAGGAATACAAGATAATGCAAACGGTTTAGTTAGGAGATCAGATGGAACATTATGCTTCAAGGATAGAAGTTGGATACCTCTCTATGGTGAAATACGAGAGTTGATCATGCACGAATCACATAAGTCGAAGTACTCTATTCATCCAGGTTCTGATAAGATGTATCAGGATCTCAAGAAGCTTTATTGGTGGCCCAATATGAAAGCAGAGATAGCTACGTATGTCAGTAAATGCCTTACTTGTGCTAAAATGAAAGCCGAGTACCAGAAGCCATCAGGATTACTTCAACAACCAAAGATTCCCCAGTGGAAGTGGGAACGCATTATAATGGACTTTGTCACTAAACTTCCCAAAACATCAGGAGGTTTCGATGCTATTTGGGTAATAGTTGATCGTCTCACCAAGTCAGCTCATTTCATTCCAATCAAAGAGACTTACACTATGGATCAACTCACCAGACTTTATGTCAAGGAAATTGTCTCAAGGCACGGTGCACCAATTTCCATCATTTCTGACAGAGATAGTCGCTTTACTTCAAATTTTTGGGAATCATTGCAAGACTCATTTAGATCTAAGTTAGACATGAGTACCGCCTATCATCCTCAGACCGATGGTCAGAGCAAGAGAATGATTCAGACATTGGAAGACATGCTCAGGGCATGTGTCATTGACTTTGGAAATGGTTGGGCTAACCATTTGCCATTGATCGAGTTCTCTTACAATAACAGTTATCAGACGAGCATAAAAGCTACACCATTCAAGGCACTCTACGGTCGTAAGTGCAGGTCCCCAGTTTGTTGGGCCGAAGTTGGTGATGTACAGCTAACAGTTCCAGAGTTGGTCAGAGAGACAACAGAAAAGATAATTCAGATTCGAGAAAGACTCCAAATAGCCAGAAGTCGACAGAAAAGTTACGCCAATGTTCGCAAACCATTAGAATTTCAGGTTGGAGACAGAGTCATGTTGAAGGTCTCACCTTGGAAGGGCGTGATACGATTCAGGAAGCGCGGTAAGTTGAACCCGAGATACATAGGACCATTCGAGATTCTGGAAAAGGTTGGTCCGGTAGCACACAGGCTTGAGCTTCCGTCAGAGCTCAGCAATGTACATAACACGTTTCATGTCTCTAACCTCAAGAAGTGTCTTTCAGACGAGCGTCTCGTCATTCCATTGGAAGAAATTCAGATCGATGATAAGCTTAACTTTGTAGAAGAACTAGCAGAAATCAAGGACCGGGAGGTCAAACAGTTGAAGCAAAGTCGAATTCCGATCATCAAAGTTCGCTGGAATTCTTGCAGAGGTCCTGAGTTTACTTGGGAACGGGAAGACTAGATGCGACTCAAATACCCACATCTTTTCACCGAGACCACTCCAGAGAACAACATCAGCTGAATTCAGGGACTGAATTCCTTTTAGGGTGGTCGAATGTCACAACTTGTAATTTCAGGTCATTTTTCAAACCCCGACAATTTACTATTCATGAGTTACTATTCATAAATCACTATTCACCGATCACTATTCATCGTTTTTGAAGCCAGTTTGAGACTTTGAGAAGTCGTCAAAAATTTTACTATTCACATGACACTATTCATTCCCGGAAGGAAATCACTATTCATGGGCATCATTCATCATGTCGTAAACTAGGTTTACGAGTATTCAAATGCGCGTAACCAGTTAGGTTTAGCTGCGTATTCATGCATCATCAGTAAAGACATATCATACAGACTAGAGTAGTCTGCATATCATCAGTAATATCAGTACCATACCAGTTCATGCATGTGTCTGTGTGATTTTCATCAACGTATGCTTAATTGTTTAATTAACGTTACCACTCAGTCATTTCTATCAACAGTAAACCAAATACTCCAGACAATGATCCTAATACATTTTCAAGCTAATTATAATGATATAGAGATTATATTATTACTTTACCCGATGTTTTTAAATCAATCGTTGCATTTTTCATTTGACGCTTATAACTCCGTCGATATCGATTTACGAAATTTTAATCCGATTATTATTCTAACACCCGATTCTTTCAAGGAGCATGATTTTACAATTTTTACAACTTCGTCGTATCTCATTTCACCTCGTCACGAGTTATTTCTAGTTAACTCGGTACCCGATAACACTCAATCTATACACAAATTAACTAAATACTTACACTAATGGGACACTTGGCACAA
Source organism: Artemisia tridentata subsp. tridentata (assembly GCA_021014915.2). Taxonomy (NCBI): domain Eukaryota; kingdom Viridiplantae; phylum Streptophyta; class Magnoliopsida; order Asterales; family Asteraceae; genus Artemisia; species Artemisia tridentata. Next base: position 93,767,900 of record CP139507.1, on the reverse strand, counting down.
TTTCATCAAACCCTTCCCTTTTAACCCATGTGTGCCGCCCCCCCCCCCCCCTAACATCCCATTTAGCTTAATACTTCCAAATTGCATTAATGGAATTAGTACACATTTATTTAGAAATCCACTAACACAAACACATATAACATAACCATTTTAGTGAAATAAAGATCAAAACCTCTCCATATTCATCTCCTAGGTTCGGCCACATCAATAACAAGAGGAGAAATCCATAGATTTTTCAAGAACAAGGCATACACATACTCCATTTACTATCCTAGTTAAAGTCTTGTGATCAAATCCTCAAGTTATTGCACCTTTCTCATCAAATCACACCAAGATTGTAAGTAAACTTCAAGAACATCATTTTGATCTTTTCATTCTTTTATTTACTTCATATGATCATGTATTTTCAAGGTTATACTAGTTACTTTTGCAAGTTACTTATGTTTTGATACCATTTTGTTTATAAACTATCACAAACACTAGATCTATAAGTTTCACTAATAACCACATGAGATCCACCAAGGTTGGTGATGTTTAGGACTCCATGACACCCTAAGAAGGTGTATGGTAGGATTTGGGAACTTTTGGAGTTGATTTGAGGTGGTATGATCAAGATTAGAACCATAGAAATGAGTTTTTAAAACATATATATACCTACTGTCCAAAATCGTGTAAACTGGAAAACTCAATAATTTTTGGCATATTTTGGACTTCATATTCAGAAATTTCTTTCAAAAACGAAACCGTGGCCGCAAGAATCACTAAAATTCGACTTATAACGAAGGAGATATGATCGTTCGAAGTTAGACGACGAAAACTAATTTTCTGAAAATAAGCGTGCTGTTAGCCGAACTTTAAAGGACCAAAACGAGGCGTTAGACGTGATCTAGATGACCCGACCCACTGAGATTATGTTAGTTCATGTTATGACGAATCCGTGGATATAAAGAACGTAGAAAACGAGCTTATAACGACCGAGATATACATGTTCGAAGCCGACGAACTCTATTCTATTTTTAGCCCTAATAGAAAGTATTTTTCTAAGTATATACGTTAACATTTTTACAAGCCATTACATTAATAGCAGGTTTTCTATCTATTCATGACGCGTATGATCAAAAGTCCAATAACACGACACGAAAAACTTGTAACAAAGTTTTATTTTCAAGGACGTCAAATTCATTCACAACACTTAACGTGCACTAATTCGCGACTAGTTTTGCGAGGCCGTTTTGGATATATTTTCACAGGTATGAAAAGTATTGTTTTGCGACGAAAACATTATATTTTCCAATAGGACATCAAACAAGTATCATAGAGTGTAGTTTTAACATGTTTACGCGAAATGTGGTTTATAACTTAACAAGACGTCAAAATGTATTTTTCGACGATAAACATTGTTTTCAAAACTTTCGAGTGGTATCGATAACATACGTGATCATTGTTGCTTTATCATTTCATTTTCTTACCTTAGATCATATCATTCATGATAGGTTGCGGTTAGGAACCGAGCCTCATCTCATCATATCCATTGTGATCATTGTTGCTTTATCATATCAGGTGAGTTTTCATAGCCCCGTTTTAAATTGTTTATTGATTTCTAAACTCTCAGGGGAGAATACATTGTGTGGAAAACTAGAAGGGGGGTTGAACAGTTTTACGTCTTTTTAAATTTTATTTTGAAAACTTTTATTTACTTTTAAAAACTTCGATTCGATATTATGTGACTTCAATTCTTAAACAATATGAACAAGTATAGATAAATATAAGTAAGTAAAGCAAGTAAAGTAAAGTAAATCAAATGAAAGATAGAGATGGAAAGATCTAACCGAGACACAAGAGATTTATAGTGGTTCGGCTACAAAGTCACCTTCCTTGCCCTACTCCACTCCCCGAGCACCTAACTCGAGAATTTTCTTCACTATGTCAACAAGCTCCCTTATGGCGGAGAAAACCTTACACAACTTTAGCTTACACCGGCTTAACGACACAAAGCTAGATGTCGGGTTCTAATCGTAGCTAGAACCAATCTCACAACTTGTACACAACTTAATCACACCTTCTTCACAACTTCTTCTTCACGACTTCTTCTTCACGACTATTTCACGACTTCTTCTTCACGACTACTTCCTCAAGATTACTTCACGACTTATTCACAACTTCTTCACAACTTATATACTACGACTTCACACCTTCTTCACAACTTAGCACAACCTATATACACTTCTACTTCTTCACACCTTCACTACTTACACACCTTAACTACACAACTTCACTACTTACACACTAACCTATCCCAAATAATTATACACACAACTATCAAACAAATATACAACTCATATACAAATGAATGATGACACACACAACTTAGATAGCTAAGTTGCAATACTTCTTCTCTAGATGTTGAAGGAGTATTCTTCTTTTGCACTTGAATGTAGGAAGCTTGGATCACTTAGAAACCAATGCTTAATAAGATATGATCAAAGGATTTTGAAATGTATATACAAGGATTTAAAACAGAAAGTTTTAGTGTGCAAAAGGTAAGTAAAAATCCAGGGGAAGGCTGGTATTTATAGGAGAAAAATCTTGACAGCTGGAGCCTACTGGAGCGTGGCCGGCCCCCTTAAATAGGGGGGCGGTCCCCTTAATTTTACTAGCCGGTCCCCTTAATAATTAAGGGGGCCGCCTAGTAAAATTTTCTGAACGTTGCCCAGATTTGTCCTTTTGTGGGGAAGGTTTTTCTGGAACATTTTTACTGATTTTGGTTAAAAATTTGAATTCATGTTTTTATAAAAGATTAAACATTTTTATTTAATACCAAAATTGTTTTTCAAAAATATATAAAATGTTTTTGACATTTTATAAAAAGTTTAGAAATAAAGAAAATGTTCCTTTGATCATATGATGCATTAAGCATTAGTTCATTCATACCTTAAGTGATTTTAGTTGTAGAAGTGAATATTTACAACTAAGTACTTGTTTAATTTATAAGTTTATGTTTTAATGAGTTTACATTTTGTGATCATCAAAACATAGAGATATGAATAAATATTGATAATGTTTTTAGGCATTTATTTATGTCAACAATCTCCCCCTTTTTGATGATTACAAAACCTAAACTCATTAAACCAAAAAGTTTATTTTTGGACAAGTATTTAGTGAGTTTACATTCACTTCTCCCCCTTTTTGTAGAATCAAAAAGGTTAAGCCGACAAAATTCAAACGTGAAATTTGTCAGGACGAAAACTCCCCCTTGATGTGTACTCCCCCTCGTTTGGGGGCACCAAGGAAATGAGCTATGGAACGCTTGCAAGAAAAATATTAGAAGCACAAGTATATGCAACATAAGGCATGCAAACATTCAAACAAAACAACTAATGATACTACAAGTATATGTAACATAAGGCATGCAAACATTCAAACAATAAGCAAGCATATAGAATGAGATCATGCATTTAATAAAGTGTTGTGTATAAATACACAACCAAGTGAATTACAACATAAGGCATTCAAACATTCAAACAAAACAACTAATGATAAAGCATGCAAGTGAATTACAACATAAGGCATGCAAATATTCACACAAAACAACTAATGATACTACATAATCATCCCAAAAGCACATGATTCCCATAAAGCTTGCAACCAAAAGGATGGAAGACTAAAAAAAAAATCATCTAGTTTGGAAAGAATGGATGAGGTTGTGGTGAAATGGGTGAAGATTTTGGAGGTGGTGGTGGTGATGGGTTGTGTTGTCTTCTTTAGTGAGGTGTTTGTTGAAGTGGACATTTATGAGTGATATGATGACTATTTTGAGTTTCTTGGAGGACTTGGAAATGGAGGATTTTGGTGATAGCATGGTGTCTTGGGTTTTTAATTTGGAGGGAATTTTTATTATGAAAGTTTGGTTGTTTTGGGTAAGGTTTTGAGGTTTAGTGATAATATTCCAAACTCAGATGGGTTTAATAAAGGTAAGGGTAGCTGGGATTACAGAAAAGGGTCACAAGATGCAAAATGAAATAGTGAAAAATTCTTTCCAGATGGCCGGTCCCCTTAATTGTAGGCCGGCCCCCTTAAAATTAAGGGGACCGCCTAGCAACATTAAGGGGGCCGCCCATCTGGTATTTCCCAGATGACCATAATTGAAATTTTTTCAGAAAAGGGTCAATTTTTGGGTTGTGTTTGCAGCAAGCTTTATTTGAACCATGTTCATTTGGAATGGTTTAATAGTAGCAATAACATGTTAAGAGGAACAATGTTTATATGTAGACTACTAAGATCATATTTTAAGCATGTCATAGGCATATATATATATATATATATATATATATATATATATATATATATATATATATATATATATATATATCACAATGAAACAAAAAGATGAAATAACACATCTATAGCAAACTGTGGAATATAAAGGCAACAATCATGGCAAACACATAGCAAGACATATATATATGCATAGCAGAAATATTTAAAACAAGCAAATAATCTATTCATGCATTCAAGATGATCATGTACAACACATGAATCATCATTATATCACACAAAATGCTTAAAACATAAGAATTACAACATAAGTAAAGATACTAATAGTTTTAATATTGCCAAAGAGGGTGATTGGGCTTGCTTGCGACAAAAAAAAAAATTTGTTTTGGGGCGGAACGCATGTGGATAGGGTTTAGTTATTTGATGGTGAGGGAAAGTTTGATGGTTGACCAAAATGATGAGGATTTTCGAAGGTTTCATGGGAGTTGGTTTGAGGTTGAGATGTGTTGATTTGAATGAAGGTGGAGGTTGAGGTTGTTTTTTGGGATGGATGTTTGGTCATGCAACATAGGAGTAACATGTGAGTTGATAGGAGGTGGTGGTGATACTCTTGGTGGTTTAGACATCTATGGTGTTGATGGGTGTGAAGGTATGGAGGATGAAGGTGTATTTTTGGGAGTAAAGGAGAATGGTTGGTTGTTATGATGAGGTTTGTGAAAGGGTTCATTAGAATGAGCTTGAGGATTAGGAGTATAGTTGGGACCAAATATGGGTGGAGGTGTTGGTTGTTTAGCCACATCATTTGTTGTGATGGACTTGTTTTGGGGGTTTGGTTTTCTTCTCCAACTGAGTTTTATGATCATCCTTGCTAGCTTTGAGGTTTTTGGTTTTGGTTTGATGGGAGAAGACATGATGGGGTGAGTTAAAAATGGTGATGAAAGGGATTATTTATAGTGGAGGTTTGAGGTTGTTTAAGGATGGATAAAGGTGTTTGGATGATAGGGACAAAGTGTGTTTGTGAATTTGGGGAAGTGCAGGATGAAATGGGCTAAAAAGCAGAAAAAAAATTCTGTGAACCCGTCCAGCAGATGGCCGGTCCCCTTAATAATTAAGGGGGCCGCCTTATCAATTAAGGGGGCCGCCCATCTGGTGTCTTTCTGAGTTCCAGAAATGAGTTTTTCTGCAGAGATGGGTAAGGAGGGCTATGTTTTGAGCTTTTGGTTTCAGGCAAGTCCCACTCTTTGAGGCAATAAAGTATGTATTATGCATGCAAGTCATATTAATTAAAGGGATTAAGCAAACAAGTAATTTCATATATCATGCAAACATACTCATCAAGCAAGTAATATCATCTAGCATGTAAACATACTCATCAAGCAAGTAATATATATGAACTAGGAAACAATAAACTACACCAAGTATTTTCTTAATTATATGTGCCTATGTGAGGGATCCTAATGAAACAATAAACTACACCAATTAATGAACTATTAGAGGGATCCTAAAGTGTGCCTATGTGCAATAAATGGGAACTTAAGATAGCATGGACTTCTAGATTTGTTACAAACAAAATCTTAATAGACAAACCATGGTCCGCTTGATTTGCCTTAGTTCACTTTTAAATGTCATGTATATAAATATAGATGACAAATATGAGATCACCATGCATGATTTAAAAAATGTTTTTAGCATTATTCAACAATGTTTGAAAGTGGGTTTTTATGTAGATGTTAAAGTTATTTGAATAAAATAGATTGGGTTTTATTTAAAAATGTGTTTATGAAGAATGAGTAAAATGAAATTCACAATCTTTGACTTTGATCAAAATAGGATTATGGAAAAAAATGAGATAGTAAAACATGTTAATAGAAAGATGACATAATCTTTTGAAAAATCATTTTTCCAAAATGTGAAGTTTTTGCATATTTTGAAAACAAATAACATTAATGAAAAAAAATGGTTGTTAATGATCTCATGCTCAAGGGAATTGGTTAAGGCTATTGTCACATGCTACCCTTTTCTACATATCCTATGGTCATAAGGAAGTGACGACTAAATTCTATAGGTTTGATGTGAGAGTGTTGAATGGGGTATAACCTAACATCTATAGCTCCTTTGTTGTCGCACACTTATCTAACTTAATGCCATAATCTCCGAGAGCTTGTTTCATCCATAGTTTTCTAATCCTACTTCTATGTTAATGATTAATCCACTCAACTCATTTCACTTCATCACCATGAGTTTTCTAAAAGCGGACATAGAAGATTTCCATTTTAAAAGGTATTGCTAAAGAGGGCCAAAGGGAAAATAACTAGTGACTCTAGGTTATATAAACTATTATGTGTATATATATATATATAACTAGGCATTACGAGCTAAATAGGCATGAAATAACTAGTCATTAATCTAAGCATATATTATAACACCAAACTTAAAAAGAAAGCATACCTTTTAGTCTTCAGTAGATTATTCTTCAAACGCTTCAAAGTGTTAAGGTTGACTTGTAGAAGTCAATCAAAGAGGAGATGCCGATTTCCCAATGAATTAGCAATTTAGCCACTTGGTCCCCATTGTCTCATTGATCCAAAGTTGTTTGAACCAAACATGGGTTGCAATTGACTAGGATGCATATATGGTGGAAGTATTCCCCAAGGATTGAAGCTTGGTGGATTTGGATAATTCCACATTGGGTAATTATAATTATTATGAGGGTTTTGTCGATTTTTATTTCTTCTAGGTTTAGGAGATTTAGGTCGAGGGTGAGGATTATGTGGTCTTCTTAAGGGAGGTGTTTTTTATCTTAATTTCGGTTTAGAAAATCCGGTTTTGGCTTTTAATGATGGTTTATAAAAAAATTTTACTTCCTCATCACTCGAAATAGGTATTTTTCTATCTTTTATAAGTATATACTTAGGTTTTGACTCTAATGGTTTTTGTTCACTAGATTGACATTCAAACTTTACATTTTTATTTTCACTTGTTGAAACATTATTTGAATTAAATCCTAGTCCGGTTTTATCTCCCGATGCTCTTTGAATGCTTATTATTTCCCTAAGTGAATTACTACTATTTTCAAATTTTTTAAGTTTACAAATTTCTTCCTTAAGTATTTCGTTTTTATTTTTAGTTTCTTGACATGTTTTACATTCAAAAACTTCTTTACCTTTTTCTAAGTTATGTAGTTTAATTTTTAATTCTAGTATTTCTTTTTCTAATTTGTTATTTATGAGTTTTAGTGATTTATTTTTACTCATTACTTTTTGACCTAATATGCATAACCTATTATATTCGTTATCTAGGTCTTTTTCATCTAATGATAAATTTTCATCACTAAAGTATTCGGTTTTGGAACGTACCTCATTCGATGTCTTAGCCATAAGACATTTCTCCTCCTTTGTAGTCTCTTTTTCATCTTCATCACTATCACTCCATGCTCCTCCAACGAACCCCTTTTGATTTTGCTCCTTTGACATCATTGGACATCTTCCAATGAGATGATTTGGATCACCGCACTTAAAACACTTCCTCTCGCTCTTGCTACCTTTGTCGTCTTTGTTTCTTTGGAGTGTCTTTCTTTCGTCATGTGGTTGTCTAACGAATCTTCCTCGTCTTTTGAAAAACTTCTTGAAGTCTCTTACGGCCATGGCATATTCTTCATCATCACTTTCGGAGGTTGAGCTATCCTCGTCACTTGATGCTTTCCTAGCTTTCAACGCGATTGACTTGCTTTGTTCTTTCTTTCCTTTGATCATCTCGGAGTCTTTCTTGATTATTGCTTCGTGGACCTTCAAGTTGCCAATCAACTCGTCAAGTTGAAGAGTTGACAAGTTCTTCGATTCTTCAATCGCCGTAACTTTAGCTCGCCATTTTGGATGAAGAGCCCTAAGAAATTTCCTAACAAAATTCTTACTAGAAAAACTCTCATCAAGTGCCTTTAAACTTGTGATGATTGTGTTAAACCTAGCAAACGCATTATCAATTGATTCCTCTTCCGGAATCGTGAATTGTTCATATTGTTGAACAAGAAGATCTATTTTATTATCTTTGACTTGACTATTACCTTGGTGAGTTATTAGTAAAGAGTTCCAAATATCTTTTGCGGTTTTGCACATAAAAATTCTTTCGTATTCTTTACGTGGTAACGCATTATAAATAACCATTTTAGCCTCATTATTTTTAGAAAGTTTTCTTTTTAAATCATCATTTTGTTTTTCAAAAGATACTACTTCATCCTTTTTAGTTTCTAAATTATATTGAATAGGTAAAAAATCACCATTAGTAATAACATGCCAAAGATCTAGATCTTTTGACTTCACATAAGTTTCGAATCGATTTTTCCAATATAAAAATCCATCACTTTCAAATAGTGGTGGTCTTTGCATAGATTGCCCTTCTAAATATTTTTCAGATTCCATAGATCGTTTCAAGTTTTAAAATACAATTTATTTTAAAAATCTTGTTTGACGTGGCTCTTGATACCAATTGTGGAAAACTAGAAGGGGGGTTGAATAGTTTTACGTCTTTTTAAATTTTATTTTGAAAACTTTTATTTACTTTTAAAAACTTCGATTCGATATTATGTGACTTCAATTCTTAAACAATATGAACAAGTATAGATAAATATAAGTAAGTAAAGCAAGTAAAGTAAAGTAAATCAAATGAAAGATAGAGATGGAAAGATCTAACCGAGACACAAGAGATTTATAGTGGTTCGGCTACAAGGTCACCTTCCTTGCCCTACTCCACTCCCCGAGCACCTAACTCGAGAGTTTTCTTCACTATGTCAACAAGCTCCCTTATGGCGGAGAAAACCTTACACAACTTTAGCTTACACCGGCTTAACGACGCAAAGCTAGATGTCGGGTTCTAATCGTAGCTAGAACCAATCTCACAACTTGTACACAACTTAATCACACCTTCTTCACAACTTCTTCTTCACGACTACTTCACGACTTCTTCTTCACGACTACTTCCTCAAGACTACTTCATGACTTATTCACAACTTCTTCACAACTTATATACTACGACTTCACACCTTCTTCACAACTTAGCACAACCTATATACACTTCTACTTCTTCACACCTTCACTACTTACACACCTTAACTACACAACTTCACTACTTACACACTAACCTATCCCAAATAATTATACACACAACTATCAAACAAATATACAACTCATATACAAATGAATGATGACACACACAACTTAGATAGCTAAGTTGCAATACTTCTTCTCTAGATGTTGAAGGAGTATTCTTCTTTTGCACTTGAATGTAGGAAGCTTGGATCACTTAGAAACCAATGCTTAATAAGATATGATCAAAGGATTTTGAAATGTATATACAAGGATTTAAAACAGAAAGTTTTAGTGTGCAAAAGGTAAGTAAAAATCCAGGGGAAGGCTGGTATTTATAGGAGAAAAATCTGGACAGCTGGAGCCTACTGGAGCGTGGCCGGCCCCCTTAAATAGGGGGGCGGTCCCCTTAATTTTACTAGCCGGTCCCCTTAATAATTAAGGGGGCCGCCTAGTAAATTTTTCTGAACGTTGCCCAGATTTGTCCTTTTGTGGGGAAGGTTTTTCTGGAACATTTTTACTGATTTTGGTTAAAAATTTGAATTCATGTTTTTATAAAAGATTAAACATTTTTATTTAATACCAAAATTGTTTTTCAAAAATATATAAAATGTTTTTGACATTTTATAAAAAGTTTAGAAATAAAGAAAATGTTCCTTTGATCATATGATGCATTAAGCATTAGTTCATTCATACCTTAAGTGATTTTAGTTGTAGAAGTGAATATTTACCACTAAGTACTTGTTTAATTTATAAGTTTATGTTTTAATGAGTTTACATTTTGTGATCATCAAAACATAGAGATATGAATAAATATTGATAATGTTTTTAGGCATTTATTTATGTCAACACATTGCACCATTTTTGTATGCTGACCAAAGTATACAAACTCATTACATTGCTTAAGTTACATCATTGCCCAGATTAAAGTCCCCTTATATTATCATGAACCGTTAATTGTTAGTAAGCGAGAGTGAGTGGATAGATCTATTGAGGGTGACTCCTCCGTTCGGGTTGGTAGCACCAACTGGTCAAACGAACGCATTTCATTTCTGTCATATTTGAGTGATTGGCAAACACTCGGTTGGGGCATTTCATTCAGTCTAGCTTCGGGGTCATGAGCTTAGAGCTAATGTATCATCATTTTTATGTGGCATGGATTTGTCATACACTTTATACTTGTAGTTTCCGTACAATCATTTCATTTACATAAACCTATGATCTCACCAACATTTTTGTTGACTATTTTTAGCAATGTATTTTCAGGTAATTAAGGTATCACATGTTGGATTGCATATGGACATCATGGAGTCGCGGAGTCGACGCGTCTCACTTTATATCCATCGTTTGAATTGTATGAACTTGTTTTTTGAAAACTTGTTTCACCTTTTGGGACCTAGCTTTATAACTCTGAACGTTTTTAAATAATCAAACGATGTATTTTCTAAGCGACAATTTAGGTCGTTCAATATAACTACAACTTTGGTGCTATGACCAGTCGTGCCCCTGAATGACTTATTCCGCTGCATGTCACAAAATTTGGGGGTGTGACAATCAACAACCAACTCCAAGTGTTCATTGATTTGCAATACACTGTGGATTATGATGATGACAGTCAAATGACGAAAAAGTGTTTTGCTAATTACACTGGAACTGAGGTTGACGTGTTCAGAAGGACATTACTTCAACTTATGAGTAATGTTAAGGGGTTCATTAATGAAAGGGCTCAACATGTGGGAAATGGAACAAGATCAGACAAGTTTGATGATGGTGACAGCATAGGAGGTGATTTCACAATGTGTGAGAATGCAGCCTACGAACCTGAAAATCACCAAGCACAGTCTGCTGAGGTACATCTGTCTGATCAAGATAATGTTCTTTCTAATGAACAACAACATACTGATCAAATTAAACCTACTTATGACACATATCTGTTGGAAAAGACTGATAGCAATATTACCTATGATTCAACAAATATAAGTCATAAGGGGGGAGAAATTGATCAGGATGCTAAACATGATGATGCGTCAAGTTCTTTGCCTACGGCTAAGCTTTTCAAATCAAACGATATGGTTGAAAAAGAAGTTTATAATGAAATTTCAAAAAGATTTTTACAGCTTGAAAAACATTGTATTTCTCTTGAAATAGCAATGCAACAAAAGGAAGAAAGTTTTCAAACTAAGCCACCATGTAAAAATCCGGAACTTCCTGAATTCCGTGAATTTTTTATAATAAACGATTTGAAAGCTCAGCTAGAAGCCAAAAACTTAACGATCAAAAACCTGAAAAATAGATTGGCTGAGATGCGTGACATGTGCAATGAAGTTAAGACTAAACATGACACTAAAGTGGCTGAATTAATTACTAATAATGAGGCTTTGAAAATGCAATGTAAAAAATTGTGTGACTCAATCAAAGAAACAAAATCTAAGGTTATAGAACAGACAACCTCTTTGATTGCCAAAGACGATGAACTCAAAGCTCAACTTCAGGAAAAGGGTTTTGCAATAGCAACGTTGAAGAACGAATTAAGAAAACTAACAGAAAATGGTGTGAACACTAAGTTTGCAAAACCATCAATCTTGGGAAAACCACCACTTAGAAAGCAATCAGTTGTTAGACAACCGACTGCGTTTAGATCTGAACGGCCAGAAGTTTCAAAAACACGGTTTGCCTCCCAAGTTGATGCGAAACAAGTTTTGTCAAAACCAGTCACTTCACAATCTAGACCTAATGAAATGGAATATGCTCCTGCAAAACCACATCATATGAGTGCTTCTATCTCTTCTAGGGATAGTTCAAAGCATGTGTCATTTGTGACACCAAAAGAACGTGTTAGACATAAAGACATTGTTCAGAATCAAAACCTTGCGGACGCTAAGAAAAACACACACGAAAAGACTAGGAAGTTGCCTATTTCTAAGAGTAGTTGCGTGCCAATTAAGGCAATTCCCGTAGCAGATCACTCTAGGAATCCTAGATCTTTTTCTGATTCCAAACACTTTGGTTGCTCAACTTGTCAGAAATGTGTTTTTAAGGCAAATCATGATGATTGTATAAAAAAATTCCTGAAGGAAGTGAATGCGCGTACAAAGGTTCAATCCTCTAAGACTAGAAACAACAACAAACCCGTAGAACCAAAGGGTCATACTCAGAAACTTGGTAGGCAGATTGCTGTAGGACAAAGGTATTCTCTAAACAAGTCATCCACTGTACATGAGAAACCAAACACTCCTAGATCATGCCTTAGGTGGATACCAACGGGTAGAATTTTTAAGATTGTAGGTCTTAGATGGATACCTTGTAGAAAGATGTTCACTGAGTGCAGAACCAAGGTTGATAGTGCAACCCCAAATGGCTTAAATGTTGATATCACTAACCCATATAAATGCAAACAAACTCTTAATGTCAATGCAGGAAGTCTTTACTTAAGTGCAGGTACATTTACCTCTTATTAAGGAAAGATTCAGGGTTTGGGTGCCGAAAAGAGTGATATCTCATGACGAAGGGGTTTAAGCAATTCAAACTTGATGAACATCAGCGACAATGATGTCTGTTCACACCAGTTCAGGCCTCGTTCTTCACCGACTATGATGTCTATTCACATCAGTTCAGGCCTCGATCTTCATCGATAATGACGTCTGAATACATCAGTTCAGGCCTCGTTCTTCATTGTCTATGACGTTTGAACACATCAGTTCAAGCCTCGGTCCTCAATGTCAAGATGATGGTGTGTGCTGACATCTCTTCAAGCCCTGTTCATCAAAGAAAAGAAAGGCGTACGCTTGAGTGTACTTTATCTTCGGAAGATGAGAAATCTTCTTGTTTATGACCATTCTCATCAAGCTTCATGCTCTTCTCATGCTCATTCAGTCATCAAGGGGATAAATGTACATTGGAGTATATTCTTATTCACTTGGTCTATCAAAAATGGTAGTTGGCCATCATATGCAATTTTTGAGGGAGAGAAGGGTGAATAAACTACATGGTGATTGAGAATTGAGAAATGGTCATACGACTCTCCTTGTTTCTGACTATTCTCATCAAAAAGCTTCATACTTGCTCCATGCTCGTTCAGTCATCAAGTGGATCTACTTTCATTAGATTGGAAGTTTATTCACTCGATCAAAAATGGCAACTTCAGATGCAATTTTTGAGGGGGGGGGGAAGTGTGAACAGTGGATCAACCTCATATACACTTGTTCAATCAAAAATGACATCCTCATATGCAATTTTTGAGGGGGAGAAGTGTGAACAAGTGGATCGACATACACTTGATAGGTTGTTCACTAACCTGTTGGGCATCTAATGGTGACTACAGAGTTGATCAGGTATCACTTATTTTAGGTTGAAGTTGACTTTCCCAAAGGCGTGATATTATTCTATCTTGAAGTCGGGGTTGGTTGGATGCATGACTTTCAATGATAACTTGCTCGTGCTTAAGATTTAAGTTGAAGACTTGGTTTATCTAGTTACCAGCAGTCGGGGTGGATGGTTGAAGACCTGGTTAACTATCACTTAAAGGAGTTATGTTGTAATACTCAGTGTCACACGCCGATGACGTTGTGGATAATCGCAAGAAGTGTTAATGTCTCATACTTTGGTTGGGTATTGAGTACTTAGAGATTTGCTTGGAGCATATGTTCTCTACACCGTTCTTCCTACATTAGTGCAAGCTTAAGTCACGAGAATGGGGAATTCTACTTCAGTTTCAAGTTTGGTATATCGGGTTTGCTTCATCAGTTATCAATTTAGATGGCCTACTTAAGGGTTGGTAAAGATAGCCAGAAAGTCTTTCTGTAGCGGTTGAATATCACTTGATATATTTGAGCCAATTTTCGTTTTCTCACAAGATCTCAAGTATATGTACGTAAAATGTGTTGCTAATTCTGAGGTATCAAAACCAGCAAGGGAGAAGGAGGCATGCATCTGAAACTACAACGAGTACACGTGATGAACTTTATACCTCTTCTGAGTTGCGGTTATTCTGAGAAGACAAATGTCATAACCGCAGAGAAAATCAGTGTTTTAACTCGTTTCTTATGGTGTATCATTCCAACTACGTGGGGGAAGAGATGTATGAAACAGTTTCTGATGATTAAAGAGTTACACAATTGTATGATGATTCCTATGGTTAGTCGGTATCCAACAGAAGGAAATGTGTTCATCCGGGACTTACTTGATTCCGGTGCTTCTGTGGTACTGTCTTGGTGTTATCATTTAGAATACATACGGGATAAGTTGCTTACACTCGAGACTTAGGTGACTTTGGTGTAACAATTCTCATCTGTAATTTCCTGAAGGGAGAAAAGGGGATTTTCGGGTCTTAATAGATCTTGATGTTACTTTTTCGACTTCATTAATGGGATTGAGTGTGTACTTCGGGTATTTGGGCTTCATACAATGAGACTGATTGCATCACTTCAACTACTTAGGGGAAGTGGTCTTTGGATACTTTCGATATGCATTCCTTTAGTCTTCAATAGGAAGTAATGTGAGAAGAATTATTCAAGTGTGAGATGATTCACTGCTGATCTATTTGATGATCCCCCGAACGGAGAATCACGATGGTTATTCTTAAAAGGAGCAGAAATTTTTGGTGTGGTTTGCTACGGTTTTCGCTGTACACTTACCTTATGTAAGCTTGAAAGAGAGCTTCGAATCTGCTCAAAAGAAGATTGTCGGTTTGGGGGGAAGCTATCAAAGCTTCACAATTGAGAAGGCTCAAGTTCTGGCGATCATTCAGGAGCCTCGAAATCTTTGGTGGTTAAAGTTTAAGAGATGTTGACTACTGACTTCTACAACATACAAAACGATATCCTTACTCCGGTATTCATGTCAACATCGTCTTAAACTAAATAATATATCTTGTACATATCTTATACCAAATTGTAAAATAGAAAAATATAAAACCAAAATGTAAATAGAAATATATAAAACAAAGAAAAACCTTAAAAATCAAAAAATTGAAAATTCCAAAAATCCTTTTTTTAAGGCATGCCTTCTGGCATCGATAACATTTACGGTCCTAGAAATGTCATTCAATAATGACACAGGTCTTTAAATGAAGTTCGAACAGAAGTTCAAAAAGTTTTTCAAAACATGCCTAAATGGCTTGCTATTACTTTAGATAGCAACCCGCGTTTCAAAATGGGGAAAGCACGTCGCCAAAAAGACGGCTGTTCCTCTCACTGGGTGATGTTCACCTGGGCATGGATTACTTCATATCCGTGCATCCCTGATTTGATGTACGTTTCAGTGCATCATTTCTTGTAAAAGAAGAGAAATCTTCTTTGTATACAAATAGTTTTCCTTCTATGATTCTTCTGAAAATTATTTGTGAGACACTTGGTGATTACGTGTTGTTTGAAACTCTTTTAGACTTGGATTGTTCATAAAATTTGTCACTCAATCAATGACTATAGCTCTTTAACTAGAATACGGGTCACTGATTGAGGGGGAGAGTGATTTCAAATTTTATTTCATCAAACGGGTTTCTTGGTTAACTCATAATTCTTAGAAAAGGTTTTGTAGTTAATGGGGTATTAGTTGAAGAGGAATTTACTATGCTTTATATACAATGGCCAAATGTGTTAATTGTTAGAAAGATTAGGGCATTATGAGCAACTTACATATAGTTTCCTAGCTTTATGTAACTTGAAGGCTCATTTGTGTTTCTTTGGAATCCTCGTTTAATCCCATAAATTCTTTAAAACACAAAATATAAAAGAAGTTAGAAAACCCATTGTGTTTGATGTTCTTTAAAATCCACTGGCATTTGTATGATCTGAATGAATGAGTTTCAAATGTTCTTTGACTTTTGTTAGTCGATAGCTGCTTAATTGTTGTTGACTTAGTGCTTGTGCTCTTAGGATATGCTTAGGTATATAGTTATCATGTTTGAATCTTGTCCCTAAGTAACTGAGCTAAATGTTGAAATATGAGTGAATTGCCATGTTCATGATTGCTGATTGCTCTTCATGCTAGATAGTGGTTTGATGTATTTCCTGACTGTAGTTTGATTATGAGATGAATTTGGTATTATGAGTTGGCAAGCTCCTACGTGGTAGCTATTAATGAAAAGTGTATCGGTATGTATGTATATCTGTGTTGATATTCTTATGCAGGTTCCATGGCCAATATGAATGTGCTAGTTCCCGCTCTAACCATTTGATCAGATGTTCGAACTCTATTGACTGGCTCTGAATTCACCACACCAACAACAACACTGTCATCACCACCACCACCTTCAGTGAAACAAAGCAATACTTATTCTGATCTCGCCAAGTGGGGATCTACAATACTTGGAAGTTTTGTTGGTGGATGGATAGTTGATGTTGACAAATGACTCCCTCAGAGAAGCGAATGATCACATCATTCGTGCGTAAAGGTCAACATCATTTGTGTCATAAAGTTATCTCGTACATCATAAGCAGTGAAAAATTTGTGGTTGTTATGTGTCAGTGTATGATTTTTGTTAATATAAATTTTCCAAACTTATCATACCTAACACTAACATTCTCCGTCATTGATTGAGGGGGAGCTGTAGAATGTTCCATTATCAGAGAACATGTTAAACCTGACCACATTGTCTCCCACATTTTGTAACTTATTTAAATCAATTGGGATCACAAATCTCAAATGGTTTGAAATTTTTGATTGGGGGAGAGAATGTGATTTAAATATGAAATCTGATAAAATGTGATGTTTCGGACGTAAATGTAAGCTCTCCCATATGTGCTAAACACTTTCGTATATCAATGCACATATTGAGGGGGAGCAAATGGTTTGTGATTACAAAAAGGATGTGGCATCTCATGTGAGCGTGACTCAGACTTCACCAACGAATTGACGAAACATAAACTGTCATTAATTGAAAGGATGCGTCCTGGTCGGGTAATAATTTCAAGCTGGTATAACCAGTGATGTAAGCGTGTCTCGAAGAGGACGTATCTGAGTAGAGTGTACCGTTTCGAGAAACTTTCTGTGGATGTGACCAGGCTGGGTAATAATTTCAAGCTAGTCTAACTAGTGATGTAAGCGTGTCTTGAATCAGTCATGTTCACTGAAAGTGGATCAATTCAAAAAGTGAAATCTCTACCCAACAAGTGCAAATTTTAATTTAAACCATATGTGCACATGTTAAGGGGGAGAATTTGAAAAATGTAAAACTCTCAAAGTGTTAGCAAAATGTGTTTCGTAATCATGAACACTTTGAGAGATTTTTTCAAGGAATTTGATAAATGGCAACATAGGATAGTCATGAAGTTATAAGGTGGCTAAGGTTAGGAAAGCTGTCCTATGATCCGCCAGAGCCAGAGGGATCTACCCAGGGACAATACCAAATAGTTAGTATTAGAAAGTCCTTAGGTATGATCATGAAAAAGGAGTAATATGTGAAAGGAGAAAGAAGGGGTTGAAGAATTAAAAAGAAATGAAATGAGAAAGGGTGAAAAGAAATAGCCCTCCAATTATTCAACCTAAGGGCCGAAACCGGGTTTAATTCATATGCTACTGGTGGTTACTAAGGTAACACCGGTATTGAAGACAAGACGTCATGGACCCAGTGACGCACTGCACCAAACCTTCTAAGCCACTCAAGTTCTCTTAAAAGGACTTGTTTCATTCTCACGGGGAACCCTGCATAATCTATCAATTGCTCATTACGAGTTATGTTGATATTGAAACAGGAGACACCGCTCCAGTCTCTGACTACTAAAATTGCACTTATCGAGTCTAGAGCCATGAGATGCATCATAAGATCTCATAGGGACACGTGTTACTTCTACACTGGTTGTTCAACATTAAGGACACCAGTTGTAAACTTATGAGTCCTACGTAGATCTTAACAATTTGCCAGAACATTTATGAGGGAATTTACAAATGTAATTCTCAATGATTGAATGGAAATTCCTGCCAGGGTCAACATCAAACAGCCCTGAAAGCAGGTCATTTCGGTAATTCTTTGTGGATTACGCTTAGTGGTCGCAGTGGTTTCAAACGGTCTACAGTCATGGAGTGATATCCAGCGACTCACCTAATCGTTGATTTACTACGGTAGATTTTTAAAGCCCTCTGTGGGTTTCCAATTTAGGAACGGCCTTGGTAAGGATTAGATAGAGTTTTCACACTATGCTATTAACAATCTCGAAGTCCGAACCAGTAATTACCGGACGTTTTATTGCTAACTGTCGTATGCAGGAACACCTAGCGGTTGTAGCTGAGTGCTGTTGCAGCTGTTTCCGGTTGTAGCTGATTACAGAAAAGATGCCAATCCATTACCACATGCTCACACTTCACCATCATCATATTCAAGGAAATCATGATAAACTAAAAGACCTTTAACATGGCTTCCGCAACTCTGATGCTAAAAATCATGATTCAGAAAAAGTGTGAACATGTCGGCTCAAAGAGTACCCTATCACATAGAGACATACTGCTAAAAGATGACCTGGAGACATACATTAGATGATGAAATCAAAGAATCACCAAAGATCATACAAGACAGAAGAACGGTCATCAAAAGATCACTACTAAATGTACAAAGAGTAATGAACTTGAAGAATCAAAAGACTACGAGCTTGGAAGTTACAATTATGTAATAGAATGCTAGAATTCAAAATATTATTTCCGGGGTGACCTCCCTTAGGGGGAGATTGTTAGGAATACAAATATTCATGTGAAGACTCGGTCACCCCGAGTATCGGTTTAGCATTCATGTAGCTCGTAGGATTATTATTACTTATTAGTATTAGTTGAGTTAACGTAATATTAGTTTAGTTATTATAGTATTTGTGGAGTGGGTCGGGTCTTTACCCACTGTCAGCTCACTCCACAGCCCACTCGGAGCACCATATCTTGTAACTATAAATACCCCTTCCCACACTTGGGAAGGGTTGGAGGTTTCTAATCATACAACTATTTTTCTCTCATTCTCTCTCTCTAAATCTCCCAACTCTCTCATCTCTCTCTATCTAAATTCATCTAACTCTTAAACCTCTAATCCAAGTATACAAAGTGTTACAGATAGGTCTAGAGCAACTCCGGTAGGGATTGTGGATAATGTGATAATTAAGTTTGACATGTTTTTATTCCCTGCGGATTTTGTTGTTATTGAAATGGCCAATATTCCTAAGGAACACCTAATCCTAGGAAGACCTTTTCTTGCTACTTCACATGCCCGAATTAAAGTCTTTGAAAAATAAATTTTGTTAGGAGTTAATAACAATAGGGTTATGTTTAAAGTTAATGAAGTTTTATGTCAAGAAAACAAGGAAGTAGCTAGTTCATGCATGGCTGATGTGCCCGTTTAGTGTGCAAGTTTTAAATTTATAAACATGATCTACCAATTATTCAAACGAAACACATACAAGCAAGTATACTCATACGTGTGTAGTAAGAGATAAAATGGTAAGCCGAGGTCGTTCAAAAGGATTTGTTTAGTTTTTATGTAACGTGAGTTGAATATAAAATCGAGCTTTGTTAATGATTCTAATAGCAAGCAAATAATGATGATGATGTCAATTCAATATATTAAAACTACACTTGCCTTGACTAGTTTGCACAATTCCCTTGATATGATTATGACAATGCTTCAAATCGATTACGATCAATAAATTAGATGATGTTCTAATTTGATTAGTTGATGTACTAATCCTCTTGTTTTCCACACTTTCAATCCTCGTCAAGATTTTAAGATGACAAAACAATATTAAGTTTTGATCAACCAAGACTAACACAATTCAATCACTTGATTCGCTATCGTTTCACAAGTAATTGACAACTACACTTTTAGTTTTCTAAGTTTAACCAAGTTACCTATAAAATGGTCAATACATAAGGTAACACCTTCATAGAAAAAGGTTTACAATTGATTGAATAACAATGTTTCTTTCGACCTATTACACCATTAACAATCAACT
This sequence comes from Artemisia tridentata subsp. tridentata, assembly GCA_021014915.2. NCBI lineage: Eukaryota > Viridiplantae > Streptophyta > Magnoliopsida > Asterales > Asteraceae > Artemisia > Artemisia tridentata. The sequence goes on along the minus strand of CP139507.1, from coordinate 93,747,625 downwards.
AAATTTGATAACTCTTTTGTTTATGAAAACTTCAAAGTACAATTCGATCTTAGTATTAACTTTTTATTGAACTAGAACCATAGAGTCACAATCAATCAACATTCATGTAACAAACATGATCTAGGCAAGTGCATAAGGCACTTAGCCACTCATGGCAAACAAAGAAATACCACAGAAAATTTATCACTTGAAAACATGATTAAAAAGTCTTAAAAAAGTTGTAATGATGATTACAAGAGTTAGGAACAATTATGAGATGATCAACAATGATTCCTTTGATAATTATGATGATGAATGATGAATGTAAGCTAACTTCTTCCTGCATTTTCTTCCCTTATAGCCTTCTTGAGAGAGTAAATTGATTATGAGATTAGTTCTATATTAGTTGTTAGTAGATGTCTTCTCTCTACCCAAGCATACTTATTAATAGAATGACTCCCCTTGGCCACCAAGTAAATTTCTTAGACACTAAGTGTCATTAAAAATCTGGACTTGAAGTGAATATGGTGTAATGATTATCCATATAAATAGTTAGTTCATTAAAGATAGTCATTAAGTGAGCCAGGAATTGCATCAACCCAAGGTTGAAGTCTCAACCTGAGGTTCAAATTCCAGCCCAAGGTTTGGAGTAAGGATGGCATGGTAGCTTTGAACCTTGTGTTGAACTTAAGCCTTAGATGTATTTCTTGAACCTTTGGTTGAGGAAGCAAGCCTTAATTCATAGCCATCTTTTCATGTTACTTCTCATTCATTTCATCAACACTTGATCTTTTCTTGAGCTCGGAAATCTTTGTAACTCGATTCTTTATCTTTGATGATCTTCCCGAGGTCTTTATTATGGGTAGAATCTTTCGTTGTGCATAAGCTCTTGATTTAGCGTCTTTTTCACATCTTTCTAGCTATTCCCTTGGACTTGATTGTACCTGAACTTGAATACATCTTTTATACCTTTTAAGCATAAAATGCTCATAAATAGAACCAAATGCAATGCATAAACATAGAAATAACGCAACTAAAACATGTACACAATAAGCGTTATCAAATCCCCCACACTTACACTTTGCTTGCCTTCAAGCAAATCTAGCTTTTAAAAATAAATCCACATGATATAAATGAGAATGATTCTAAAAATGAGATGAAAATCCATCAAGTACGAGTACATGATAAGATCCATCTTTTTAAGCTTTATAAGTGAAAAGTTGAGATGTTTGACATTACCTTAATGATTCTCTTGCTTGATAACATGTTAAAAAACCTCACGAAAAAGGAATGAAGTATAATTCACTCAACACTCATTTATTTAGTGGGTGAGTATATAAGAAAATCACACTCATCGCTCAGTCATGATGTAAATATTACCATAAGCTTGTACAAGAAACAAAACTTGACTGACGTGGCGTAAGCACAAAGTATAAACATCTAAGAGGACTTTTATTCGGGTTGTACGTTTAGGCTTTGGGTTAAAAGGGTATGGAATAGACATAGGAATATTTATGAAATTGGTTTAAAAATAAAAATAAAGTTAAGTCAAAGTCTACAACCAAATGCTACTAGCTACGCCAACCTCTATCATAGCTCATTCGCTATTTTTTTTTCTTTTTTTTTTCTTTTTTTTTTTGTTATTGGCCAAGGATTTCCCAAAAGTTCAAGGATTTCCCACATAACAACCATCTTTCAAAGTAGCTAGTAACCAACCAAGACTTGACTATGGGTAAGGTTAAGGCTAAAAGTGTAAAATATTTTTGTATTTTTCTGGTGTAGCAAAAGAAAAGAATGGCTCAATGGTTGTACTAATGGTATCCAGTACTAAAATTGAGTGCTAACTGTTAGGATTCGACACAAGGTTAAGGTGGTTAAACCTTTTGTACTTTGTGTGTATGATATATTGAGTTAATATGATTAAGAATGCGGAATCTACTTAATCACACTTAGAAGGTTATTTGTGTTACGGAAATGGAACAGTTGTGTTTGTTATTGAACAAGGAACAATGAAAGATTAACTGCAAACGATTCAATATTATTAAGATAATAATACGAGTGATCTTGAGTTATCACTAGGGTTACAACCTTGAATCTTAAGTTTTTCTTACTTGTGATTTTTTTGTGTTTGTTCTAGTTCTAACAGTTATGAAAGTTCTAAGTATTCAACAACTAACTTTTTGGACACATATATCACTAGTCTAAGATCTTCTTGTATAGTCCAAGAAGATCTTTACAATATTGCTTAAAGTCTTGATAAACTACTTGCTATGATAATACGTGTGTCAGTCATTAAGATACATCTTGTATCTATGTTTACAACTTGTTCTGTGAATATAATATTATGACTGATCACATGGGGTAAGATATTATCTACTGTATATTGTTGACTAAAATACACATATATCTTTTCATACTTATCCATCCAGCAGCAGAATGTACTTAAGCAGCAGCAGGAACCTTCAGCAGCAGAATGTTAAGCCTAGCAGCAGAATCAATTAACGCTAGCAGCAGAATCAAACATTAACAGCAGGAACCAAATGCTCTAGCAGCAGAATCATACTTAGAGTATTTCTTTGAATAGAACCCGATATTAAACTTCTTGAATATTTAATTCCCAACAATCCTCCCCTAAACATGTGAATCCATTTCAACATGTTTCTGAATTAAATTATAGATTGTGAAGATCTTTCAAACACTTATGTTCTTCAAGATTGAATATCTTTCTCAGTAACTCATCTGCTTTGTTCTTTGACATTAACAATATCAACACACATCTTAAACACTGACCTAAAGATGGTGCAACTTCCTTGGATGGAGGAATTATAAGAGGCAATGATGCTGTGTATCTTGGATGCTTGTTTCAACAAGTGAAATCATCTATCAGCATGCCTTTGCAAGTGATGAACAAACGAGGTAAACTGAAATTGAAACTTTTCTTCGTTTGACCTAGATAGAACTTTCTCCTTTGGAATGCTTCATCCCTTCACTACTAGAAATAGGGCTATCCTTGACTCTTTTTTTATGACCCACGCTTCAAGATGACTCGCAAAAATGTGAGTCATAAAAAAGCTATCATAACTTATGAAATCTGAAGGCTAGATGACATTCATATCTCAAATTTTGAAACCCCGCCCACTTTTCACCAAAAAAATTGAAACTAATATCCCTCAATTTTTTTTTAGTAGGCCGCCATATATCCTGCATAGCTAAAAAAACGCCAGTCAAAACCCTCTCACAACTCTTCTTCTTCAATTAAAGCCTCGGCCAGAAAAAAATTCACCAACAAACCCACAATCGATCTCCCTTCTTCATATTTTTGAAACCCTCTCATCCATCTTACCCTCTTCTCGATCTTTCGACGGAAAACCCACCAAAAACCCCCTCGATAAAGTTCGCCGATTCCGATCTTCTCGGTGAGTTTCCAGGCTCTTTAATTTTTAATTTTTTTTTGTTTATATATATATATATATATATATATATATATATATATATATATATATATATATATTTGTTAAGATCTATGATTATATGATTTTGATTTAATTGAAATTAGATATAGATCTGATTAATTAAAAGTATTAATTTTGTTTGGAATTATTATAGAATCAAAAATGGAACCCATGGATATTTGTTGGTAAAGCTAAAGAGGATGCCTCCTTACCCAAAGGTTTGTATGTATAATTTCTTGTATCTATATCTATATATATACGTATATATATTTATTTATTTATTTATTTATATTGTATGGATATTAGACCTATTTTGTGTGTGTTTTTGCTTCTTTTTTTTAATATAATTATTTTTTTTGGATAATTTACATGATGTATAGATGTTTAAATGGATTAATTTTATGCTTTGCTTCTTTCTGGCTCTGCTTGAAGTGTCCTGTTGATAATTAAGTTTATGCGCAACTGTAGCTAAGTTGATGTGTAATATGCTGCAACTTTTCATCGATTGTTTGGTTATGGAATTTCCATAGCTTGTGCTGCTGTTGTTGATATTAATGAACGTAAGTTGTTAATCGTGGTAAGCCATTTAATATGGTTGTTAAGGTTGACTCTTGTATTAACTATTATTCGCTTGATGTTCATGCTGCTTTATTCGGCTGAAATTTTTGTCAATTATTGATGCCTTGCCTCACCTTGTTGCATGGACAACAACCCCATGGACGCTCCCAACTAATCTTGCACTTTTGTGACCATGTATTGGAGTATTTTGTCTATTTTGCAATTGTGATCATGTAATGCATTTGGTATCATCATGTTCTTCGAAATCGTTACATGCTAGTATTTCCTTTAATTATGGCTTTACTGATGAAACTTGCTTAAACCTGCTAAACTTATCCTGGCTTTACCAGTGTTTGTAACTATCCCACTTCATTGTAGAAATAACCTCATATTTGACTATTCTTTTTCATTTCCAGGATTCAACCATAGCCTTGAAAACGATGACTAATGAATTGACTAATCTTTGTACAGAATAGTCCTGCTACAGCCTATATCGCGTAACAACTGCAGATGCTATAATGGCGAATGTTCCACCTTTTCAACCGTTAGGGTATCCTCAGGGGATGTATGATTATGCATATCAAAATTTTGGTGAAGTTTCAGCAAGGCCACCTGAGAAAGAAGTAACCACACTATTGATACGTCGTCTTCCTGAGGCTATTCCTCATGATACTCTCACTCGGCTCTTTTCTCATTATGGCGCTTCTTGTGTTCGTCCATGTACCACTGGAAGGTAATAAGCAAGTATGATTCACATCAATACTTGTCTGCATTTCAGGTCTACTTAATTTAATTAGTTAGTCAACCCACATTTTTTTGTACTTTATTGCAAACTGTTGGTGCTCTCAATGTGGTTAAGTAACCTTTGGTCAAGTTTGTTCACAAACTTAAAAAGTAATGGTGTGCATTTTATTTTTGAGAATATTGATTGTTGTTGTGAGGTTTAACGTCAGTTATGGTAATGTTACTATGCTTTAGTTTAAGTAGTCATAAGTAATAGATTCAATGAAATCTTTTTTAAGAACAAGACTGATTTGAGTTACCTGTTGAGCTTGTTATCGGTCTAATTAGTTGGTTGACAATTTGTTTGCATGTCTTTAAATTACAGTCAGAAGGCCAGCAGCAGAATCATTTGGCCTAGCAGCAGAATCACCAGCAGAAACAATTTGTTGTTCCTGAGTTCCATCTTCTTTCCTTTCATCTTCAACACCTTCTTTAGCTTTGCCAGAAGAAGATTCATCAGTTGTTGAAGTTGATTCCACACTTGTACTTGACCATATTGGCATCCAAACATGATCTTGGTTTGTCTCCTTTTCTAACCTTGCCTCATCTGTTGCTTGTGAACCTGAAAAATTATTAGTTTCTGCAACAACAGGCACATAATTCATTGATTTGGTTAGAGATTCAAGATCAAATAGCCATTTTGGTCCTTGACCTTCTACATTGGATTTATTCTCTAAAAACTCCACATGTAGATTTTCCTCTACAATCATAGTTCTTGTGTTGTATACTCTAAATGCTTTGCTATTAAGAGAATATCCAACAAAGAATCCTTCATCTGCTTTACCATCGAATTTTCCTAAATGGTCTAAGGTATTAAGAATTGTCACATGACATCCAAAAGGTCTAAGAAATCCTATTGCAGGAGTTCTACCTCTAAAAAGTTCATATGATGTCTTATTGTGAGGCTGTACAACTAAAACTCTATTTTGAACATAGCAAGCAGTGCTAACTGCTTCAGCCCAAAAAGTTATAGGTTGCTTGGAATCAGCTAACATAGTTCTAGCAGCTTCAATTAGTGTTCTATTCTTCCTCTCAACAACACCATTCTGTTGTGGTGTTCTAGCAACACTAAATTCTCTCCTAATACCTTTTTGTTTGCAGAAATCATCCATAACTCTATTCTTAAACTCAGTCCCATTATCACATCTAATGACTTTCACTTTCTTGTCTACTTGGTTTTCTATCTGTGTAATGAATGTCTTAAGGATGCTTGTAGTCTCATCCTTAGTAGACAGAAAGAAAACCCATGTAAATCTAGTATAGTAACAATTATAACAAGACAATATCTCTTATGCATTATACTACTTACTGAAACAGGTCCAAATAAGTCCATATGAAGCATAAACAATGATTGATTAATAAAGTTAAAAATCTTGGGCTTACAAGTTGCTTTGTGTTGTTTGCCTTTAAGACAAGCAATGCATGTTTGATCATTTTCAAATCTTTTGTGAGGTAAACCTCTTACAAAGCCATTCTGAATAATCTAATTTATGGTTTTAAAATTAATATGACCAAGCCTTCTATGCCATTTCATTGATTCATCCAATGTGGCCTTTGTAACAAGACAAGTTAAATTCTTTTTAGGAACAATGTTCTTCATGTCAACACTGTACATATTGCCCTTTCTAGGAATTTTAAAAAGTACTTGACTTTCATCAGGCATCTTAAAATCAGGAGAAAGTACAAGACATTCAGTCTCACAGAAAAGAACATTGTTCTTTTTGTCACACATTTGTGAGACATTAAAAAGATTATAATTTAGCTCTTTTACATAGAACACATCTTCAAAATCTAAATTTCCAGTTTTAATGGTACCTTTACCAGAAATTTTACCACCAACACCTCCTCCAAAGGTAATAAAGCCTCCATCTATGGATTGAAAATCTGAGAGATAAGACTTGTTGCCTGTCATGTGCCTTGAACATCCACTATCTGAGTATCCTTGATCCTCTTGTTGATCAATTGAATGTTCCTGCACATAAATGAGAAGTATTAGTTTCTTTTGGGGACCCAAGCCATTACTGACTTGGATCTGCCTCTTGCATCAATGTAATTTAATCTCTTAAGGACAGTTGATGCAACATTGGATTTAAGAATCCAACATGCTGCGGCCTTAACAGCATTTGCCCTATTTTCCTTAGCAGCAGGAACTGTTAGCTTTTCAGTTCTACCCTTTGGTTTCCAAACTTGTTTTTGAACCACTGCTTTTGTTTGAATGGGCCTTAGAACAGTCTTTGGTGCATGCTTGAAAAATATTTTTGCACCCTTAGCTGTTGATTTTGGGTTAACAGTCATAGATGGTCGAGCAGCAGGAACAATTAGTCTAGCAGCAGGAGCCATTTATCTGTCAGAAGGAGACTTGTTTGAGACTGTTCTGGGTTTTGTTCTATTAACACTAAAACTAGCGTGAAAATGAGATTTAGGTGTTTGCCTTTTGTGGTTCACTCTATTGTTTTCATACCCAGTTACCCAATGGTTGCAGAAAGCTGCAAGATGGTCAAAACTACCACATGTGTAACAAGCTTTGTTATAAAAAGCAAAGTCATCACCTAGTTGATGAGACTTGAGGTTATTCCAATTCCTTTGGTTACCTCTGGGCTTGTTGGTGGTTCTATATTGCTTACAATATTTAACTGGTTGCCTAACATGCTTAATGTTTGATTTAGGCTTAGCAGTATTGTGTTTGACTATCTTAGGAACACTTGTTCCTTCTTTCTTAACCACTTCAGGTTTAGACATAACCTGATCTTCTTCATCACTATCAGTTGTACTATCCTCAACAACTATAGTATCTCCTTTCTTAACAAAGGACACCTTGTCCTGATAAAGTAAAGTTTTATCTAAAATTTCACTTACTTTTTCTATCTTAGGACCCTCAGTAGACATAGAACCATATTTCATTATTGGTTCTTGAAACTCAGCAAAACCTGTGTGTGCTAGGTCAACACCTGGAGGTGAAGGAACACCTCTATATGGTGGAGGAACAGATTTGTATCCTAAACCAGACTTAGCTTTATCGATTACTTGAGCTTCCCAAATCTTATTCATTTCCTCTGAGGCATGAGCTAAAGAATCTACAGTTATCTTAACATTTTCAGTTTTATTATTGGCTTCAGCTAATTGTTTACTTTGACTAGTAAGTAATTCATCTCTAAATGCTATGCCTCTTTTTAGAGCATTTAAGTCATCAGTAAACCTAGATTCATTACCTTTAAAGTGTGCAATTTGTGTTTCAAGCACACCTATAACTCTTTTATGATTACTTAAATTGGCTAAGGCAATAATTAGTTCTTCTCGCCTATTATCAGCTTTTCTTTTAAGTTCTTCATTTTCTTTAAGAGCAGAACATGATTCAGAACATTTTGGTTATGGAATTTACCTCTAAATCAGAGAAGGCCATTAGAGTAGTCTCAGTGGCCACAAGAGCAGCATTTGTTGGTGCTTCCTCTTCATCAGCCATGAAGCTCCAGTCATAGTTAACCCCATCTATGGCTAGCATAGCCCTTGGTTCTTCAACTGTGACTTCCTTCTTCTTTTCTTGCCTATACCATGTGCTTCTATTATCCTGCTTCCTTGGGTTTCTACATTCTTTAAAAAAGTGTCCTAACCTATGACAGTTGAAACACTCCACTTTCTTCTTATTAAACCCAGCAGTTTCATTACCATCAATGGTAATCTGCTTACCAGTTCTCTGCCAGAACTTCTTAGCCCTCATGCTAAGAAAAGCAACCTGCCATTTGATGTCCATCTCTTCCAAATCATTATCATCCATCTGATCAAGATCTTCTTGAGTTAGAGAAGAACCATTAGTTTGACTAGACATGAATACATAAAATGATGGATCTCCAATTCCAGCAACATTCTTCTGTGAACTAGTAGAAGGACCACCATAAATAGCAGTAGAAACACTTCCATCTTCATCTACCTCTTCTGATTTACTAATACTAGGAGATGACAAGAGTGCCACATTCCCAGAGCTAGTACTATAGATTCCAGACTTCTTTAGACTTTATTGAACAATTTTGAAGTTATTGAACAAATCATTGAGTTTCATGGTTTCAATATCTGGCTTGTTCATCCAGACAACCACATGAGTATGGAACTCATCAGGTACACTTCTCAAAAACTTCATGTTGAGATCTTCCTTTGCTATCTCAACACTCAATACACTTAGCTGACTGACAAGCTTGTGTAATCTTGAAAACAACTTATCAAGAGATTCATTGCTATTTGAACTGAAATTTTCAAATTGTTGTTTCAGCAATGTCTTTTGTGTTTTCTTGGTAGTTTCATTACCACCAAACCATGCACAAATCTCTTCAAAAAGAGTTTTTGCATCTGGATACTTGCTAAAGGATAGCATCTGCTCACCAGGAATGGTCATAAGCAACAAGTTTCTTGCTTTTTGATCATTTCTCTTCTGTATCCTTTCTTCATTTGAAACTGGTCCAGTATTTCTTTGTCTTACTGATTTACCATCAATGATAACATCTGAATAGCCTAGTGAAAAAGAATCACCATATGTAATGATATCCCAGAGAGCCTAATCTTGAACCATAAAATATTGCTCAATTCTCAACCTCCATAGCTCAAACTCATTTTGTTTGATCATGGGCAACTTTGCAGCAACATTTTTAGCAGTATCTTGAACATCCATTTCTTAAGCTTCTTCTTCTAAATCAATAATATCAGCCTTGCTCTGATACCACTTGTTAGGATTTGACACACGGTTAAGGTGGTTAAACCTTTTGTACTTTGTGTGTATGATATATTGAGTTAATATGATTAACAATGCGGAATCTACTTAATCACACTTAGAAGGTTATTTGTGTTATGGAAATGGAACAATTGTGTTTGTTAATGAACAAGGAACAATGAAAGATTAACACCAAACGATTCAATATTATTAAGATAATAATACGAGTGATCTTGAGTTATCACTAGGGTTACAACCTTGAATCTTAAGTTTTTCTTACTTGTGATATTTTTGTGTTTGTTCTAGTTCTAACAGTTATGAAAGTTCTAAGTATTCAACAACTAACTTTTTGGACACATATATATCACTAGTCTAAGATCTTATTTTATAGTCCAAGAAGATCTTTACAATATTGCGTAAAGTCTTGATAAACTACTTGCTATGATAATACGTGTGTCAGTCATTAAGATACATCTTGTATCTATGTTTACAACTTGTTATGTGAATATAACATTATGACTGATCACAAGGGGTAAGATATTATCTACCGTAAATTGTTGACTAAAATACACATAATATCTTTTCATACTTATCCATCCAGCAGCAGAATGTACTTAAGCAGCAGCAAGGTAAACGCTAGCAGCAAGAACCTTCAGCAGCAGCATGTTAAGCCTAGCAGCAGAATCAATTAACGCTAGCAGCAGAATCAAACACTAACAGCAGGAACCAAATGCTCTAGCAGCAGAATCATACTTAGAGTACTTCTTTGAATAGAACTCGATATTAAATTTCTTGAATATTTAATTCCCAACACTAACAAATGGGTATATATGAGTGATTAACTAACCGATGTGGCTAGCTAATATATCATTAGATGTAAAATGGAAGGCCATTTGGTTTAATCCTAAGGTTGCCTCTTATCACACGAATACACTTATATCACACAAATGTGATCTCACTGCGGTCTGGTAATGATTTGCAAATACAAGTTCTAGAATAAATAAAATCACCGGCACACTCATAGCAAAAAGATCAAGCATAAAAGATGTATGCTATATAAGAATAGGCTTGAATCCTCACAATTTTTGGGTGGAATGGGCTATAATTGTGCTAGCAATGTTATCAATCCCAAAAATAGATTGCAATGTCAATCAGGACACATCTTGAATTTTCAAAAATTTACATGTTTTATCAGTGGATTGATCTAGTTATTCTAATATAAATGATCCTAAATGTGCGAAAACAACTAGATCATAAGGGCAAACAATTTAAAACTATACTCAAAAATATAGAAAATTTAAAATCCAGTTTCATTTTCCTATTTCCTCCCCCCTCCCCCCCCCCCCCACACTTAAGTTTGACATTGTCCTCAATGAAAAGAACAATGAACCATAAAAATAGGGAAATGGAACATAACAGAAATGATACTTCCGGAGCCTTCGAATCTAGATCGAGCTCCAAATGAGATATTGAGATCGAACGATTCTACATCTTCGAGATCAAGCATCGTAACTTGTGTAACACCCCGAAAATCAGGTCCAGCGGAAGCATACAAGTCACTGGGGTGCTACTCAATTGGTATCACAACACAAGGTACAAAGAACGGTTTTTACCTCAATCATTTAGAATAAAAATCTTTAACAAAAATGTTAAATTTACATTATTCAAAAGTAGTGCGGAAATAGGCCCATAAAATGAGTGAAGCGGTCCCAATAAACATATTAGAGTCGTCTATGACCATGCCCCTTGCCAAGCGCCTCCAAAAATAAGCTATCACCTTAAACCTGAAAATACATGCTAAAAAGGTCAGCTTACGCTGGTAACTTCACATGTTTTAGTTTAAAACATTATGGTTGAACCAAAAGGTTTTCGAGTTCAAATCGTCGTTCACAAACAAGTCAAGTCCAACGTAGGCTAACACTTCCTAACTCATAGTTCCAGAACCAAATCAGCAAATAATTACATAGTCAAAGCATCTCAAACCATAATTAATCATATAGGTACTACACTCATAAAGTGTTATGCAAGTTTAACTGTTACGCTGGCTAAGTCATAAAAGTCAAATCATAATAACAGTTCCCTATAGGTACACACTATAGTCCCGCACAATTGCGGCAAATAATATTCATAAGCACGCACAAGATTGTGTCATATAACGATAATCCCGCACAGATGCGGCTCATATAACAAGTGACCTTAGCCAGCTCACGTAACAGTTTCATAAACCACAATCACAATTTCAGGCCATCTCAATAAACAGGTAAGCACATAACGCATACAAATAGCCATGTCATAAATTTTAGCCAAACAATACGTTTGAGAAAACAATTCACGTTTCAAGAAAAACAATCATTGAGTCTAAGTAAAAATGAGCATGTATTCTCCCCCAAAATAGTTATAAAACCGGTAAAAGTAGGGGCCATGAACTCACCTTAGTCACAGCAATGCAAAGATCACAACTGACACGACTGGCATCTAGAGCATATCACAACGGTCTCAACACATAAGGCACGATGGTACACGGAGGTACAAGCACAGCGGTACACAACGGTCTAGGATCGGCACAACCTAATACGTATACGGTTATCTTAAAATACGTCGCCCAAAATAATAAAATCTATAAAAGACAACGTGTCATAGTTTTCGTGGATTACTCGATTTCAAAACTTATCAAAAGCTTAGTATCAACGTTTCGTGTGGTGTGGTAAGAAAACATAGACTCGACATACAACTCACGCCAAATAGAAATAGATATCGACATAGTCGAAAGAATACTGACGAGAACTCAAACCAAGAAGACAAATCTAGAAGTTTACGACAAATAATCACTTCAGATAAAATAAATCAGTTTGTACACTTCGGTATTTACCCCGATATCCCAAATAGTTTTTATAAAACTTAAACGCCTTGTAAACAGAATTAGTTTATATAATAAAAATCAGTTCTCTCAAGTCGTTGTGACTTTAGCTAACCAATGTTTACCATTTCAATTTCTTATAAACTTTATGTTTCGTTATCATTCGCGTAATTATTAGTTTTGGGTTTATTGAAGATTTTGTGTCCGTTTCGTGTCTAATATATTAAATTCATTTTGAATCTAATATATTATACCATCTCGAGTCCCAAAATGTCCAATAAGTCCAATGCCTAACATCGTAAATCCAATAACGATCCATATAATCCAAGTCATAATCCGATATTCAATGTCCATTAAGTATTAATATAGTCTCGTATCAATGATCAAGTCTGAGAATGTCAATCCACAATTAACCAAAATGTATCAGTATCACCAAAGTAAAATAAAACGTATACCTTAGTTCACTGATCAATATTTATAAATAACCGAATATGTTAAACTTTATTTAAAAGCAATAATAATTTGTTTAACATAACAAAATCCATTTTAAATTGATGGGCTTCGGCCCAGATTTAATACCAAACGCACCTTGATCTGTTTGAAAATAAAGGCACCCTGGGAACAAAATACTTGTGATACAATCTCGACACCCATATTTGACTGCTTATAACAACAAACATAAGAATACCCTTGTGTTGTTTTCGTTAGCCGAACGACAAGTACACACCAACACCCTACGTGGGTGTTAGATAACCAAAGGCTCAACCAAGCGAGCTCACTCTAGTGAGTGTCTCATTAACCAAAACAACTAAAACAACAATAACAATTCACTATCCAATCTATATCCACCACAATAATTCCATACTAACCTACATCTTTCGAAACAGAATTTCTCACCTCGCCAAGACCACTTGGTCTCGGCTTCGAACTGGTCGCGACAAACAACCAAATGAAACCAACTTAAGCCAACAACATCGCAAATCAAATCAGATCAACTCTTGACTAAAACAAAACATAACCAAACGAATCCAAAACTAAACCACATGGCCTAAATGAATAGCAAATCCACATATGAGACCCAAATGGGTTTCGACTCGAGAGTAATACTAAACACGTGGCGTCGGGTTAACCCGACCCGTTTCACAGCCAAACCAAACACACCCTATGGGGTGGTTTCTTACTTGATCTAGAGCAATAACACAACCCTTACGGGTTTAATCTTCAACCCAAACGCAAAAACCTACCACACAAATACGTTTAATCATTAGAAAAAGGTACCAAAAACGTTTTTAACCCGTTTTAATTCCAAAATAAATCCGTTTATATATATATCCACGAAAATAGTACAACATGATTCGGTATCACCAAAAACAATAAATAGCAAATGTTTTCTCAATTTTACCATGTCGAGAACAGAGAGAGGAGGGGGAAATGATGGCGGTGGCGGGGGCTGAGGTGACTAGAGACCGTGGTAACTCGAACCGAAACAACCTCCTGGAAATATACCTTCTATCTATACTCGTGAGGTTGTAACTTGTGTCACCGGAAATCTCGCCGAAAAAACTTCTTTAAGCTACCGAGAGGGAGGAAGAAAAAGAGATAGGTCGTGGTGGTGGATGTGGTGTTTGACAGTGGGTGGTGTGAGGTTGGAGGTGGTGGAGTGGCCAGTGAAATGTGGCCGAAATAAGGGGGCGGCTACAGGACTTTTGGAGGAAGGGGGAGGAGAGTCTAACCCTAAAATAGTTATAAGGTTGTTTATATAGTTCTAGGGTTAGGTTTAGAAAAACCCTAGGGATCAAAACTGTCATAATCAAAGTTTAGGAGCTGTGGGGTAATATTACTGCAGGGACCGTAGTTGTTGTTTTGGCAATCTTTCATAAAATCATGTCTGGGGCTCGTTTAGGCTAGTAAACGATCGATTCAAGACTCGAGATTTACGACATCGCGCTCAGAATAATTTTTCCAATAAGAATGACTATTCATACGCCTCGTTTCACACAAATAATAAAATAATCAAATCAAATCGTCGGTTGTGCCAGTACGCGTTGTGTACGAATTCCACGTTTCTCGAGATAACTTTACGTTTTTAAACCAAATAAGTTCAGAAAGATTCGTAAATGGAAAACAAGGATAGTCTCGTATTGGAATACGTCCGAAAAATTATGAGTTGTCACAACTTGAAGTAATCTTCATATACAAAACAAACAAACACACAAAATGCAAAATATTTTTGGATTTTTATTTTTGTATGCAACGCCCCCACACTTATTGTGAAACCATTGGGGCATAAAAATAAACAAACAATTAAAAACACACGGGTTGCCTCCAGAGAAGCGCTAAATTTATTAACGAGTCATCAGCCCGGCTCAATCTTCCTCACTTTCGTGGTTTATATTTGGGATTCTTTCCCGACTTCTTGGGAATATAAACAACATTTTCTTTCACTTTTAGAGTTTTGTCAAGCAGTTCAAGTGGAATTTCTTCACTTGACATTTAATTCAGTTGCTCCTCATCATGATAAATTTTGATACGATGTCCATTAACAATGAAACTTCTACCGTGCTTGTCATATAATTCGACATATCCGGATGGAAAACCATGTTTTACCACGAATGGACCAACCCATTTGGTTCTTAGCTTAGGAGCTTTGAATTTTTACTTAGAATTGACCAAAAGTACTTTGTCTCCGAATTTGAATTCTTTTCGGATTCTGAGTTTCCTATCATGGTACGCTTTTGTTCAAGCTTTGCACAACTTGGAATTCTCATACGCTTGGAGTCTTAACTCATCGAGTTCATGCAATTGCAAGAATCATTTTTCTCCAGCGATTTTGAGATCGGGGTTACATTGCCTCAACGTCCAGTATGCGCGGTGTTCAATTTCAAATGGAAAATGACAAGTTTTTCTATATATGAGTCTATACGGAGTTGTGCCAATTGGAGTTTTATATGCCGTTCTAAACGCCCATAGAGCATCATCGAGTTTCCTTGACCAAACGGAAGGATTATCCTTAACCGTTTTTTCAAGTATTCTTTTCAAAGCTCTATTGGTGTTTTCAACTTGACCACTGGTTTGAGGATTGTATGTTGTTCCGAAACGATGATGGACTCCATATCATTTCATAGCTTTCTCTATTTGATGGTTACAGAAGTGAGTTCCTCTGTCACTTCTCAAAGCTTTTGGAATTCCGAATCGAGAGAAAAGCTTTTTTAGAAAATTTACAACCACTTGTGCATCATTTGTGGGTAAGGCTTCCGCTTCGGCCCATTTAGAAACATAATCAATAGCAACGAGGATGTATTCAAACTTATGAGATTTAAGAAAAGGACCCATGAAGTCAATTCCCTATATATCAAAGATTTCAGAAACTTGTATGCTCTTTTGTGGCATTTCGTCTCTACGAGAAAGACTACCAGATTTTTGGTAAGCATTACAATTCTGTACAAGCGTATGGCCTTCTTTAAAAATTGTCGGCCAATAAAATCCCGCATCAAAAACTTTTTTAGCGGTTATGGATGGACCGTAATGTCCTCCAGTTGGGCCGTGATGACATTCATTGAGAATTTTTTGGGTATCTGAACCATACACGCATCTTCTAATTATCCCATCGGGACACATTTTAAGTAGATACGGTTCATCCCAAAAATAGTGTTTAAGGTTTGCGAAAAATTTACTACGCTGAGTATGAGTTAGACCTTTTTGTAGCACTCCTTCGACTAAATAATTTGCAAAGTCTGCAAACCATGGAACTTCTTCGTTTTCAATTCTCATAAGAGTCTCATCAGGAAAATTATCATCAATCTCATCTTCACCGAATTCATCTAAATTAGGATTTTCTAATCGAGACAGATGGTCTGCTGCAACATTTTCCGCGCCTTTCATATTTTTTATTTCTATGTCAAATTCTTGAAGAAATAAAATCCATCGGATAAGACGTAGTTTGGCATCTTGTTTGTCAAACAGGTATTTAAGAGCTGAATTATCGGTGAATACAATTGTCTTAGACAAAACGAGATAAGAACGAAATTTGTCAAACGCAAAAACTACAGCTAAAAGTTCTTTTTCAGTGACCGTGTAGTTTTGTTGAGCGCTATTCAAGGTTTTACTAGCAAAGTAGATAGGACAAAAATGTCTTCCATCCCGTTTTCCTAATACTTCTCCAACGGCAAAATTACTTGCATCACACATAAGTTCAAATGGCAGCGACCAATTTGGTGAAACCATAATCTGTGCATTTGTTAACTTATTTTTTAGTGTTTCGAATGCCTTGATGCATTCTTCACTGAAATCAAAAACTGAATCTTTCTCGAGAAGTTTCGTCATGGGACGAGATATTTTCGAAAAATCTTTGATGAATCTGCGGTAGAATCCCGCATGCCCCAAGAAACTCCTAACGCCTTTGACGCTAGTCGGGGGTTGTAACTTAGTAATAGCATCTCTTTTTGCTTTGACAACTTCGATTCCCTTGCTAGAAATCTTGTGACCAAGCACAATGCCTTCTGTCACCATAAAATGACATTTTTCCCAGTTTAGTATGAGATGAGCGATTTTGCATCTTTCAAGCATTTTATCAAGATTGGAGAGGCATGACTCAAATGAGTCTCCGAACACTGAGAAATTATCCATGAAAACTTCCATGGAGGTTCCAAGCATATCTTGAAAAAGAGCAATCATGCATCTTTGAAATGTTGCTGGTGCTTTACAAAGACCAAAAGGCATACACCTATACGCATATGTGCCGAAAGGACACGTGAATGTGGTCTTTTCTTGATCAGCTGGATCAATTAGAATTTGGAAATAACCGGAAAATCCATCGAGAAAACAAAAGAATTTGTTCCCCGCAAGTCTTTCCAACATTTGATCCATGAACGTTTAAGGAAAAGGATCCTTGTTGGTGGCGTCATTTAATTTGCGATAATCAATGCATACTCGCCAACCAGTTATGGTTCTGGTAGCAACAAGTTCATTACATTCATTAGTTACGACGGTTGTTCCTCCTTTCTTAGGAACACATTGAACAAGACTCACCCATGAACTATCCTCAATGGGATAAATTTTACCAGCATCAAGAAGTTTGATTATCTCCTTCTTAACAACTTCCTTCATGTTTGGGTTGAGTCTTCGTTGTCTTCGAACAACGGGTTTGGAATTGTTTTCGATATTAATTTTGTGTTTGCAAAAGTTTTGACTTATTCCACGAATGTCAGAAGTTTTCAAAGCGATAGCTTCTTTATGATTTTTGAGCATAGAAACAAGACATTCTTTTTCATCGGGTTTGAGTGCTGAAGATATGACAACCGGAAGAAGAGAGTTTTCTTCCTAGAATGCATATTCCAGATGATTGGGATGAGGTTTCAAGACGAGATCCACCGGCGGATCTTCAATTGAGGTTTTGATTTTCATTTCATCATTGAATTCCAACTCCTCAAAGTTGGTTATTTCTTCCTCAGAAATTTTTTCAGTGTTTATCTGCATAAATTCAGCAAACTCTCTGTCAAGATCTTCATCACTTATTTGTCCAGATGTTTTATGAGTCGTAATTCTTTCATCGTGCAACTCATCGAACGTTTCCTCTGTAATTTCATCGATAACATCAATGCTATAACAAGTGTCATCATTCGCATGAGAATATTTCATGGCTTGATTAATTTGAAAAGAGATTCTTTCATCTCCAACTCCAAGGTTGAGTTCTTTGTTTTTGACTTGAATGATAGCATCAGCGGTGTTTAGGAAAGGTCTTCTTAAAATCAATGAAACTTTGCTACCTTCCTCCATTTCGAGGATCACAAAAGCAACGGGAAAAATGAATTGCCCAACTTGAACAAGCATGTTTTCAGCTACTCCAACAGGATATTGGATTGTCTGATTTGCTAAACGTATACTCATTCTTGTGGGTTTCAAGGTATCAATCGAAAGCTTCGCATACAATGAGTATGGCATAAGATTGATACTCGCACCGAGATCGGCTAAAGCATCACAAGTGATTGAATTTCCCAAAGTACACGGGATGAGAAAACTTCCAGGATCACCGAGTTTTTTCGGTAGTTTGTTTTCAATAATGGCTGAGCAATCTTCATTCAAGAAGGTAGCAGAAATGTTTTCCATTTTGCTTTTGTTGCACACAAGTTCTTTCAAAAACTTCCCATAATTGGGCATACCAGCTAGGACATCAACAAGAGGAACGTTGATCCTAACTTCTTTGATTAAGTCAATGAACTTTCCATATTGTTCTTCCATCTTTTCTTTCCTCAAACGTTGAGGATATGGAATTCTTGGTTTATATGCTTTGAGGTGAGGAGTGGGTTTAACGACTGGTGTAGGAATTGGTTCGTTATCTTTTGGTTCTTCCTCTGCTTCATCTTCACTATCATCATGAACAATAGTGGTTGTTTGGTTTGGGTTTGGTGGTGGATCATAAGATAGACCACTGCGAGTGAATACAACATTTACATGCTCATTTCTCGTTTGAGGTGGACGATAAGATCCAGATGATGATAGTTTCGGGTTGGATTGAGTATTGCTTGGCAAAGTACCCGATGGTCTTGCAGCAAATTGATCAGAAATACGACCAAATTTGGTTTCAAGTTCTTGGATAGAAGCTTGATGGTTCTTTTGACCTTGTTCGACTTTGCTTTTGAGCATGAAGAACTGATTGTTCATGAATTCATTCGTTTGCTTTTGAGCATGCACGAATTCACGCATGGTTTTTTCGAATTTAGATTCTTCATTTTTCGTTTCAGGTATTTGTGATTATGAACGGTTATCATCACGACACGATGTCAGACGGTTGTCGTCACGAGGTTGGTAACTACGATTATCATCCCTCGGTGGACGATCTTGCCAATCTCTAGAATTTCTACCTTAGTAGTTTCCACGATATCCTCCATAAACATAATTGGCTTTGGCTTTGGGACCTCCTATGGGTTTGTCATCTCACTCGAATGATGAATGGTTTCCACCACAATAGTTGCAAACATCGCGCATTTCTTTGATCTCTTTTTGGATACTTTGGAATTTAGAATCGATTTTGGTGGTGAGACCTTTCATCATGTCCATGATTTTGGAATTTACATTCGTTCCTTCAGCGAATGCAACGGTTTTTCGTTGAGGCTTGGTTTTGGAATCCTTAGACCAGTCGAGCTTAAGAAGTACACGGTCTTCTAGTAAAGTGTAAGCTTCGTTAGGGGTCTTATAAAGGAAAATTCCTCCGGCCTCAAGGATGCCTTGAGTTGTGTCATCGAGACCATGTTAAAAGATTTGAATGATATTACCACGAGACAAACCATGCCCATGACAACTTCGGAGCATGTTTTTCATTCGAAGCCAAGCTTTGACAAGTTTTTCTCCTTCCTTTTGAGTGAAACTACAAATTTTGCCTAAGAGACGATCAAACATGGCCGGTGGAAAGAAACGTCCAACAAATGCTTCTCTCATTTGGTCCCAAGTTGTGATCACTCCGGGGCTTAATTCGTTATACCAAGTTTTTGCTTCTCCGGTGAGAGACGATGGAAAGAGTTTGAGGCAGATTGCATTAGCATCGGTAGTTCCATAAAGAAACATGTCAAAAATTTCAAGAAAATCAGCGATATGTTTGTGTGGATCGGATTTAACTCGACCATCAAATTGATTGTCTTTAATCATCGAAAGACGACGACCTTTGATAGTAAAGTTATCTACACGATTAACGGTAACAATGGCGGCCGCGGGTGTAGGAGCTACAACCCTATTGGTATCCCACATACGTCGATCGTCGGCCATTGGAAATGGTAATTCAAGAAAAAGATTAACGATTAGATGGACTTCGTAAAGATTATCAATTAGTGGGTTAACGGTTTTTGGTATTCTTTGATTGGGTGGAACAAGTGGGGTTCTCTTTTTGGGAAATAAACTTTCGGGGTTAGACAATGGTGAACTTAATTCTTCGTTAGAAGAACGAGTGGTCATACACGAGAAAAATGAGCCAATCGAAAAAGATTAAAAGCCAAAAAGAAAATTAAAAGAAATGTTTTTTTCTTTTATACCCAGTAACCGGCGGTTGGGGGCTGAACCGGGCGGCTGGGATGGGTCTGGGTCACAGAAGACAATGAACCAGATCGGTTGAATAATGGACCGGGCGGTTGGGCTGGTCAGAAAGTTTGAACCGGATCGGTTTAAATGTGAACCGTTCGGCTGAAATTGACTGGGTTCAAAGAAAGTTTGAACCGGATCGGTTCAGAATTGGACCGGCGGCTGGGCAGGTAAGAGGGAAATGAACCGGGCGGTTTGGAATTGAACCGTCGGTTGGGTTTTGGTCTGGTTAACAGAAAGAATGAACCGGGGCGGTTCGGATTTGAACCGTCAGTTCGACTGGAACAGAAAGATTGAACCGGTTCGGCTAAAGGCTGGAGGCTGGAACATTTTCGGGTCACAGAATGTTTTGAACTGCGATTTCCTGAATGAAATTTTCAAAGAACTTTTAAAGGAAAATCTTAGGAACAAGAACAAAGCACAAAAATTATAAACTAAAACTCACAAAAATGTGATCAAATCCCCGGCAGCGGTGCCAAAAACTTGATGTGCCCGTTTAGAGTGCAAGTTTTAAATTTATAAACATGATCTACCAATGATTCAAACAAAACACATACGAGCAAGTATACTCGTCCGTGTGTAGTAAGAGTTAAAATGGTAAGCCGAGGTCGTTCACAAGGATTTGTTTAGTTTCTATGTAACGTGAGTTGAATATAAAATCGAGTTTTGTTAATGATTCTAATAGCAAACAAATAATGATGATGATGTAAATTCAATATATTAAAACTACACTTGCCTAGACTAGTTTGCACAATTCCCTTGATATGATTATGACAATGGTTCAAATTGATTACGATCAATAAATTATATGGTGTTCTAATTTGATTAGTTGATGTACTAATCCTGTTGTTTTCCACACTTTCAATCCTCGTCAAGATTTTAAAAGGAAAAAACAATATTAAGTTTTGATCACACAAGACTAACACAATTCAATCACTTGATTCGCTATCGTTTCACAAGTAATTGACAACTACACATTTAGTTTTCTAAGTTTAACCAAGTTCCCTATGAAATGGTCAATACATAAGGTAACACCTTCATAGACAAAGGTTTACAATTGATTGAATAACAATGCTTCTTTCGACCTATTACACCATTAACAATCAACCAAACTTGATAACCCTTTTGTTTATGAAAACTTCAAAGTACAATTCGATCTTAGTATTAGCTTTTTATTGAACTAGAACCATAGAGTCATAATCAATCAACATTCATGTAACAAACATCATCTAGGCAAGTACACAAGGCACTTAGCCACTCATGGCAAACAAAGAAATAACCACAGAAAATTTATCACTTGAAAACATGATTAAGAAGTCTTACAAAAGTTGTAATGATGATTACAAGAGTTAGGAACAATTATGAGATGATCAACAATGATTCCTTTGATGATTTTGATGATGAATGATGAATGTAAGCTAACTTCTTCCTGCGTTTTCTTCCCTTGTAGCCTTCTTGAGAGAGTAAATTGATTATGAGATTAGTTCTATATTAGTTGTTAGTAGATGTCTTCTCTCTAACCAAGCATACTTATTAATAGAATGACTCCCCTTGGCCACCAAGCAAGTTTCTTGGACACTAAGTGTCATTAAAAATCTGGACTTGAAGTAAATATGGTGTAATGATTATCCATATGAAGAGTTAGTTCATTAAAGATAGCCATTAAGTGAGCCAAGAATTGCATCAACCTAAGGTTGAAGTCTCAACTTGAGGTTCAGATTTCAGCCTAAGGTTTAGAGTAAGGATAGCATGGTAGCTTTGAACCTTGGGTTGAACTTAAGCCTTAGATGTATTTCTTGAACCTTTGGTTGAGGAAGCAAGCCTTAATTCATAGCCATCTTTGCATGTTACTTCTCATTCATTTCATCAACACTTGATCTTTTCTTGAGCTCAGAAATCTTTGTAACTTGATTCTTTATCTTTGATGATCTTCCCGAGGTCTTTATTATGGGTAGAATCTTTCGTTGTGCATAAGCTCTTGATTTAGCATCTTTTTCACATCTTTTTAGCTATTCCCTTGGACTTGATTGAACCTGAACCTGAATACACCTTTTATACCTTTTAAGCTTAAAATGTTCATAAATACAACCAAACGCAATGCACAAACATAGAAATAACGCGACTAAAACATTTACACAATAAGGGTTATCAATGGCCGACATGGTTGTTGAAGAAAAGCCTGTCGAAACATTTGAAATTTTCGATGACCTTTTTGCTTATGAAGCTCCTTCATGTTTAAGATATGAACAGGAAGTTAATTCCTATGATAGCGATGGATCTTTTTGGTATGATAGCGATGATGAAGATCCAACATTAGAGAAGAGGAATGGTGAAAGAGCTCCGATTATCATAACAGCAAGGCTACATTGTTGTGCAACAATGGCGATTATGAATGATGGGTCAAAACTAACTCTACCAACATGTGACCCTTTTGTCAAATTTTGCAATGGAGGGGGCCAATTTAGGTTGAGGTAGTTAAAGAAAGAAGCAAACATTTGGTTGTGCTTTGAATATGCAAGTGTGATTAAAGAAACATGGTTTCGTAACCACTTCATGGGCGCTAACTTAAACGAGAAGGTTGAATGTACGGTTCACTTTTGTAAACCGGCTATTATGACGTATAGAAGGACGACCCAAGCTTGGCCTACATGTGATCCCTTTCTCAAGAAATGTAACAGAGAAAAGTTACCTGCAGAAAATATGCTCAAACGTAACGAATGCGCATGTTTTAATGAACACAAGAGAGGACAAGTCGGCTACCATGGGATATCTTTTGAGAATTGGGTCAAAGTTAAGTTCGGAGAAGTTCAATTGAGTAAGCAGGTCGAAATTCAATATCGTGATGAATGGGTCAAGGCTAATTTTCTACAAGAAGATCAATATAGCTTAACTCCTTTTATAGCACCGACGGTTTGTATTAAAACCCGCTAATTTACAGGTCAGTACTATTCAATAAACTCGAATTTATTTTCTTGACATTTACTTGAGAACAATTTACGTATGACTTTTTACTTGAAGCAACGTGAAATTTAGAATATCTTTCAAGTGCACTAGGACTTAGGCTATATTTAGTCCACAACATTCCAATACCTTGCTCCTACTCCGGTTCAAAATTTTTAATCCCTGAAACAAATTCCTCTTCTTTAATTACTTACGATTGTTAATTGAACAAACGCTATTCGCAATTTAAATTTAACACTCGATATACCCAATACACCTAACGATTATTTTTAACGCATTTTTAAACTTCCTAAATTATTACCAAAGTTCCAAAAATATTTCCTTACGCCTGATGTAATTTCTTTATTCCTTACATTTAATTACGTATAATTTACATTAATCACCAAACCAATAACCGATACCTATTTCCAATACCCAATACATACAATATATACACCATTGTACCAAATTAACTCTTCTACTCCTAATATTACCCATATGGCCACCCCCCCCCCCTTGTTCTATAATAATTATTAGACAAGTTTCATACATACATTAAATGCAAGACACCAATCCTAAAAACATGGGGTTGCCAAGAACAAATTGGTGGCTTGACCACCAATTTGTCCCGCCCCCTCCTAGCCCCTAATCGGCACAACCATCACACACTAGCCCATGGCTATTTTTGACTCACTATTAAAGGTTTCAAAATCCCCTAGTATATATATGTACATGTATGTGTTAGTAACTAGCTAGAGGAAAAAAAATACATCACACACTCACTCACTCAAGAAAAAAATATATATTGATAAGTTTCATACTCTTTATATCTTGATATTAGTCTCAAGTGCATATGCTTGTTATCACTTTGTATATGTTAATAAACCTTATAACCACAATAATCTTTTAACTAATGGCTATGTCTTAAAAAAAAATTATCATGAGTAAACTAGTTGGTTATAAATCTTAACAAGATGTAAAAATTAGAACATGTCATATGAACTAGTAAGTTTGCTAAACTAGTTTTGGTGAATACTTTATTTACAATGAAGTGAACTTTCCATATCGCTAAGATTATTGTTAGATCGCTATTGACATGTTGAGAAATTGGTGGAAGAGCTAGGATTAGTTTGGAGTTGTTGTTAAGCGGTTTTGGATAACTAGAAAGCTAGGAAACGTGTTTTGATACTTTTAGAAAGGAAGATGTCCCATTCGACCTTTCACAGAAAACCCAGTAGCTTGTTAACAATATTAGGCTAGAAATATAGAAAATAGACTTTATAACGAAAACGTAGCCGCTTGAATGAGTTAAAACGGACTTATAACGAAGAAGATACGTTAGTTTTAAGTTGTGCGACGAAATTGAATTTTTTGAAAATATAGATACTGTTGGGAATTCTTAAGTTGTAAAAATTGATGTTAAAGTTAATTTGACTAGCTGAGACGCTATAAACAAGATAGTATACTTAAACACGAACCTGGGGATATATAAAACTTAGGAATCGGAGCTAAGACGAGAAAGTTATGACCTAAAGAAGTTACGACGAAATATAACCTTTGACAGCTTTTATTTATTTTTTTTTTTATTTTTTGGCTATTAGAAATCTGATGGAACATTATAATGTGAATTTTGGACACTTTTGAGTCGGTTTTGGCTGAAATGACGTAAACAAAAATGGTCGAACATTCTGTATACTTGTTAGGCGCGTTAGAGGTTTTCAAAAATACTTATTAACAAGACCACTATAGTTTAATCACGAGATTAACTAGTTACGTTTTCTAAAAAAGGCATACTTTGCTAAATAAAAGAACACATTCACGCAACTACATTTTTGACAATGAATATTACAACAACCATGTACAAGTGATATTATAGTGTATGAACTTGCGTGCACGACCTTGTTTTCGAACATAAGACATATGAATTATTTAGGTTGCGGTTAGAGTTATCGGAACTTATTCACCGTTTACCAAATTACCAACCGATATTTGCTTTACTGAGGTGAGTTTCATAGCCCCGATTTTTACATTATTTATGCACGATTTCTAAACCCTTGGGGTGGGAATACATTGCTTATTTTTCGGACATAAGTATTAAAACCGTTACTTTGCCTAAGTTACCGCATTGCCATTAAAGTCCCCTTGAATCATGAACCGTTAATTACTTGTAAGCGAGGATGTTGTAAATAGATCTATTTGGGTTAACACCCCCGTCCGAGTTGATCGTGCCAACCTCTCAAACGGACGCATATCATTCGGATTATTTCTGAGTGTCTGGCAAACACTTATTTGGGGCGTTGATTATTATTGTGCTTGATTGCATACCATTACGTTGAGCTTCGGGGTCATGAGCTTAGGGCACTGTATATTATTTTTGGCTATGACGTTATATTTGTTATAATTGTCTTGCTATTGAAATCTTGTAGTCCGCACTTTACTGTTTACTTAAACCTATGATCTCACCAACAATTATGTTGACCTTTTAGCGTGTATTCTCAGGTAACTAGATGATAATAACCATCTATGTATGGAGCACTTTAGAATCACATTTTGGAATCACATCATGATGAAGATTTTCTTGCATTATTTAGCATTTGGTATTGTATTAAAATCTTACATTAGATGGCGAACTCTGATATTATTGTTTTGTAAAATATTTATGTTCAAATCAAATGCTTGTTTTAAAATGACTCACTTAGAGGTCCTTATTTATTGCCTTGTACTTTGTTATCTGATAACGCTCATTTTGTACACGTTTTAGTCGCGTTATTTCTATGTTTGTGCATTGTATTTGGTTGTATTTGTGAACATTTTACGCTTAAAAGGTATAAAAGATGTATTCAGGTTCAGGTACAATCAAGTCCAAGTAAATAGCGAGAAAGATGAAGAAAAGAAGCTAAATGAAGAGCTTATGCACAACGAAAGATTCTTCCCGTAATAAAGGCCTCAGAAAGATCGTTAAAGATAAAGAATCAAGTTACAAAGATTTCTGAGACCAAGAAAAGATCAAGTGTTGATATGATGAATGAGAAGTTACATGACAAGAATAATGGTTTGCTTCTTCAACCAAAGGTTCAAGAAATACATCTAAGGCTCAAATTCAACCCAAGGTTCAACAATGTCATGCCAAACCTTACTCCAAACCTTGGGCTGGAATCTGAACCTCAGGTTGAGACTTCAACCTTGGGTTGATGCAATTGCTGGCACACTTAATGACTATCTTTAATGAACCAACTCTTCATATGGGTTGTCATTACACTTCATTTACTTCAAGTCCAGAATTTTTATGACACTTTGTGCTCAATTAATTTGCTTGGTGACCAAGGGGAGCCATTATATTAATATGGGAGACAACAATTTTAAAGAAGAGACATCTATCAATAAAGAACTATTAATCTTATAATCAAATTACTCTCTCAAGAAGGCTACAAGGAAGAAAAACGCAGGAAGAAGTTGGCTTACATTCACCATTCATCATCATAAACATCAAGGGAATCGTTGTTGATAACATCTATATTGTTCCTAACTCTTGTAATCATCATTACAACTTTTGTAAGACTTCTTAATCATGTTTTCAAGTGATATAATTTATGTGATTATTTCTTTGTTTGCCATGAGTGGCTAAGTGCCTTGTGCGCTTGCCTAGATGATGTTTGTTACATGAATCTTGATTGATTATGACTCTATGGTTCTAGTTCAATGAAAAGCTAATACTAAGATCGAATTGTACTTGTAAAAGTTTTCTTCAATGAAAGAGTTGTCAAGTTTGGTTAATTGCTAATAGTGTAATGGGTTGAAAGGGACATTGTTGGCCAATTAATTGTAAACCTTTGTCTATGAGGGTATTACCTTATGTATTGACCATTTCATAAGTAACTTGGTTAAACATAAGAAAACTAAAAGTGTGATTTTCAATTACTTGTGAAACGATAGCGAATCAAGTGACTGAATTGTGTTAGTTTTAGTTGATCAAATCTTAATATTGTTTTTCTTATCTTAAAATCTTGACGAGGATTCAAAGTAAGGAAAACAATAGGATTAGTATACCACCTAATCAAATAAGAACACCATCTAATTTATTGATCATAATCAAATGGAACCATTGTCATAATCATATCAAGTGGATTGTGCAAACTAGTCTAGGCAAGTGTAGTTTTAATATATTGAATCAAATCATCATTATTATTTGCTTGCTTTTAGAATTATTGATTAAACACGATTTTATATTCAAAATTCACATCACAAAAACTAAACAAATCCTTGTGAACGACCTCGGCTTTCCATTTCATCTCTTACTACACACGGATGAGTATACTTGCTCGTATGTGTTGCGTTTGAAACATTGGTAGATCGTGTTATAAATTTAAAACTTGCACTCTAAACGGGCACATCAAGTTTTTGGCGCCGCTGCCGGGGATTTGATCATGTTTTTGTGAGTTTTAGTTTATAATTCTCTTGTTTATTTCGTACTTTTTAAGCTTGTAAAAAAAATAAAAAAAAATAAAAAAAGAAAAATTTTCGAAAAATTCGTCCAGTTTTTGCCGGTTCAAACTCTCGGTAAAATTAAAAAAAATCCGAACCGCCTGGTTCAATTCTCAACCGCCTCGGTTCAACTCTCGATAAAATTAAAAAAAAATAATCCAAACCGACCGGTTCATAACTGAACCGATCTGGCTCGAAGTTTCTGTGAACCCAGCAATCTTCAACCGCTAGGTTCAATTCTAACCGGCCCGGTTCAACTCTCGGTAAAATTAAAAATTGTCCCAACCGACCGGTTCAATTCTCAACCGGTCCGGTTCATTTGCTTCTGTGAACTAGCCCTAGCCCAACCGCCCGGTTCAACTTGAACCGCCTTTTACTATTTATAATATATATATATATATATATATATATATATATATATATATATATATATATATATATATATATATATATATATATATTGTTTTCCTTTTAGTTTTTAATCCTTTTCCGATTGGCTCGTTTTTCTCGTGTATGACCACTTGTTCTTCTAACGAAGAATTAAGTTCACCATTGTCTAACCCCGAAAGATTATTTCGCAAAAACAGAACCCCATTTGTTCCACCCGATCAACGAATACCAAAAACCGTTAATCCACCATTTAAAAACCTTTCCGAAGTTCATCCAATCGTCAAGCTTTTTCTTGAATTACCATTTCCAATGGCCGACTATCAACCTATGTAGGATACCAATAAGGTTGTAGCTCCTACACCCGCAGCCGCCATTGTTCCCGTTAATCTTGGAGAAAACTTTACTATCAAAGGCCGTCATCTTTCGATGATTAAAGACACTCAATTTGATGGTTGAGTTAAATCCGATCCACACAAACATATCTCCGATTTTCTTGAAATTTGTGATATGTTTCGTTATGGAAATACCAATGCAAATGCAATCCGCCTCAAACTCTTTCCATCGTCTCTCACCGGAGAAGCGAAAATTTGGTATAATGAATTAAGCCCTGGAGTGATCACAACTTGGGACCAAATGAGAGAAGCATTTGTTGGACGTTTCTTTCCACCGGCCATGTTTGATCGTCTCTTAGGTGAAATTTGTAGCTTCACTCAAAAGGAAGGAGAAAATCTTGTCGAAGCTTGGCTTCGAATGAAAAACATGCTCCGAAGTTGTCATGGGCATGGTTTGTCTCGTGGTAATATCATTCAAATCTTTTACCATGGTCTCGATGACACAACTCAAGGTATCCTTGATGCCGGAGGAATTTTCCTTTATAAGACCCCTAACGAAGCTTACACTTTACTAGAAGACCGTGTCCTTCTTAGGCTCGATTGGTCTATGGATTCCAAAACCAAACCTCAACGAAAAACCATTGCATTCGCCGAAGGAACGAATGAAAATTCCAAAATCATGGATATGATGAAAGATCTCACCACCAAAATTGATTCTAGATTCCAAAGTATCCAAAAAAAAATCAAAGAAATGCGTGAGGGATGCACCCATTTTGGTGGAAACCATTCATCATCTGAATTTGATGACAAACCCATGGGAGTTCCAGAAGCTGAAACAAATTATGTTTATGGAGGACATCGAGGAGGAGGATATCGTGGAAACTACTACGGTAGAAATTCTAGAGATTGGCAAGATCGTCCACCGAGGGATGATAATCGTAATTCCCAACCTCGTGATGTCAACCGTTCGACACCGTCTCGTGATGATAATCGTTCATCATCACAAATACCTGAATTAAAAAATGAAGAAACGGAATTCGAAAAAACCATGCATGAATTTGTGCATGCTCAAAAGCAAACAAATGAATTCATGAAAAATCAGTTCTTCATGCTTAAAAGCAAAGTCGAACAAGGTCAAAAGAACCATCAAGCTTCTATCCAAGACCTTGAAACAAAATTTGGTCATCTTTCTGATCAACTTGCTACAAGACCATCGGGTACTTTGCCAAGCAATACTCAATCCAACCCAAAACCATCATCATCTGGATCTTATCGTCAACCTCAAACGATAAATGAGCATATAAATGCTGTATATACTCGTAGTGGTCTATCTTATGATCCACCACCAAACCCAAACCAAACAACCACTATCATTCATGATGATAGTGGGGATGAAGCAGATAACGAACCAAACGATAAAGAACCAATTCCCACACCAATCGTTAAACCCACTCCTCAGCTCAAAGCATATAAGCCAAAAATTCCATATCCTCAACGTTTGAGGAATGAAAAGATGGAAGAACAATATGGCAAATTCATTGATTTAATCAAAGAAGTTAGGATCAACGTTCCTCTTGTTGATGTCCTAGTCGGAATGCCCAATTATGGGAAGTTTTTGAAAGAACTTGCGAGCAACAAAAGCAAAATGGAAAATATTTCCGCTACCTTCTTGAATGAAGATTGCTCACCCATAATTGAAAACAAACTGCCGAAAAAACTCGGTGATCCTGGAAGTTTTCTTATCCCGTGTACTTGGGGAAATTCAATCACTTGTGATGCTTTAGCCGATCTCGGTGCGAGTATCAATCTTATGCCATACTTACTGTATGCGAAGCTTTCGATCGATACATTGAAACCATAAAGAATGAGTATACGTTTAGAAAATCATACTATCCAATATCCTGTTGTAGTAGCTGAAAACATGCTTGTTCAAGTTGGGCAATTCATTTTTCCTGTTGATTTTGTGATCCTCGAAATGGAAGAAGACAGCAAAGTTCCATTGATCGTAGGAAGAGCTTTCCTAAACACCGCCGATGCTATCATTCGAGTGAAAAATAAAGAGCTCAACCTTGGAGTTGGGGATGAAAGAATTTCTTTTTCAATTAATCAAGCCATGAAATATTCTCATGCGAATTATGACACTTGTTATAGCATTGATGCTATCGATGAAATAACGGAGGAAACATTCGATGAGTTGCTTGATGAAAGAATTAAGACTCATAAAACATCTGGTCAAATAAGCGATGAAGATCTCGACAGAGAATTCGCTGAATGCAGATAGACACCGAAGAAATTCCTGGGGAAGAAACAACCAACTTTGAGGATTTGGAATTCAATGATGAAATGAGAATCAAAATCACAATTGAAGATCCGCCAGTGGATCTCGTCTTGAAACCTCTTCCCGATCATCTGGAGTATGCATTCTTGGAAGAAAAATCTCTTCTTTCGGTTGTCATATCTTCAGCACTCAAAGCCAATGAAAAAGAACGTCTTGTTTCTGTGCTCAAAAATCATAAAGAAGCTTTCGCCTGGAAAACTTCTGACATTCGTGGAATTAGTCCAAACTTTTGCAAACACAAAATTAATTTCGAAAAGGATTCCATACCCATTGTTCAAAGACAACGAAGACTCAACCCAAACATGAAGGAAGTTGTTAAAAAGGAAATAATCAAACTTCTTGATGCTGGTATTATTTACCCCATCGAGGATAGTTCATTGATGAGTCTTGTTCACTGTGTTCCTGAGAAAGGAGGAACAACTGTCGTAACTAACGAACGTAATGAACTTGTTCCTACCAGAACCATAACTGGTTGGCGAGTGTGCATTGATTATCGCAAATTAAATGACGCCACCAGGAAGGATCATTTTCCTTTACCGTTCGTGGATCAGATGTTGGAAAGACTTGCGGGGAACAAATTCTTTTGTTTTCTCGACGGATTTTCCGGTTATTTCCAAATTCCAATTGATCCAGCTGATCAAGAAAAGACCACATTCACGTATCCTTTGGGCACATATGCGTAAGGCGTATGCCTTTTGGTCTTTGTAACGCACCTGCAACATTTCAAAGATGCATGATTGCTATTTTTCAAGATATGCTTGAAACCTCCATGGAAGTTTTCATGGATGATTTCTCGGTATTTGGAGACTCATTCGAGTCATGCCTTTCCAATCTTGATAAAATGCTTGAAAGATGCAAATCCGCTCATCTCGTGCTAAATTGGGAAAAATGTCACTTTATGGTGACAGAAGGCATTGTGCTTGGTCACAAGATTTCTAGCAGGGGAATCGATGTTGACAAAGAAAAAATAGATGCTATTGCTAAGTTACCACCCCCGACTAACGTCAAAGGCGTTAGGAGTTTCTTGGGAAATGCGGGATTCTACCGGCGATTCATCAATGATTTTTCAAAAATATCTCGTCCTATGACGAAGCTTCTTAAGAAAGATTCAGTCTTTGATTTCAATGAAGAATGCATCAATGCATTCGAAATGCTTAAAAATAAGTTAACAAATGCACCGATTATGGTTTCGCCAGATTGGTCACTGTCATTTGAACTTATGTGTGATGCAAGTGATTTTGCCGTTGGAGCAGTATTAGGACAACGTGATGGAAAACATTTTCGTCCTATTTACTTTGCTAGCAAAACCTTGAATAGTGCTCAACAAAACTACACGGTCACTGAAAAAGAACTTTTGGCTGTAGTTTTTGCATTTGACAAATTTCGTACTTATCTCGTTTTGTCAAAGACAATTGTATTCACCGATCATTCAGCTCTTAAATACCTTTTTGCCAAACAAGATGCCAAACCACGTCTTATTCGATGGATTTTATTGCTTCAAGAATTTGACATAGAAATCCAAAATAAGATAGGTGCGGAAAATGTTGCAGCAGATCATTTATCTAGATTAGAAAATCCTAGTTTAGATGAATTTGGTGAAGACGAGATTGATGATAATTTTCTCGATGAAACTCTTATGGGAATTGAAAACGAAGAAGTCCCATGGTTTGTAGAATTTGCAAATTATTTGATCGGAGGAGTATTACTAAAAGGTCTAACTCACGCTCAGTGTAGTAAATTTTTCACAGACCTTAAACACTATTTTTGGGATGAACCATATCTATTTAAAATGTGTCCTGATGGGATAATTAGAAGATGAATGTACGGTTTAGAGACCCGAAAAATTCTTGATGAATGTCATCACGGCCCAACTGGAGGACATTACGGTCCATCCACAACCGCTAAAAAAGTTTTTGATGCGGGATTTTATTGGCCTACGATTTTTAAAGAAGCTTATACGCTTGTGCAGAACTGTGATGCTTGCCAAAAGTCTGGTAGTCTTTCTCGTAGAGACGAAATGCCACAAAAGAGCATACACGTTTCTTAAATCTTTGATATATGGGGAATTGACTTCATGGGTTCTTTTCCTAAATCTCATAAATTTGAATACATCCTCGTTGCAATTGACTATGTTTCTAAATGGGCCGAAGCGGAGGCTTTACCCACTAATGATGCACGAGTGGTTGTAAATTTTTTGAAAAAGCTTTTCTCTCGATTCGGAATTCCAAAAGCTTTGATATGCGACAGAGGAACTCACTTCTGTAACCATCAAATGGAGAATGCTATGAGACAATATGGAGTCCGGCCATCATCATTTCGCAACAGCATACCATCCTCAAACCAGTGGTCAAGTTGAAAACACCAATAAAGCTTTGAAAAGAATACTTGAAAAAACGGTTAGGGATAATCCTTCCGTTTGGTCAAGGAAACTCGATGATGCTCTATGGGCGTTTAGAACGGCATATAAAACTCCAATTGGCACAACTCCGTATAGACTCATATATGGAAAAACTTGTCATCTGCCATTTGAAATAGAACACCGCGCCTACTGGGCGTTGAGGCAATGTAACCCTGATCTCAAAATCGCTGTAGAAAAATGATTCTTGCAATTGCATGAACTTGATGAATTAAGACTCCAAGCGTATGAGAATTCCAAGTTGTACAAAGCTCGAACAAAAGCTTACCATGATAGAAAACTCAGAATCCGGAGAGAATTCAAAGCCGGAGACAAAGTACTTTTGTTCAATTCTAAGTACAAATTCAAAGCTCCTAAGCTAAGAACCAAATGGTTTGGTCCATTCGTGGTAAAACATGGTTTTCCATCTGGATATGTCGCATTATATGACAAGCACGGTGGAACTTTCATTGTTAATGGACATCGTGTCAAACTCTATCACGATGAGGAGGAAATTCCACTTGAATTGTTTGATGAAAAGAAATACACTGCTATTCCGTTCATGGCACCTTTTCTCGCAGATTATAAAAAAGCAATACCGTGGGCTGTGGAAACCGGATACATCTGGGATGTTCTTCCTAGAACTTGCGATACTGCAAAGCTATATGATATTGATAAAACCGGAAAAGGAATAATAAAAGGAAATGTGGTTTATATTCCCAAGAAATCAGGAAAGAATCCCAAATATAAACCACGAAAGTGAGGAAGATTGAGTCGGGCTGATGACTCGTTAATAAATTTAGTGCTTCTCGGGAGGCAACCCGTGTATTTTAATGTTTGTTTATTTTTATGCCCCAATGGTTTCACCATAAGTGTGGGGGGCGTCACATAAAAAAAATCCAAAAATATTTTTCATTTTGTGTGTTTGTTTGTTTTTATATATGAAGATTACTGCAGGTAAGAATGCTTGATTTTGAAGATGTGGATACATTGGATCTCAATATCTCATTTGGAGCTCGATCTAGAATCCAAGGCTCAGGCAGTATCATTTCATTTATGTTCCATTTCCCTATTTTTTATGGTTCATTGTTTTTTCCATTGAGGACAATGTCAAACTTAAGTGTGGGGGGAGGAAATAGGAAAATGAAACTAGATTTTAAATTTTCCATATTTTGAGCCTAGTTTTTAATTTGTTTGCCCCTATAATCTAGTTGTTTTCGCACATTTAGGATAATTTATATTAGAATAATTAAATCAATCCACGAATAAAACATGTAATTTTTTTGAAAATTCGAGATGTGTCCTGATTGACATTGCAATCCATTTTTAGTATTGATAACATTGCTAGCACAATTATAGCCCATTCCACCAAAATTGTGTGGATTTGAGCCTATTCTTATATAGCATACATCTTTCATGCTTGATCTTTTTATGCGTGAGTGTGCCGGTGATTTTATTTATTCTAGAACTTATACTTGCGAATCATTACCAGACCGCAGTGAGATCACCTCGTATGATATAAGTGTATTCGTGTGATAAGAGGCAACCTTAGGAATTAAACCAAATGGCCTTCGATTTTACATCTAATGATATATTAGCTAGCCACATCGGTTAGTTAACCTGTAACACCCCAACCCAACAAGGGTAAAGATATCACAACAATGGTTTCGTATCAGATCAAAACAAAGCATACATCTATAGTAATACAAGAATTCTCAAAGATTACAATTGAAATACAGGAACTACAAGGTTACAAATAAGAATTCCAATACATACTAATTCTAAAAATTAACATCAAGTCATATCTAATCCAGAAGGGCTATCAAGTCTTCTAAGTCCAAAGTCCTCTCCACTCATTCCCAGCTTCCTACTAAAATCTGCCGCAGGAAAAGAAATGCGGCTGAGCTACGAGAGCTCAGTGAACAGATATAACGATAACAAACAGTAATAGAGAATAATGCAGAATAACAGAAACAATGGTCAAACAGATGTAATATGGATCACGGAGTAAGTCAATGAATAAACATAAATGGAAAAGAGAAAGGGATAGTAATCCACCACGAGCCCAGAAACAGACCATATCATATCGTAACCATAAATCTTCATAATCATATAGAGGGGAGACCTCTCAGATAATCAGATAATATGAGGGGTGTCCTCATTCTTCAAATGGATTAGCGAGCTCCCAGAAATTGTGAAGGGCATGCATAGCACACAGTACCAATCACCTCAAAATCGTAAACTCACAGTCATAGTTAAATCCACTAAACAGACAAATCTAGGATTGCAACCCATACGCCCCCAACTCACAATCATAATGGCCATAGTAGATAATATAAAAGGGACGGTGTGAGAAATCACTCACCCACACATGAGTCATGCCAATGGTGCATCAAAGACATGGCCAGGTTACCTTCCTGGCTAGGTAAACAGAAATGGCTCGGGTATCAAACTAAGAGTCAGGTCTCAATATCAAAACAGAATGTCATATCAACAGGTCGTGTATCAGAAGGTGCATCTCAATATCTCAGAAGTAAATATCAAAGGTTCACACAAAGGGAACATAGCAATGGCTTTGGGAAAACTTAACTGAATCATAACTCAAAATCAAATCAGGGAATAAGGCACCCTTACTGAAAAAGGGCAGAGTATCTGTACCCTATTGCGAAGTAAACAAAGATAAAACAAATACAGAATAGAGATCAAAGCCTCTCCTTCTTCACACCTAAAGGAGAAGAAGAACACAGAATCACTAGAGGGTTCAAGTTCAGATTACCATTTCTTGTTATCTTTCCACTTTAAGTAACTTTCTATTTTTAGCAGGTTTCTAAATTTAGTAAGTTTCCAATTTTAGAAAGTTTCCTTATCTGGTAAGTTCTCATAATTAGAAGATCAAATCATTATTGTTTAGGTTAAGTCATAATTGAAACATATTATGGACATAAAGTATGTTTTAGCAAGTTTCATAAGTTTAGGGTTTATAATGACAACTTTACATATTCTAGGTTTTAAAGGTAATTATAGCAAAGATGAAGGTTTAAAGTGAAAATATCATAAGTAGTTCATTTTAATTCTTAAGTTATCCAGATTTACATAATTAGTCCTTCAGATTCTACAATTTACAATTTACACCCTTTTAATTACATAATTTACATTTTAAGCATAATTACACATCAAACCTTTAGTTTTCCAATTTTACACAATGTACCCTTAATTTAATATGTTGTACGATCACACCCTTAACTTTATAGGAATTACACCACAAGTCCCTTAAGTTACAAGTTCACATATTAAACCCTTTAATTTACATTTCCAATCTTTAATTATTAATAATTACACTTTAGGCCAATAAATCCCTAAAATTACACATTACACCCTTATTATATTTCATTATTCGAACCAACCTTAACTTTCCAGAATTTACATCTTTGGTCCCCTTATTTTAATAAATTGCATTCGGATTTATATAATTATATATATTTATCAAATAAACCTTATAATTACCAATTTAACACAAATTATCCCTCTAGCATATTTTACACATTTTTCCCAGCTCTTATATCACCTTACAAAAATATCCCCATAGTTTGATAAATTACAAAACACACCCTTAACTATTTTCTTCAATTCGGTAAACACTTTTAATTATCAAAATTAAACCCTAATCTCCCAAATCATCTAGTAATCATTACCACATCATTTATATACAATAAATATTCAGATCCAACCACACAAACCCTAATTCGAAGGGTCTTTGGGTTTTTCACATGTTTTCTTTATTTTTCATGTAATCCGTTAACTCCAAAAATTCACCACGACTCATATAAGCTTCCAAGATTCTAATACATATTTTTCCCAGGTTATGAGATGTATAATGAACTCATAAAAATTATAGAACACGCCCAGAAAAATCGCATAGTATATTTTAGATTTTAGATACATTTTTTATATCAATAATTCTCACGACTTATTTAGACTTCTATAAAATGTTCTATCATTTTTTGCAGGTCATATACATTATATAAGGTCCAAATAAAATAATTATATCACCCAGAAAATTCGTATGAATTGTTTAGAGTTTTATTGCATTTTTAAGGTTTATAAAACATACAATTACAAACGATTTATAGATCATGCATGGTTTGAATTTAGCATTTTATATTTGACTTATATGATGTAGGGAATATGGGAAAAATACCAAGACAATTATAGAACGTGTAGAGATAGGCGCACGGATTTGTGTCACTCGGATGGGTAAATCGACAAAATGAACATCACCACGCTCGAACCAGGCAAAGTACGACCCAAATACTATTTTTTTTAGCCTCCTTACTTGATGAAGAACCCAATCAAATTGTATTGTTTCCTTATTTTTAATTTGCATTTAAATGTTTTTAGTTGTATATATAAAGTTTATATAATAAAATTAATATACATAAGTAATTTCGACATATACTTTGTGTCACAAATAATTTTTGGTACTTCACAAATGTCAAATGTGGTCGTGTAATTTATTTTACTTCGTATCTTAATTATCTCCCGAAGTTTAGAATTTATTTGGTATTTTATAAACTCATTAATCAAAGTTTTAGATCGTAGGGGCATTTTGGTCTTTTTACATGGTTTCAGGTTTTTGGGTTTTACAACTCTTCCCCTCTAACATAAAAATTTCATCCCCGAAATTTGCAGTCAAATCAGAAATGAAAAGGAACGGAAACAAACGAAGCCATACCAGATCAGAATACAAAGTGAGGATAACTAGCTTGTATCGATTCCTCAGTTTCCCAGGTAGCCTCACGCTCTGGGTGGTTCCTCCAAAGAATCTTTACGAACGGAATAACTTTATTTCTCATAACTCGCTCATGGCGATCCAGAACCGCTTCCGGCTCTTCAGACCAAAAGTTTCTCATGACGCAGATCAAAACGAGGTGGGTTCAAATTTCTCAGAAGGAGACAAATTAAGTTGATTTTGATCAGAAGGTTCGTGGATCATAAAATGGACAATAGGTGAATCTTCAGGAAACTTAATGGAATACGAACAAGATTTCCAACCAAATTGACTGTGTCAACAGTAAAGAGCTCTTCACAGAGTTTTCCAGATTTATAACTGAGGTCAACGGAATGCAAAACGAGAGTCCAAACTCATCCAGATATCTAATGAACGAAAGAAGAGTATACGCATAGATAGGATGGATCTAACGTCTCACTAATCACGGATAATCCAACGGAGATTCAAACTCTAAACTCCTTAGGTACTCCCAAAGATATCCTATGCCCACAACAAGTGCACGTTATATGATGTAAGTATTATCACGTTGGCCAGACGTCATAATACTGGCATCATATAAATATGGCCTCATGATGGTCATACTTTATCTCAAGTCGTAATCAAAACCACCTATCTTAATCCACCTAGTACTTCTACTGTCTCGGAGGTCAACCAAAATCGAATGCCATAGTCAATAGGGAAAACAAAACGATTTGCAAGAGTATCAGAATCCCCGATTGCCTAGCAGAAGTGGGGGTACGCCGTCACAAGCATCATATCTTCCACAATTCGCCAAAATCTCTCAAAACAAGGTCATCACCGAACATACAAAAGATAAACACGAACTGAATTGCTTCTAGGGAACTTAAATCATCAGAGGAACTTATTACTATATAACGAAACTTAAGAGGGTCAACGGAAATGAAAGTTAGTCGCCAAAACTTCTGCCTTCATAGAATCAATTCTTCCAAGTCTAGAGGGTCTGTTTCAAATATCCTCTCATTCTACACATCTAATCTCTTCAAGTCCAGTTAACCTGTCTTCGTCTGTCCATCACTCGGGAAGTGAAACCAAAATCGTGTACTTGTGTCTGGTTCATCAAACCTCCTGCAGTTCTTTTTGGAATGTGATGGAGTATTGTGGATTTCTGGCACGATCTTTGAATCTCTTCATCATCCAGTCTGCTTCCGCTCTCAATTCATCTTAGTACAACCAAGATGAATAAGGAAGTGAGACTGCATGTCTTCATCAGCTCCAGGTTCGCCATCTTGACTAGAATTTCTTCCTCCGCATCGCCAACACTTCTGCCTTTGTAAGGAATGTCTTCACTCTTCAGGGTAGTCTTCGTTGTTGTCAACTCCAGGTCAGGCAAAGAACACCGTTGTCTCAACAAATATCCATCTCCCTTCTCAGAAGTTCTTGTGGTTGCTTCTTCAGTCCTTCAAACATTTTATGAGGTCGTTTGGTACGGAATTTACAAAGATAGATCGAATCAATCATTGGCACGCGGAAATGGAAAAAAATGATTACGGGTAGTGATACGGTTAGGTTTACGATAGTTGAGACACTGACGTAGAATTTTCTCTTTCTTCTTCATAAACTAATAGGGGTATTCAAAGTAATCACTGAGGTGAACAAGGTCATATTCCATCCGCTTCTTCAATCTCTCAACTTCTATAGCATCATGGTTCGTCAACTGAGATCGGTTCGAATTCAATTTCACTTCTTAAACAGGAGGGAAACCCAAGAGTTTCATCAGAACCACTAGAATATTTGTACAACAAAACTTCCAATGCCAAGTTTTCCAAGAGTGGATAATAGGTGTCAGGGGACAATCAATAATCACGTGAGATCGAGGTAAATGTTTCCATAACAGCGTTAAGCTTAACAGATTGGAGCGGTTAAAGGTTATCATAACAAAGTAGGATGAAAATAGATTTCCAAAAGTCGCCTATCAGATATGGTAGTCCCTGGCAGCTTATGAAGGCCAGCCAATACATAACTTAAGGACCTCAAAATCAAATATATCAAGAGTAAGCGGATTCGTAGGATGAGTACAGTCGTAAAACAGATAGGTAGTTCATATATCAAGGTCAATTACATGGTTCATCAAAGTGTTGAGATAGATAAGTGAACGATTCAAAGTGTTGGAAACTTGTTTAGTTATTTTAACCAAAGTGGCAGGTAGATTGAAAATCATCGAACATCGCATAACTGTCAAAAGTCAGGCATACAGAATATCAGTTATCAGCATCATCATGCTCAGTTACCAATTTCGCATGGGGACAAAATTATAGTCATATCCTTCCAATGGGAACTAATTGGCGGCAAGATTCGTTATTCAAAGGGAGGGAATAAATCTCCCATATCCATGGTTAATAATCACCAGAGTTCTTATAGGAGTAATAATGGACGTTGCAAGACAGAGTAGTATCAGATGATACATTTTCATCCAGCACAGGTAATGAATTAATAGAATGTGTTGAACACATTAGGGTTAGATGACTTTCGGGATAGTTGGAGAAGTATCAAACAGATCGGAAGTGATGATCAAAATCAGATAGTGGTAGCAAGAGTTTAACAACCGGAAATCATGATAGGGAGTTCAAAATGGGTTCAAACACCGAAGGTGAAACATGGGAGAGTAGTCGTCAATGATCAATCAACCTATCCTTTATCAGGATAAAAAAAATCAAAGTTAACTATTCAATGAAAATAGCTCGACAACGCAAGTCTTATCGTTCAGAAGTGAGAGGAAAACATTCTTATACTCGTGGTTAAAACACCACCAGACTTCTCATGGCAACGGAGATGTTTAAGACGAACTCAGATAGGGTCAGAAGATTCATAGATGCTTATCAAAACAAGAGACAATTAACAGAAAGTATCAAATGCTTATCAAAAGTAAAAGGCAAATAACAGAAGGTGTCAAGTACGTCATCGCCAAGGAGATTTTCAGAATGCCCGTAGAGACATCAAAATGATTAACAGAAGGATCAGAGGTCAGAGTCAGACTTTGCAGACAAGGATCAAATAGTGTCAGGCAATTACTATGCAGTTCTTAATGCCTTCGAGATTTATTTAGGTTCAGGACTTAGGTAGTGCAAAACATAAGCTTGCAATTTTCCAAAAATGATCTTAACAGACTTTAATCAAAAGCAAGGCACGAATCAGAGTGATGCAGAAGCAAAGATGCTTAAACAAACGCCTTAAAGTCTACCCATTCCTCACTGATCAGAACTTAAGTTCCTATAGAGAAATCCTAAAGCAAATTCTTACAGGTTATCTTATGAGCGCCTACAGTGGAAACTTAATGGTCCAAATTTCACAGGTCAAGGGTAAATGTATTACGAGTCGCAGCCTGTCTCTCTGATACCATAAATTGTAACACCCCAACCCGACAAGGGTAAAGATATCACAACAATGGTTTCGTATCAGATCAAAACAAAGCATACATCTATAGTAATACAAGAATTCTCAAAGATTACAATTGAAATACAGGAACTACAAGGTTACAAATGAGAATTGCAATACATACTAATTCTAAAAATTAACATCTAGTCATATCTAATCCAGAAGGGCTATCAAGTCTTCTAAGTCCAAAGTCCTCTCCACTCATTCCCAGCTTCCTACTAAAACCTGCCGCAGGAAAAGAAATGCGGCTGAGCTACGAGAGCTCAGTGAACAGATATAAGGATAACAAACAGTAATAGAGAATAATGCAGAATAACAGAAACAATGGTCAAACAGATGTAATATGGATCACGGAGTAAGTCAATGAATAAAGATAAATGGAAAAGAGAAAGGGATAGTAATCCACCACGAGCCCAGAAACAGACCATATCATATCGTAACCATAAATCTTCATAATCATATAGAGGGGAGACCTCTCAGATAATCAGATAATATGAGGGGTGTCCTCATTCTTCAAATGGAGTAGCGAGCTCCCAGAAATTGTGAAGGGCATGCATAGCACACAGTACCAATCACCTCAAAATCATAAACTCACAGTCATAGTTAAATCCACTAAACAGACAAATCTAGGATTGCAACCCATACGCCCCCAACTCACAATCATAATGGCCATAGTAGATAATATAAAAGGGACGGTGTGAGAAATCACTCACCCACACATGAGTCATGCCAATGGTGCATCAAAGACATGGCCAGGTTACCTTCCTGGCTAGGTAAACAGAAATGGCTCGGGTATCAAACTAAGAGTCAGGTCTCAATATCAAAACAGAATGTCATATCAACAGGTCATGTATCAGAAGGTGCATCTCAATATCTCAGAAGTAAATATCAAAGGTTCACACAAAGGGAACATAGCAATGGCTTTGGGAAAACTTAACTGAATCATAACTCAAAATCAAATCAGGGAATAAGGCACCCTTACTGAAAAAGGGCAGAGTATCTGTACCTTATTGCGAAGTAAACAAAGATAAAACAAATACAGAATAGAGATCAAAGCCTCTCCTTCTTCACACCTAAAGGAGAAGAAGAACACAGAATCACCAGAGGGTTCAAGTTCAGATTACCATTTCTTGTTATCTTTCCACTTTAAGTAACTTTCTATTTTTAGCAGGTTTCTAAATTTAGTAAGTTTCCAATTTTAGAAAGTTTCCTTATCTGGTAAGTTCTCATAATTAGAAGATCAAATCATTATTGTTTAGGTTAAGTCATAATTGAAACATATTATGGACATAAAGTATGTTTTAGCAAGTTTCATAAGTTTAGGGTTTATAATGACAACTTTACATATTCTAGGGTTTTAAAGGTAATTATACCAAAGATGAAGGTTTAAAGTGAAAATATCATAAGTAGTTCATTTTAATTCTTAAGTTATCCAGATTTACATAATTAGTCCTTCAGATTCTACAATTTACAATTTACACCCTTTTAATTACATAATTTACATTTTAAGCATAATTACACATCAAACCTTTAGTTTTCCAATTTTACACAATGTACCCTTAATTTAATATGTTGTACGATCACACCCTTAACTTTATAGGAATTACACCACAAGTCCCTTAAGTTACAAGTTCACATATTAAACCCTTTAATTTACATTTCCAATCTTTAATTATTAATAATTACACTTCAGGCCAATAAATCCCCAAAATTACACATTACACCCTTATTATATTTCATTATTCGAACCAGCCTTAACTTTCTAGAATTTACATCTTTGGTCCCCTTATTTTAATAAATTGCATTCGGATTTATATAATTATATATATTTATCAAATAAACCTTATAATTACCAATTTAACACAAATTATCCCTCTAGCATATTTTACACATTTTTCCCAGCTCTTATATCACCTTACAAAAATATCCCCATAGTTTGATAAATTACAAAACACACCCTTAACTATTTTCTTCAATTCGGTAAACACTTTTAATTATCAAAATTAAACCCTAATCTCCCAAATCATCTAGTAATCATTACCACATCATTTATATACATTAAATATTCAGATCCAACCACACAAACCCTAATTCGAATGGTCTTAGGGTTTTTCACATGTTTTCTTTATTTTTCATGTAATCCGTTAACTCCAAAAATTCACCACGACTCATATAAGCTTCCAAGATTCGAATACATATTTTTCCCAGGTTATGAGATGTATAATGAACTCAAAAAAATTATAGAACACGCCCAGAAAAATCGCATAGTATATTTTAGATTTTAGATACGTTTTTTATATCAATAATTCTCACGACTTATTTAGACTTCTATAAAATGTTCTATCATTTTTCCCAGGTCATATACATTATATAAGGTCCAAATAAAATAATTATATCACCCAGAAAATTCGTATGAATTGTTTAGAGTTTTATTGCATTTTTAGGGTTTATAATACATACAATTACAAACGATTTATAGATCATGCATGGTTTGACTTTAGCATTTTATATGAGACTTATATGATGTAGGGAACATGGGAAAAA
The DNA here is from genome assembly GCA_021014915.2 of Artemisia tridentata subsp. tridentata. NCBI lineage: Eukaryota > Viridiplantae > Streptophyta > Magnoliopsida > Asterales > Asteraceae > Artemisia > Artemisia tridentata. The sequence goes on along the minus strand of CP139507.1, from coordinate 93,703,630 downwards.
TACCAAGACAATTATAGAACGTGTAGAGATAGGCGCACGAATTTGTGTCACTCGGATGGGTAAATCGACAAAATGAACATCACCACGCTCGAACCAAGCAAAGTACGACCCAAATACTATTTTTCTTAGCCTCCTTAATTGATGAAGAACCCTAGAAAAATGCTCCACGAATTTTATATGGCCGGATGATAGCTTTTGGAATTTTTGTGTGTGTTTTGGTTTAATCGGTAATACTTTTTAGGGTTTAATTAGTTTGTTATCAATAAAAGGGATAAGAACCGAATAGGGGGGGGGGGGGATGTGGGCTGGAAAAATGCAGGAAATTAATGACCAAATCAAATTGTATTGTTTCCTTATTTTTAATTTGCATTTAAATGTTTTTAGTTGTATATATAAAGTTTATATAATAAAATTAATATACATAAGTAATTTCGGCATATACTTTGTGTCACAAATAATTTTTGGTACTTCACAAATGTCAAATGTGGTCGTGTAATTTATTTTACTTCGTATCTTAATTATCTCCCGAAGTTTAGAATTTATTTGGTATTTTACAAACTCATTAATCAAAGTTTTAGATTGTAGGGGCATTTTGGTCTTTTTACATGGTTTCAGGTTTTTGGGTTTTACATAACCACCCATATGGACCCATTTGTTAGCACTTAATTTTAGTGCTAGATACCATTGGTACACCTTCTGAGCCATTCTTTTCTTTTGTTACACAAGAAAATATAGCAATCTATTACACTTTTAGCCTTAACCTTACCCTTAGTCAAATCTTGGTTGGTTACTAGCTACTTAGAAAGATGGTTGCTATGTGGAAAATCCTTGAATGTTGAGAAAGTTGCGAACTCCATGATAATCTCATGGATGATCTATTGGAATTATGATCGATGGCCGAATCATGTGGCCAATGAACAAAAAAAAGATAGAAAAGAAGAGAAGGAAAAAGATATAAAATAAAATAAGTCATCACAATTGTATGGTGACAAGAATAGCCAATGAGCTATGAAAGTATGATAAACGATCAAGGATGAATTCTCAAGTTCAAAAGAAAGTGGTTGATGTAGCTAGTAGCAGTTGGTTGTAGACTTTGACTATTTTTATTGTTTTTATTTTAAGCCAATTCCATAAATATATCCCATGTCTTATCCTTACCCTTTTTGACTTGGTAAAATTATCAAGTGTATTGACATGTAGTGACCATCCGATTTCTTGAGGAATAAGGTAACATTGCTAGCGAGCTAGGGCGTGTCTTGGTGACCATCCGTTATGCAAGTAACGTTGTTAGCGAACCAAGGTGCAATCTAGTGACCATCCGTTATTTGAGTAAATCAAGAATTCGTTGTTAGCGAGCTACTATGTTTTACATAAGATAGTTGCACATAAGTCTTATATAAACCTTGAAGCCTTTTAACCCAAAGTCCTCTTAGATGTTTACACTTGGTGCTTACGCCACGTCGGTGGAGTTTTGTTTCATATACATTCCTATGGTAATATTTAGATCATGACTGAGCAATGAGTGTTATTTTCTTATATACTCACCCACTAAACAAATGAGTGTTGAGTGAATTATACTTCATTCCTTTTTCGTGAGGTGCTTTAATGTGTTATCAAGCAAGAGAATCGTTAAGGTATTGTCAAACATCTCGACTTTTCACTTATAAAGCTTAAAAAGATGGATCTTAACTTGTACTTGTACTTGATAGATTTTCATCTCATTTTTAGAGTCATTTTCATTTATATCATGTGGATTCATTTATTCTTAAAAACTAGATTTTCTTGGGGGCAAGCAAAGTGTAAGTGTGGGGGATTTTATATCGCTCATTTTGTATATGTTTTAGTCGCATTATTTCTATGTTTGTGCATTGTATTTGGTTGTATTTGTGAAAATTTTACGCTTAAAAGGTATAAAAGATGTATTCAGGTTCAGGTACAATCAAGTCCAAGTAAATAGCGAGAAAGATGAAGAAAAGATGCTAAATCAAGAGCTTATGCACAAAGAAAGATTCTTCCCATAATAAAGGCCTCGGAAAGATCGTTAAAGATAAAGAATCAAGTTACAAAGATTTCCGAGACCAAGAAAAGATCAAGTGTTGATATGATGAATGAGAAGTTACATGCAAAGAATAATGGTTTGCTTCTTCAACCAAAGGTTCAAGAAATACATCTAAGGCTCAAATTCAACCCAAGGTTCAACAATGTCATGCCAAACCTTACTCCAAACCTTGGGCTGGAATCTGAACCTCAGGTTGAGACTTCAACCTTGGGTTGATGCAATTTCTGGCACACTTAATGATTATCTTTAATGAACCAACTCTTCATATGGGTTTTCATTACACTTCATTTACATCAAGTCCAGAATTTTTATGACACTTTGTGCTCATGTAATTTGCTTGGTGACCAAGGGGAGCCATTCTATTAATATGGGAGACAACAATTTTAGAGAAGAGACATCTATCAATAAAGAACTATTAATCTTATAATCAAATTACTCTCTCAAGAAGGCTACAAGGAAGAAAAATGCAGGAAAAAGTTGGCTTACATTCACCATTCATCATCATAAACATCAAGGGAATCGTTTTTGATAACATCTATATTGTTCCTAACTCTTGTAATCATCATTACAACTTTTGTAAGACTTCTTAATCATATTTTCAAGTGATATAATTTCTGTGATTATTTCTTTGTTTGCCATGAGTGGCTAAGTGCCTTGTGCGCTTGCCTAGATGATGTTTGTTACATGAATCTTGATTGATTATGACTCTATGGTTCTAGTTCAATGAAAAGCTAATACTAAGATCGAATTGTACTTGTAAAAGTTTTCTTCAACAAAAGAGTTGTCAAGTTTGGTTAATTGCAAATAGTGTAATGGGTTGAAAGGGACATTGTTGGACAATTAATTGTAAACCTTTGTCTATGAGGGTATTACCTTATGTATTGACCATTTCATAAGTAACTTGGTTAAACTTAAGAAAACTAAAAGTGTGATTGTCAATTACTTGTGAAACGATAGCGAATCAAGTGATTGAATTGTGTTAGTCTTGGTTGATCAAATCTTAATATTGATTTTGTTATCTTAAAATCTTGACGAGGATTGAAAGTAAGGAAAACAATAGGATTAGTATAACACCTAATCAAATTAGAACACCATCTAATTTATTGATCATAATCAAATGGAACCATTGTCAAAATCATATCAAGTGGATTGTGCAAACTAGTCAAGGCAAGTGTAGTTTTAATATATTGAATCAAATCATCATCATTATTTGCTTGCTTTTAGAATTATTGATTAAACATGATTTTATATTCAAAACTCACATCACAAAAACTAAACAAATCCTTGTGATCGACCTTGGCTTACTATTTCATCTCTTACTACACACGGACGAGTATACTTGCTCATATGTGTTGCATTTGAAACATTGGTAGATCGTGTTATAAATTTAAAACTTGCACTCTAAACGGGCACATCATTATCCATGAACGTTACGCCCCCGAAATTCTTTTCTGCTACTATCCAAATTTTGGGGGTATGACAGATTGGTACCAGAGCCAAGGTTATAGAGAACTAGGATGCATCATTGACCCTAAACTATAACCACTAGGTCACGACACTTCACAACATCATGATGTGCATACGATTACGATACATGTTTTTATTTACTTATTTTATATGAGTTAATTTTACTTATATGTATTTATATTGACCTGGTTTACAGCGACATGTCTTCACCTACTCATACCATTATCTTTGACTCGGATTCAGACATGGAGGATTCATCATCATCCACCATTGTTCCGATCCTACCAGCTATTCCAGTTCCTGCACCCTCTGGCGATGTCTCTGTGGAGACTGAGCCATTTGAGGACGCTCCGACCGTATCTACACCTCCTGTACCATCAACACTAGTTTCACCTCCAGTACGCCGTGCTAGGCATATCCCTGTAGTATAGCCGGATCAGATTCCTATTGGTCACCGCTATAGGCTACATGAGACTGGACCTATCACGCTCCGTACCACTAGGAAATAGGTATGATCTCGACCCATCCGTGTACCAGCACCTACTACTCCATCTCATCACCCACCACCACCATCATCTCCACCACTACCACTGATGAACTCAAATAAGTACATTTTATTACTATCATTTATCCTATTAATTTGACTTGTTTTACTATATTATGTATGAGGATTGATACTTAATCGTTTACTTTTGTAATTCTCAGGTAAAAACAAGCATTTGGTGAAACTTAGCAATTTTGGACTGATTATGGAGCAAAACATGCATAAAGTGAAGAGTCTACTGAAATGAAGAAGATCAAGACTAATCTGCTCCAGATGCGCCGCATCTCACTCATGACATGCGCCGCATCTCTATCAAGATATCACCAGATACGATCCAAGATACAAGAGGACATGCGCCGCATCTAATCATGGAGTTACGCCGCATCTTCTGGCCGTGTACGAATATTCCTGAATATTATAATCTTGGACCCCACGCGAAGTTAACTACATGCGCCGCATCTACTTACTAGATGCGCCGCATCTTCCCTCAGACAGAAACTATAAATACCCCAAGACCAGACGAATTTCGTACGCATTATATTATAACCTAAGTCCGAACAGAAGAACCGAAGGATGAATTCAGTCAAGGAGGCAGCACAAGACACACCCAAATCAAAGATACAAGAGCTGTAAGAAGGTGCTGCATGTGTTTAATTCATTAAGTAGTTTTGTTTTATTGTGTTAGCAAACTTTAATTCATCAGGATTGGTGGCTTGTGTAATGTGACAACGAAAGATTGCACTCCCTTTAATACTTGCTTTCCCATCAATTAAAGTTTATATGTTGATGTCTTTGGTTACTACTTATTAGTGCATTGATAACCTCTGTGTTTATTTGTGGCTTGCGGGCATTTGACTGCGGGACATAATGTGGCTCCCACGGTTATTACTAAATTGATCACTTAGGAATAACTTTTAGACATAAGTAATCATTAAGGGTTTACTCGCCGATAAGAATAGGACCAACGAGAAAGGGTTAATTACATACACTTCATATAAAGCTATCAATAAAACAAGTGACAATCTACTTAATCATAAGGACAGCCCTCTTATTGTCTCAAGTATCTATCTGTGTACGTGTGTGCTACTTGCTGATTCGTGCCTATTGGTTTATTTTATTATTTAATTGCAAACAAATCGTGCCAGTCTCTCAGGCTGAAACCCCCTTGCGTTAGGATATTAAAATACTGATTAGAATAACGAGATAATACGTTCCACTCTTAGTGATCGACACTCTACTTACCATTATCTTCATACTGACCGGGTACACTGCTCGTTAAGTGTGTGTGTTATTGATAAGTCGGCTAAATATAAATTTAAAACTTGAGTAGGCATTAAAACTGCTAAACCGCAACGACACATCACGCGCATCAACCACCATCGTTTACTTATCACCAGACTACCGCAGTCCCATTAGCACCATCACCCAGAGATGTTCCCGATACTTTGCTACCACCTCGCAAGAGGACTTTTACCATAGCACCTTCACCTTCTAATCCCTATGCTGAGGCTGCTACTGAGGCCTCCGTTCGACCCGGGATTCACAAGTGGGTTGACGCCCGTAGGTGGTCATTCATTATGCCTACTCTCAGATCATGGAGATACGCTAAGAGTACCCCGATTACCTTCGAGTTAGGAGAGAGTTCTGCCATGGCCGCCGCACGAGTCCTACCGGTCACCGGCGAGCCGATCCATCATACTATTCCTCTTCTGATCGCTAGGATGGTTTGCCAAGAGGACCGTATTGACCGAGCAGTCGGCCATCTCGATGAGCTTCCTTTGGAGCGAATTGAGACTATAGAGACTCAACTAGAGAATCAGATCATTGCACACTCATGTAGCTTGTACATTATTATCCTAGTCCCGGGGTGTGGGACATAGTTAGTACTTGTTGTCTTTTGCTTGTAGTACAAACAAATATATCAAGTTTGACTCTACTTTGCATGATTTTCGTTATGTTATTTTATGATATCGGTCTGCGTAACCGAAATTTTCATGTATTATATTCATGTGCGCTGTGATTATATTTATGATGTTTCGTTGTGGTTTCATTGTATTTATACATGCTGTGGTTGTATTTATACGTGTTGTGGATGTATATACATGTTGTGGTTGTGTATATTGTGTATGATGACCGTTTCCATTGTGAGTTCTCATTGTGTTATCTTTTGTGATTGTGAAGAATCATGCCACCCAAAAGAGCTACTCCTACTATGACACCCGCCCAGATCAAGAGACTTGTTGCCGACAGCATTGAGGCAGCATTGGTAACTGAAAGAGCTGCTGTAGCTGTAGCTGCTGCTGAAGCCGCTTCATGGGCAGAAACCGGAGAAGTGGGAGGAACAAATACTAATGGAACAAATGGTCGTAAGTGTACGTACAAAGATTTCAAGAGTGGTGATCTAGAAAAATTCAAAGGCACTGAAAGAGCCACTGCCATGATCTGATGGTTTGAAAAGACATAATCAGTATTCCTACTATGCAACTGTCCGGAAGATAGCAAGGTCAATTTTGCTACTAGTACACTCGTTGGGGAAGCTATGTCATGGTGGAATTCGTATGCAAAGCCCATGGGAATGGAGAATGCTCACAAGCTTACATGGGACGAATTCAAGAAGTTGCTGACAAAGAAGTTTTGCCCACGAACAGCAGTGAAAAAGATGGAAACAGAGTTTTATGAGCTAGTGACAGCAGGTAATGATATTGAGGCATATATCAGGAGATTTCAGGAATTGGCAGCATTATGTCCGACAATGGTTCCGGACACTGAGAAGCTATTAGAGAATTTCATTGGAGGATTACCTCACAACATCCGAGGAGATGTGATTTCTTTTGACCCACAAACATTGGATGAGGCAATCAGAATGTCTCAGAAACTCATGGCTCAGCTAGTGAAGAAAGGAAACTGCAAAGGCTTATGTTGCAGGTCAAGCTGAGAAAAGAGGTTACAACGGTACTTTACCCAAGTGCAACAAATGTCAAACCCATCATAATCCTGGAAATTGTCCGAATCCGTGTGGAAACTGTAAGAAAGTTGGTCATTCGACTATGGATTGCAAAGCTCCGATTGTGGTTGATAATCAGAAGCCCCCAGTAACATGTTTTGGATGTGGAGAAGTTGGGCACTTCAAGAATAAATGTCCAAAAGGAAAGAATCAGGGAAACAATAACCAAGGTGGAACAGCTAGAGGAAGAGCTTATGTCCTTGGAGGAGAAGATGTCAGGGAGGACCCGAGTGTCGTTACTGGTACGTTCCTCATTAATAATCATTATGCATCCATACTATTTGATTCAGTAGCCGATATAAGTTTTGTTTCTACTGCATTTGCACCACTACTCAACATTGAACCAACCGCATTAGACACTCCATATCACATTGAACTAGCTAACGGTAGTTTAGTTGGCACCGACACGATCATTCGTGGTTGCACTCTTAATTTTCTTAATCACCCATTCAATATAGACCTCATGCCAGTAGAACTTGGAAGTTTCGACATTGTTATCGGAATGGATTGGTTATCTCAACATCATGCCAGAATCATCTGTGATGAAAAGGTTGTTCATCTTCCTTATGATGGCGAAACATTGGTCGTTCGCGAGGAATGCAGTGGGACTAGACTCAGCATCATCTCGTGCATTAAAACAGAGAAATACATAAAGAAGGGTTGTTATGCATTCTTGGCTCATATCACAGAAAAGAAGTCAGAGGAGAAACGACTTGAGGATGTGCCAACAGTTAAAGATTTTCCAGAAGTCTTTCCAGAAGACTTACCAGGACTGCCACCTACTCGCCAAGTCGAATTTCAGATTGAATTACTGCCGGGAGCCGCACCAGTTGCGCGAGCGCCTTATCCACTTGCACCTTCAGAAATGCAAGAGTTGTCAAACCAATTGCAAGAGCTCTTGGATAAAGGATTCATTAGGCCGAGTTCATCCCCTTGGGGAGCACCAGTTTTGTTTGTAAAGAAGAAAGATGGATCTTTCAGAATGTGCATTGATTATCGAGAGCTAAACAAATTAACAGTGAAGAATCGTTATCCACTTCCCAGGATCGACGATTTGTTTGATCAGTTGCAAGGTTCCAGTTATTACTCCAAGATCGACTTGAGATCGGGTTACCATCAGCTTAAGGTTCGGGAGGAAGATATCCCGAAGACAGCATTCAGAACACGCTATGGTCATTATGAATTTCAGGTAATGCCGTTCGGACTAACCAACGCACCAGCTGTGTTCATGGATCTTATGAACAGGGTGTGCAAGCCATATCTAGATAAGTTTGTGATCGTATTCATTGACGATATCTTGACTTACTCAAGGAGTAAAGAAGAGCACCGAGAACACCTCAGAACAATCTTAGAACTGCTCAAGAAAGAGAAACTGTATGCAAAATTTTCAAAGTGTGATTTTTGGATCAGAAGAGTACAATTTCTTGGTCACGTCATTGATAGTCAAGGACTACAGGTTGATCCAGCAAAGATTGAGGCTGTTAAAGATTGGGCAACACCAAAAACTCCCACAGAAATTCGTCAATTCTTAGGACTTGCCGGATATTACAGAAGGTTCATTGAAGGTTTTTCCAAGATAGCTAAGCCACTGACCAAGTTGACACAAAAGAAACAGAAGTACGATTGGGGAGAAAAGCAAGAGACTGCTTTTCAGTTATTGAAACAGAAACTTTGCAGCACGCCAATTTTGTCATTGCCAGAAGGGATTGAAAACTTCGTGGTATATTGCGATGCTTCACACAAAGGACTTGGAGCAGTGTTAATGCAAAACGAGAAGGTGATAGCTTATGCATCTCGTCAGCTTAAGAAGCATGAGAAGAACTACACTACTCACGACTTAGAGTTGGGTGCCGTGATTTTCGCACTCATGATTTGGAGGCATTATCTTTATGGAACAAAGTATGTAGTATTTACAGACCACAAAAGCTTACAGTACATTCTTGATCAGAAGGAACTCAACATGAGGCAACGTCGTTGGTTGGAACTACTTAGTGATTACGACTGTGAAATCAGATATCACCCAGGAAAAGCCAATGTTGTGGCAGATGCACTCAGTCGGAAAGAGAGACTCAAGCCGTTGAGATTCAGATCATTGGGAATGACAATCATTTCACCACTACCATCAAAAATCCTCGAGGCTCAGGTAGAAGCACTCAAGGAAGAAAACCTACCAAGTGAAACACTCAAAGGAATGCAAGATAATGCAAACGGATTAGTAAGGAGATCAGATGGAACATTATGCTTCAAGGATAGAAGTTGGATACCTCTCTATGGTGGAATACGAGAATTGATCATGCACGAATCACACAAGTCGAAGTACTCTATTCATCCAGGTTCTGATAAGATGTATCAGGATCTCAAGAAGCTTTATTGGTGGCCCAATATGAAAGCAGAGATAGCTACGTATGTTAGTAAATGCCTTACTTGTGCTAAAGTGAAAGCCGAGTACCAGAAGCCATCAGGATTGCTTCAGCAACCAGAGATTCCCCAGTGGAAATGGGAACGCATTACTATGGACTTCGTCACTAAACTACCCAAAACATCAGGAGGTTACGATGCTATTTGGGTAATAGTTGATTGTCTCACCAAGTCAGCCCATTTCATTCCAATCAAAGAGACTTATACTATGCATCAGCTCACCAGACTTTACGTCAAGGAAATTGTCTCAAGGCACGGTGCACCAATTTCCATCATTTCCGACAGAGATAGTTGCTTCACTTCAAACTTTTGGGAATCATTGCAAGACTCATTTGGATCTAAGTTAGACATGAGTACCTCCTATCATCCTCAGACCGATGGTCAGAGCGAGAGAACGATTCAGACATTGGAAGACATGCTCAGGGCATGTGTCATTAACTTTGGAAATGGTTTGGCTAACCATTTTCCATTAATCGAGTTCTCTTACAATAACAGTTATCATACGAGCATAAAAGCTGCACCATTCGAGGCACTCTACGGTCGTAAGTGCAGGTCCCTAGTTTGTTGGGCCGAAGTTGGTGATGTACAACTAACAGGTCCAGAGTTGGTCAGAGAGACAACAGAAAAGATAATTCAGATTCGAGAAAGACTCCAAACAGCCAGAAGTCGACAGAAAAGTTACGCCGATGTTCAACGCAAACCATTAGAATTTCAGGTTGGAGACAAAGTCATGTTGAAGGTCTCGCCTTGGAAGGGCGTGATACGATTCGGGAAACGCGGTAAGTTGAACCCGAGATACATTGGGTCGTTCATGATTCTGGAAAGGATCGGTACGGTAGCGTACAGACTGGAGCTTCCGTCAGAGCTCAGCAATGTGCATAACACGTTTCATGTCTCAAACCTCAAGAAATGTCTTTCAGACAAAACACTCGTAATCTTATTGGAAGAAATTCAGATCGACGATAAGCTTAATTTTGTGGAAGAACCAGCAGAAATCATGGACCGAGAGGTCAAACAGTTGAAGCAAAGTCGAATTCCGATCGTCAAAGTTCGCTGGAATTCTCGCAGAGGTCCTGAGTTTACTTGGGAACGGGAAGACCAGATGCGACTCAAATACCCACATCTTTTCACCAAGACCACTCCAGAGAACAACATCAGCTGAATTCAGGGACTGAATTCCTTTTAGGGTGGTCGACTGTCACAACTCGTAATTTCAGGTCATTTTCCAAACCTCGACAATTTACTATTCATGAGTACTATTCACCAAACACTATTCACCGATCACTATTCATTATTTCACTATTCATCATTTTTGAAGTCAGTTTGAGACTTTGAGAAGTCGTCAAAAAATTTTACTATTCACATGACACTATTCATTCCCGGAGGGAAATCACTATTCATGGGCATCATTCATCATGTCGTAAACTAGGTTTACGGGTATCCAAATGCGCGTAACCAGTTAGGTTTGGCTGCGTATTCATGCATCATCAGCAAAGACACATCATACAGACTAGGGTAGTCTGCATATTATCAGTAACATCATTTCCATATCAGTTCATGCATATGTTTGTGTGATCTTCATTAACGTATGCTTAATTGTTTAATTAACGTTACCACTCAGTCATTTCTACTAACAGTAAACCCAATACTCCCGAAAATGATCCTAATATATTTTCAAGCTAATTATAATGATATAGAGATTATATTATTACTTTACCCGGTGTTTTTAAACCAATCGCTATATTTTTCGTTTGACGCTTACAACTCCGTCGTTTTACGAAATTTCAATCCGATTATCATTCTAACACCTGATTCTTGCAAGGAACATGATTTTACAATTTTTACAACTTCGTCGTATCTCATTTCACCTCGTCACGAGTTATTTCTAGTTAACTCGGTACCTGATAACACCCAATGTATACACAAATCAACTAATACTTAAACTAATAGAGGACACTTGGCAAGTTAACATCAAATCCTTCCCATCTTTTGCCATGTGCCACCCCCCCTAACCCCCTCCATTAGCCTAATACTCCCAAAACTCATAAATGAATTACTTGCCATTTTATTTCCATTCCACTAACTCAAACACATATACATAAACCATTAGCTAACAAAAAAGATCAAACCCCTTCCACCCCATCACCTAGGATCGGCCATAACCAAGAACACCATCAAAATCCATACATTTTTCAAGAACAAATCATAATCATACTCCATTTGCCTTCCTAGTTATGGATTTGTGATCAAACCTCAAGTTTATTACTCATTTCTTATCAAAACTCATCCAATCATCAAGTAAGTTTCAAGAATATGTTTTGATCATTTTATACTTTCATTTGATTCATGTATTCATGTATTTTCAAGTTATATTAGTCATCCATGCAAGATACTTATGTTTTACATACCACATTTGAACATAAACTCTTTAAATCACTAGATCTATAAGTTTCACTAATGATCTCATGAAATCCACCAAGGTTGGTGATGTTTAGGACTCCATGACACCCTAAGAAGGTGTATGGTAGGATTTGCGAACTTGTGGAGTTGATTTGAGTTAGTATGATCAAGTTTAGAACCAAGGAAGTGAGTTTTTAACAATCTAAAATAGGTTCTGTCCAGAAACATGTAAACAGGAAAACTCAGTAATTTTTGGTATATTTTGGCCTTCATATTCAGAAATTTCTTTCAAAAACGAAACCGTGGCCGCAAGAATCACTAAAAACCGACTTATAACGAAGGAGATATGATTTTTCGAAGTTAGACGACGAAAACTAATTTTCTGAAAATTTAGTTGCTGATCGCCGAGATTCAAAGGATAAAACGAGGCATTAGACGTGATCTAGACGACCCGACCCATTGATATTATGTTATTTCATGTTTATACGAAGCCGTGGATGTAAAGAACATAGAAAACGAGCTTGTAACGGCCGAGTTATACACGTTTGGAGCCCGACGTACCATGTTTATTTTGACAGCCACTATTAGAAAGTGTTCTAAATATTAAAACTAGTGTTTTTGTGAAACATAATGTTGTTAGCCGATTTTCTAATTGATCGAGGCGTGTACAATCGAAAGTTAAAGGAAACGACATTTATACATTGTTACAAGGTTTTCAAAAACGTCGAGTTTGATCAACTAACACGTAACGTGCAATATTTCGCAACTAGTTTCACGAAGTCAATTTGGACATATTTTCACAAGTTAAGGAAAATATTAAATTGCGATGAAAACGCTACTTTTTGCCGATAGAACACCAAACAAGGATCGTGGAGTACCGTTTCAACATGTTTACACAAAAAGTAGTTTATAACTTAACGAGACGTCAAAAGTGTATTTTTCTTCGATAAAAGTTATTGTCAAAACTAACAAGTGGTATCGTTAACATACGTATTTACATGTGTTGCATTGTATCATTGCTTACATTGGATCACATCATTCATGATAGGTCGTGGTTAGAGACCGAGCTTTATTTCATCATATCCATCATTGTCATTGTTGCTATATCATATCAGGTGAGTTTTCATAGCCCCGTTTTAAATTGTTTATTGATTTCTAAACTCTCGGGGGAGAATACATTGCACCATTTTCATTTGCGGACCAAAGTATGCAAACTCATTACATTGCTTAAGTTACATCATTGCCCAGATTAAAGTCCCCTTTTATTATCATGAACCGTTAATTGTTAGCAAGCGAGAGTGAGTGAATAGATCTATTGAGGGTGACTCCTCCGTTCGGGTTGGTAGCGCCAACTTGTCAAACGAACGCATTTCATTTCTGTCATATTAGAGTGATTGGCAAACACTCAGTTGGGGCATTTCATTCAGTCTAGCTTCGGGGTCATGAGCTTAAGAGCTAATGTATCATTTTTATGTGGCATTGTTTTGTCATACACTTTATACTTGTGGTATCCGTACAACATTTCATTTACATAAACCTATGATCTCACCAACATTTTTGTTGACCATTTTTAGCAATGTATTTTCAGATAATTAAGGTATCGCATGTTGGCTTGCATATGGACATCATGGAGTCGCGGAGTCGACGCGTCTCACTTTATATTTTATGCACTTATCCATCGTTTGAATTGTATGAACCTGTTTTATGAAAACTTGTTTCACCTTTTGGGACCTAGCTTTATAACTCTGAATGTTTTTAAATAATCAAACAATGTATTTTCTAAACGACACTTTAAGTCGTTCAATATAACTGTAACTTTGGTGCTATGACCAGTCGTGCCCCTGAATGACTTATTCCGCTGCAAGTCACGAAATTTAGGGGTGTGACAAACACCGAGCGTTTACGATGCGATTTGGGTGATCGTCGATCATCTCACCAAATAAGCTCATTTCTTACCCATTAAGGAAACCTACAAGATGGATAAGTTAACCAAAATCTACATCCAGGTGATAGTCTCGAAACATGTTGTACCAATTTCAATCATTTCAGATCGAGACAGTCGATTCACTTCAAGATTTTGGGAATTACTTAATGATGCCTTTGGAACCCGCCTTGATATGAGCACGACCTATCATCCACAGACTGATGATCAAAGTGAGAGGACCATCCAAACACTAGAGGACATGCTCCGTGCCTGTGTGATTGATTTTGGTAATAGCTGGGATACTCATTTGCCATTTATTGAGTTTTCCTACAGCAATAGTTATCACACAATGTTGGGAATTATCACAAGAGAAGACTTAAATATGAAGAACAGACTTAAGTCTGCTGGGTTACGAAGTTAAGTCTATTAGTTAAGTTTAGTCATAGTTAAGTTTGCGAGTTCATTGTTAAGTCTGGTAGACATAGTTACTTAGTTAAGTCTGGTCGACAGTATTTAGTTAAGTCTGTTTATTAATTATAGTAAATTCAGTTAGCTATAAGTTAGGAAAGGATACGTAGTTATCTTTATAGAAGATATGGTTAGATACGTTTATCCTTCTACACGTTTTGTATCTAGGGTTTCCTTGGTGTATAAAAGGAACCCTAAGGCATTAGTTTTGGTACGCGTATTGATTGTAAGCTAGTACGACATTGTGAAAGTTAATAGTAATACGAAGTTAGTTATCTTGTGTTCTTCGTTGTTATTGTTAAGATTCCGCATTAGCAATAAACAATCTATTAGAGTTTCTTACCTAGATCAATTTGAATTTATTCAAGTTGTCTAACAAGTAACAAAGGCTACTTGGATCCGTAACTCGTGTGGACCTACAAGTGGTATCAGAGCCTGTAAAGAGACTCTGAGTTCAAAGAAACACAAAAACCACAAACCCAAATTCACTCCAATAAACCCTGCACAATGTCTGAGTTTGAGTAGCATGAAAAGCCTGATGATTTCTCAAATCATCCCAGTGATGATGAGAAATCAACCCATGATGAAGAAAAATCTGAAGCTGGCACATCTAAACCACAACAAACTATCCCTGCAACAACAACCATATCCAACATAAAACTCCCAATCCTGAAGAAGGAAGAATATGACATCTGGGCTATGGAGATGGAGCACTATCTAGAGTATATTGATAACGAGGTTTGGAAGGTCATACAGAATGGGAATTCGAAGAAGAGGATTTCGGTTGGTAAAGATGGAGTGGTTAGGGTGCTACCACCAGTATCTGCTGAAGAGATACATGCTGTAGAAAAGGAGAGAAAGGCCAGGACTATGCTGCTGATGGCACTTCCCAAGGAGCACTTGAGAAGGTTTCATAGCATGAATGATGCCAAGGAAATTTAGGAGGCTATCAAGAAAAGATTTGGAGGGAATGCTAACTCCAAGAAGATACAGAAGGTTGCTCTTAAACAGCAATTTGAAGCATTCAGTGTATCCAGTTCAGAGAGGTTGGAAAAAGGTTATGACAGGTTTCTACACCTTCTATCACAATTGGAGGTTCATGGTGCTGCGGTGTCTGACGAAGATGCAAACAACAAGTTTCTCATATCACTACCAATAGAATGGTCAAGTGTGACAATGACCATGAGAATGAAGGAAGAAATTGACACCAGGACAACTGATGACCTGTACAATAATCTTTGGGTTTTTGAACAGGAAATTCAAGGAAACACAAAAGCATCTTCAAGTTCTACCAATGTTGCCTTTGTTTCTCAAAGCAAGGGCAGCACTAACATGGTTACGTCTGGCGGTTTTAATTCTAGTGGTTATGAAACTTCTTAAATTAGCATAAGAGAGAGAGATGCTCCTGCAGGTTTTGCTGATGAAGTAGTTTACTCATTTTTTGCTAAGCAACCAGAAGAGAAGGACTTCATCATTGAGGATCTGGAATAGAGCAATGATATTAAAGTTGAAGAGATGGATATCAAATGGCAAATTGCCATGATTACTCTCAGGGTTAAGAAGTTTTACAAGCACACTGGGAGGAACATTAGGTTTGATGGGAAGACACACCAGTGAGGTACAATATGAGGACTGTTGAGTTCTACAGGTGTTACAAACATGGTCACTATGCTAGGGATTGCAAGGCAAAGATGACTACTGATGGGAACAGGAAGAAGGGTTCTGACTCTCAAGTAGATGACAAGCTGGAGAAGAATCAGATGAGCATGTTGAGACTGGAAGCTGAAGCTGTGAATTGGGATGAACACACACAGGAGGAAGAAATGCCAAACCATGCACTTATGGCTATTGGTTCCAGTAATGAGGTATCTTTGTGCTCTAAAATATGCATTGATTCATACAATCATCTTAAAGCTTTGTGTGATGAACAATTAAAACAAATAGGTGATCAGGAAGTAAAAATTCTTGCTTAAACTAAGGCTATTAAAACTTTAGAAGCACAAATAGTCACCAATAAAAAACAACAAGCTTCCTTAAATGAAAAACTCACCTTTCAGGCTAATGAAATATATGAAAAGGATGAAAAACTTAAGAAATATAGAAGAATTGGCATGAAAGCAGTGAAAGAAAGGGATGAATTGCAGAAAATACTAGACTCATGGAAAGCTTCATCTAAAAATCTGTTTAAGTTAGTAGATTCTAGTTTGAGTTCTACGTGTAAAATTGGCTTAGGATATGAGATAAAATCTGATAAGGAGATTCTAAGCAATGAGGAAGAGATGGCTTTTAAAGGAGTCCCACCTCCATTAAGTGGAGATTACACTCCTCTACAAAAGGAAGAAATTGATGACTCTTTTTTTGTGTATGGTAAAAAGGGTCCTCAATATCCTGAGACAGGCAACTCAGATGACAAATCAAGTGAATATTCTACCTGTCAAACTAATGACAGTGAAGGATCCACTAGAGATGTCTCTGAGCAGTCTGAATCAGAATCAGAAAGTGAACCTAAAGAAGTTTCTGAGTCAAAATCTGTCAAACATAGTGAAACAGTTTTGACTACACCCAAACCTGATACAGATAAACCTAGTTGTGATACACACATAAAATCTCCTAAGAAGTCTGTAAAAAGTCAAGAGTCACCAAAATCTGATAGGAAGAGAAGAGAGTACAGGAAAACTACACATATGGTCCTAAGAGGTGTTTTGTCTGTGGTAGCCTAAGTCATCTAATTAAAGACTGTGATTTTCATGAGAATAGGATGAAAAGAGAGGCTGAACTTAGGAAGAAAAAGAGTGTTAATACTGGCCATATGAATGTTAAACCAGTTTGGAATAGTGCAAACATAATTAACCATGCAAACCAATTTGTCACAAGACCAGTACCATTTAATTCTGGTAGCTCAAATGTTAACTTTGGTTGGTTATCTGTTAATTCTGTTAGACCAAATTTTAATTCTGGTAGGCCAAAGGTTAGTTATGTTGGGCAATACGTTAGTTCTGTGAAGCCAAATGTTAATTCTGGGTATGTTAATGCTGTTAGACCCAGACAACCAGTTAATAGACCATAGGTGAATAACTATAATCAAAGAAACATTTTTTTTTAAATCACATTCACCTGTGAGGAGACCCATTGCAAAGACTACATCACAACTTTCAAACAATAATGCTGTAAAGGGAAATGAGGGGTCTGCTGTTAAGGCCTCAGCATGTTGGTCTTGGGATCCATTTAAGAATACACTTACCTACGAATCCAAGAACAACAGTGGATCAAGCTCATACAAGACTTATAAATATGTTGATCCACAAGGCAGACCTAAGCCTGCAGAGGCCTGGGTCCTTGAGAAAAACTAATCTCCTTTCTTTATGTGCAGGATCATCCACTCAAGAACATGGGAGACAGAGGAATATTTGACAGTGGGTGTTCTGGGCAAATGTCTAGTAACAAGGATCACCTGAAGGATTTTCAAGAATTCAAAGGAGGTTCTGTTACCTTTGGAGGTAGCAAGGGGCAAATTACTGGTAAAGGAAGGATTGTTGTAGGCAATTCAGAATTAGACAATGTGTCTTTTGTAAAAGAACTTGGGCTGTTTAACCTTTTCTTAATATGACAAATTTGTGATAAGCAGCATAAGGTACTTTTTAATGAATCTGAATGTTTTGTGTTGACTTCTGACTTTAAGATGCCTAATGAAAGTCAGATACTTCTCAAAGTCCCAAGACAATACACATGTACAACTTTGATATGAAACAACCTGATCCTGCAAAACGTTTTGCATGTTTGCTTGCAAAAGCCACTTTGGATGAATCTGAATTGTGGCATAAAAGGTTAGGTCATGTTAACTTTAAGAACATAAATAAACTTGTGAAGAATAACCTAGTTAGAGTTTTACCTTCAAAAGTTTTTAAGAATGACCATACCTGTGTAGCTTGTAATAAGGGCAAATAGCATAGGGCTTCTTGTAAGGCTAAGTTAGATAGGTTTGTTACTGAGCCTTTGCATACCTTACATATGGATCTGTTAGGCTCTAAATCTATACAAATTATTAACCATGCTAGCTACTACCTTGTCATCACTGATGATTGCACTAGATTTTGTTGGGTGTTCTTTATGTCTAGGAAAGATGAAACCACTCCATTAATTCAAACTTTCATTAGGCAGATAGAAAACCAACTTAATAAAAAGGTCAAGATCATTAGGACAGACAATGGTACAGAATTTAAGAATAGGAGCATGATTGAGTTTTGTGGTAATAAAGGAATCAAGCAACAATATAGCAATGCTAGAACTCCACAGCAGAATGGAGTTGCTGAGAGAATGAACAGGACCCTGATTGAGGCAGCTAGGACTATGCTAGTAGACTCACTCCTACCCACAACCTTTTGGGCTGAAGCAGTAAGCACTGCTTGCTACCTTTTCAATAGGGTTAGAGTGACCAAGCCTTAGAATAAAATATCTTATGAGCTTATTTTTTGCCATAAACTAGTTGTTAGCTATTTAAGGCCTTTTGGGTTCCATGTTACCATTCTTGATACACTCAGTGTGCTTGGTAAATTTGAAGGAAAATCTAATGAGGGGTTTCTAGTTGGGTATTCACTGAATAGTAAGGCCTTTAGGGTATACAATTTAGTGACTGTTGATCCCAGTTAAGCTTAATCGATCTTGTTAGTTATCCTAGATATGTATCTAAGATAATAGGTATAGAGACTGTTCTTGAACAATCTATTAATTACTATGCGGAATTTAGTAATTAATCTTAAGAAGAATTAACAATTAACACACAATAATTCTCTCAACGATCACCTCAATATGTTAACATACGGTTACTCAAAAGTAACAGGGTTACAACGAACCTTGAAGTGAATACAAGACAATACGTATGCTAACAATCGTATACTAGCCCTAACCCTAGATCCTCCTTTTATACTCTAAGGAGTCCTAGTCGGTTACAAAACTTTCTATACAAGATAATATCAAATCGTATCTTTTCCTAAAATATCTTAACAAACTATACATTATCTTATAAGCAGCATCATTACTCTAGCAGCATTATCATCGAAAGCTAGAAGTAGTATGATACTTAGTTAATTTCTTCTGACATCAGCAGCATTATGAATACACTAGCAGTAGTATGACTTTGCCTAGCAGCAGTATCATACTTGGTGTATTTTCTTCTAAGTACTCTGAGCAGTAGTATGAACTTCAAGCAGCAGTATCATCAAAAACCCAACAATCCTCCCCTAAACTTGATATTTTCTTCTAAAAATCATCAAGTTTCTTTTAAGAACAGATCAACACCAGGAGGATGCTTCCAAACACTATTTTTGCTTTGAAGTCTTTGATTTTAGCACCTTTCTATACTTCTCTACTAACTCATAGGCTTGATGATCTGAAAGAAATGGTCTCTATAACCTTAACCTTCCTGGTTGTAGCATTTGAGTGATAATAGTAGTATTATTGGTGAAGGGGTAATCTTTTTCCACCAACATATAGACACTTACACCTCTACCAACCAACTCATGTACTCCACAAGATTGATATAGATACCATTTATGAACCTTGGTAGAACTTAACAAATCCTTCCATTCAATATCTCTCTCATCTGGCTCAAACATATTCCTCAAGTAGTAATAGTGTAGCCTTTCATATATTATCTCTGGTCTTGTCTCCCCATACCATTTTTTGTACAGCCTCCAAAGTTGTACTAAATCATCTCTATCCATGAAATGTAACATTTGTGAGAATCAGATAAACTTTTAACACATTCCATTTGATCTCTTGATTTCCCACCATGGTTCACTTCCATCATGCACATCATGAGTATAAGAGATGATTGGGTATTTTGTTGTCAAAGGAACTGCATTGTTTATCTCAGGTTCTGATTGTGGTTTATGATTTGTAAACTCCATAATCTTTTTCATGTCATCTGCAGTCACTTCTTCAGAACTATCTTCAGAATCACTCCATTTCATTGGTGTAGTTCTCTTTCTCTTCTTAGCATGACTCTTCCTTTTTTTTCGTGGTCTTTTTACACCAATAGTGGACTCAGATTTCTCCTCTGTTACTTCTTTCTTCTTTTCCTCAACCACATCTTTCTCCTTCTCAACTTCATCAACAATCTCTTTCTCACTTGCTATCTTTTCTTATACAACTTCTGATACTTTAGAATTTTGAACACTTGACTCAGAATTCATGTAAGCATTTGGTGCCACTTTCATTCTTGTAACCTCTTTAACCTCAGCATCAGTCATAGGCTCAATTGGTCTGTTGAGTCTTGCATGAGTCTCATAGTAAGACTTTGCAACAGCAGCTCTACTCATTCCTCTGAATGCACTAGGTTTCCAATAAGCTTGGTTTCTCATATACATTTTCATATAATTATAATCATCAGTTTTTGAAGGTTTCTTCTTCTTGTACTCTCCCTTCTTTTGATTTTGCTTCTTTCTAAATTGCACAAGCAAATCATCTATAGCATCCTGTCTCTCTTCAGAAGTATACATTTCTCTTTCCTCCTTTTGAGTTTGCTTTGCTATCTCCCAATCTTCCTCTTCTATCCTTTTTCTCTCCAACTCATCCTCTGCTTTCCATTGAGCTGCCAATCTCCTTGCAGCCTCTTCATCAGTTTCACTTTGTTGTTCTTTGGCAGTAGCATCCATAAACTTGAACTTCTTCTTTGGTTCTTCAACCAAGATGCCCTTGCCCTTATCTTTTGATGAAATGGTTGATGATGTAGGTTTAGTTGTTAGTGTAGACTCTCTGATCACAACTCATTTGGCTTTTGGTTTTGGTGCAGATTTAGTTAAAGTTTGTTGTGGTGTTGTTGTTGTTTTGGCTCTTAGCATCACTTGAGCTATTGGTATTCTATCTTCACTAGATTCAGAATCAACAGCATTCTTTTCTTCAGCAGTAGAATGCTTATCTGTACCAGCAGCAGAATCTTTAACTCCATCAGTAGGTTAATTTGCACTGGCAGCAGTATGTTCTGCTCTAGCAACAGAATCATCTTGTGCCTTCTCTTCAACAATATCAGCAACAGCATCACTCCTAACATTCTTTTAAATTGCTTCTAACACAACTTCTTTCCCAAACCTATCTTTCACCACAAATTCTTGAACCTAAGGTCATCACCGACACAGTTGTGGGCAACCATTTCCTGTAGAAACTAAGAACGTGCTAAAGATAGTGTCTTGGATCGTTTTGAGCCTTAGGGTTCAACAATAACAATGAATATTAATGCACAGCGGAATAAGAACAAATCAAAGTTATTGACACAAAGTTTCTTTTTAACACTTTTCGCCTCAATATTATTTGATCAGAATAATATGGTTACACTAATCTTGTAACCGGAATCAAGAGATTCTTGAAGCGACTAACAACTCTAGTCTAGTCTAGGCGTTTACAATTTACTACGCCCTAGACACACACACACACACTTTTCTGTATTCTACATTGTGGAAGACTTAATAAAAAATAATTCCCTTGATCTCTTTATATAGAGAGATATTAGGGTTTACAAAAGATATTCCTAATATATTAAAAGATTTGTAGTAATCTTTTCTTTTATTGAGGTTTCATCCTTTGTCACTTTAAGCCCCTTGTGTTTCATTCTTATATTTATTTTGTCTCATCAAATCAAGAATCCCAACAATCTTCCCCTATTTGATGATTAACAAAAAAACAAAGTCGTGTACGAAATTCCCTAGACGTAGTAGAGAAATTGAGATGTAATCATCTCCCTGAATGAAAAAATTTGTCTTCCTCTTAAACCATGCCATGCCACTCCAACATCTCTTCCCCTTTTTGTTATCAACAAATAGGGAATGTATGCAAATAATGATCTTGACCACCACGAACCAATATCACAAACTTCCAACCCAAGTCTTCCAATGTTTCAAATTGCCCTCCATGATGCACAAATACGAATAATGAATCCAAAACAATAGAAACTCCAACTAGCAGTAGTAATGATGATCAATAGTAGTAAAAAAAAACACTTCCCCTCGAGTAGTGCATGAACATCAAATGATTCTTCAAATCTACAGGCTTTATATACTGTTAAAGAAAAATAATCATCACCAATTTGATGTTGAAGTAGAAGAAACCAACCCTGTGTCTTATGCCTTGTACTAAATACGACTTCGAACTTATACTCCACGTATAGGGAGACCACAATCTCGTGACAATAATCACTGAGCTCAATAACGTAACTCCTTCAATTGTTTTGTCAATTCGTAGTCACCTTGATGAACAAACAAGTTATCTTTAAAGTGTAACACCCACCTTAAGATATAATAAGACACAACCTTGATAAATTCCACTGCATCATCAAAGAAGCAACAAAAACTCCTCTTCTCCAATAAGAAAATTAACTCGAGCCTTTTAAAACTTTAACGAACTGAAAACAAATTCCAATCTTCTTTGTGTGTGTGAACTTCCCATGTGTGTGTGTAAAATCTCCAATCAACTATACATGCTTCCCCTCACTGCTCGTAACTCAATCATATATCTCAAACCAAACACTACTAGCATCAAATTTAATGTACATCAATAGCAGTAGAATCATATAAAGCTAGCAGTAGTATCAATATATAGAGCAGTAGAAACAAATACCACTAGCAGCAGAATAAATTATAAATAGCAGCAGTATGATTGACGACATCAGCACAAACTCCATTCAACGAGCAGCATTATTAAAACCAAATTCTCACATGCTACTCATAATTCCACCGATGAATCAATAAAGCAATATGAGTTTAAATATCCTATGAATATCATTCACTAAGAGACAACACCATCAATAAATTCACCTCGTATCACTCATCAATTTGAAAAACACGACAGACCCATGTGAATATGACAATTTTATATTGCACCGATCACCAATCAGCAATTCTTCCGATCCATAATTGATCAAAACAGTACGAGGTAATTAATTCACATCTATCACCGACCTTAGCAGAAAGCGACATCTTTAACTCACCATTTATTATATCAAACTTTGAATCAGTATGAGAGAAATCCATAGCAATATAACAACCAAAGAAGTGAATTGATTGCATGCAGTCAACGACAATTTAAGTTAAATAAACTACTGACCAGCAATACATAAAGTCTTCGTCCAAGATTCTTATGATTTGATGAGAAAACAATAAACTCTTCGTCCAATCAAATAAACCGAATCTTGAATCCTTTATCAAACCGACCCACATGTGCACTTAACGACAATCAATTAATCCCAAAATTTAATAATCAACACAGATCCATGAACAATTAAACCATCGACCAATTAATTCAAACAATAATAAGTCCCTCATCTTTCATTGTTTTGTCTTATCAACTCAATATAATTCCCAACAGTGACCAAGAGGGTAGAAGAGAATATTCAGGTCAATTTTCTTGAGGAAAAACCCAATGTGAAGGGATTAGGTCATAGATGGATGTTTGATATTGACTATTTAACTGATTCTATGAACTATATTCCTGTCTCTAAGGAGAATCAAGCGAACCCTCATGCAGGTTCCATAGAATTAACTAACAATGCAGGTACCCAAGTTACTTCTGATGCAAGCACTGCTGAGCCAGACAAGGAGATTGAGGAGCTTATTGTGATTCCTACCACAGAAGTCAAACATGTTGCAGCTGATGAAGGAACAAAGAAATCTTCTCCAAAGAAGAAAGAGACTGTGAACAAGCCTCAAGCAGAAAGGAAAGAGGCTTCTCCTACCAAAGTTACAGAAGATATTTCATCCTTCAGAGAAGAAATGAATGCTTTGGCTGACAAACATCTTGGGAAGAAGGCTACCAGTACTAACTTGGTTAAGTCTGGTAGTGAGTTCAATAATTCTGCTACCAGTACTAACTTAGTTAATTCTGGTAGTGATGCTGTTAATTCTGCTGATCCTGATTCTACTCCAAAAGATGATTTTGATGATTCTGAGATGCCAGAACTTGAGTTCTTTGATAATCCAAGTGATGAAATTTTTGATGGGGCTTCTTATGATGAATAAGGGGTAATCACTGATTTCAACAACTTACCCACAGAAGTAGATATAAGTCCAGCTCCAACACTCAGAATTCACAACATTCATCCTAAAAGTCAGATAATTGGTGATCCTAAATCAGCTGTTCAAACCAGAAGTAAAGTGCAAAAGCTTCCTGAATCTCATGCACTTATCAGCCTTATTAAGAAGCAGCAAAGGGTCAACCACAAGGACCAACAACATTGTCTGTTTACTTGTTTCCTTTCTCAAAAGGAACCTACCAAGGTCTCTGAAGCACTTAAAGATGAGAGTAGGGTGGAAGCAATGCAGGAGGAGTTGTTACAGTTCAAATTGTAAAAAGTTTAGGTTCTGGTAGTTCTACCTAATAGGGCTAAAGTAATAGGCACAAAGTGGGTCCTCAGAAACAAAAGGGATGAAAGAGGAGTTGTTGTTAGGAACAAGGCAAGATTAGTAGCACAAGGGTATATACAGGAGGAGGGAATAGACTATGATGAGGTTTTTGCTCCTGTAGCCAGAATTGAGGCTATCAGGTTATTTTTAGCCTATGCATCATATATGGGGTTCATAGTCTATCAGATGGATGTCAAGAGTGCCTTTCTGTATGGCACTATAGAAGAAGAGGTGTATGTACACCAACCTCCTAGCTTTGTTGATCCTGCTCACCCCAAGAAGGTATACAAAGTCATTAAAGCTTTGTATGGTCTCCATCAAGCTCCTAGAGCTTGGTATGCAACACTCTCCAACTTCCTTGAAGAGCATGGGTACAAAAGAGGTGTGCTAGACAAGACCTTGTTCATCAAAAGGAACAAGAAGGATATCATCCTAGTCCAAGTTTATGTGGATGATATCATTTTTGGTTCTACTAAAAGGTCTTGGTGTGAGGAGTTTGAGGCATTAATGAAGGGAAGGTTCCATATGAGTTCAATGGGTGAGCTCACATTTTTCCTAGGACAGCAAGTGAAGCAAAAAGAAGATGGACTCTTTATCTCTCAAGACAAGTATGTTGCTGAGATTTTGAAGAAGTTTGAATTTACAAATGTGAAGACTACAGTCACTCCCAAAGAAAACAAGGTGCCATTGACAAAGGATGAAGATGTTGATGATGTGGATGTGCACCTCTATAGATCAATGATAGGTTCTCTAATGTATCTAACAGCCTCTAGGCCTGATATTATGTGTGTAGTCTGTGTTTGTTCTCGTTTTTAGGTTACTACCAAGACTTCACATCTTCATGTTGTGAAGAGAATATTTAGGTACCTAAAGGGAAAACCCAATTTGGGCCTTTGGTATCCTAAAGAGTCATCTTTTGACCTGGAAGGCTATTCAGATAGTGACTATGCAGGAGCAAGTCTTGATAGGAATCCACAACAGGAGATTGTCAATTCCTTTGAAGAAGATTGATTTCCTGGCAATGCAAGAAGCAGACCATTGTGGCTACATCAACAACAGAAGCTGAGTATGTAGCAGCTGCCAATTGTTGTGGACATGTCTTGTGGATTCAGAATCAAATGCTGGATTATGGTTTGAACTTTATGAACACTGTAATTCACATAGATAATGAGAGCACTATCTGTATAGTTAAGAACCCTATGTACCACTCTAAAACTAAGCATATAGAAATAAGGCATCACATCATAAGGGATTGCTTTGAAAAGAAACTAATTAGGGTGGAAAAGATACACACAGACTTCAATGTGGCAGACCTATTAACCAAAGCCTTTGATTGACCTAGGTTTAATTACTTAGTGGTTAATATTGGTATGATGAACCCATAGCTGGAATTAAGG
This sequence comes from Artemisia tridentata subsp. tridentata, assembly GCA_021014915.2. Lineage (NCBI taxonomy): Eukaryota > Viridiplantae > Streptophyta > Magnoliopsida > Asterales > Asteraceae > Artemisia > Artemisia tridentata. The sequence goes on along the minus strand of CP139507.1, from coordinate 93,677,561 downwards.
GGAGGTAAAATGTAGAGTTTGTATATTAGAACCAGTACTTAGTAATTTTAATTCTGGTAGTCTTAGAAGTTAATTCTTGTAGTAGAGTTAATTCTCGTAATTCGTGTTTTTGCTTTTGATTGTAAAATCGGTTGTTTGTATGTCTTTCTTGGTTTTTCTTGGTGTTGGGACTAACTTTTGCAGGAAACACATGGATTGATGATGATCAGAAGCCTTGCTATTGCTTTTTATGAGTGTTTGTTTGATCCTTTGGTTAAGTCTGGTGAGTTAGTGGTTAAGTCTGGTAGAGTTAAAATGTAAAAATATATTTTTTTACCGTTAGGTCTGGTCGTACATTTAATTATTTTCCTATTTAAATATTACCGTTGATATTTTTTTTTTGGGAAAACGAAGTATATATGGATGAGATTTAATTACTGTTTCATCTTTATCCATTATCTACTTCTAATTTTAAAATCTTAATTTTCGGCCAAGATTACTCTGTTTTTAACCGCCAGTATAAACCCTAAAGTCAATAGTCAACCAGCACTTACCAATCATCAATGGCTTCTCTAAAGTTTTGTGACAAGCACAACCAGGTTGGTTTCTTGAAGAAACCAAACAAAAGGGAAGGTTTCGAGCAGATTGTGGATTTCTTGAGAGGTTCTTCCATTCGGTATGCTTTAACTCATAATCCTACAATCTATGCTTCCCCTGTTACCTCTGAAACTCTTGCTGATGGGACACCACAGTTAAGGGCAATAATAGATACACATGAATTCTTTATCACTGAAGCATCCATAAGGAGTAGTCTTCAATTGGATGATGCTTCAGGGGATTATATATTGCCTAATAATGAACTTTTAGAGGATATGAGAACCATAGGCTATCCCACTGATGGTACTTTTACTTTTTGGAAGAACTTTTTCTCACCTTAGTGGAAATTTTTAACTTCACCATTTGCTACATTGCCTAAGTCCCAAGAGTGGAGGATGGGGTCAATTTGGAAGCAATATTACTTCAGCATTGGTTTGTTTTTCACTTGGAAAGCCTTTTAACTTTACAAAACTTATTTTTTATGGCATGGTAGCCAATGTACACAGTAAGCACAAATTTCTAATGTATCGTCGATTTCTACAAATGATTTTGAATTTTGAAACCGATAATAAAATGCAGACTTATGAAAGTGTGGCTTTTAAAGATAAAATCTTTGCAAATATGAAAAGGGGTTTTTTTGGGGCACATTGGCCACTTTTGCTTGCTATGCTTTCTGGTACAACTAACATTGCAGGTACATCTAGTGCTGCACAAGTGGAGCCAACCCATGAGGAGAAAACCTAGGAACAACCCAGGTCACCCACACCCACACCACAACCAAGTCCATCATCATCTTAACCCAGAGTACCTACACCCACACCACCTTCACCACCACAGCAAACTCAGGTTCCAAGTCCTACTCAGGAGGAGGAATCTACTTCTATGACTGTGGAAGGTCTTCTGCAATTGGTGCCTACTTTGGTTGATAGAGTAACAGCATTGGAGAAGGCCAACAAAGCTTTGAGTGGGGCTGTTGTGACATTATTCAGGAAAGTGAAGAAAATGGAGAAAGTCATGAAAGACAAGGGGGTTGATTTTGATGACCAAGAGGGTGCTGATGAAAATTCTTCCAAACAGGGGAGGAATTTGGACGAAGAACAGACTTTTAAGACTCCAGCTTAGGATAAACCAACTAAAGGTGCAGATATAAGTCCTGAAGGAATGGAAGCAGCAAAAACATTAGCCCAATCTCAGAGCAAAATTCAACAAGACAACAAGAAAAGAAGGCTAAAAAGAAAGTTGATAATTGATGAAGAGATTAATTCTGATGAGGAGATTATTAAGTCGGCTGAGGTTATTAATTCTGGTAATGAAAAAGATAAGTCTGATGGTATTAAGTCTGGTGGTGTTAATACTGATCAAGTTAAGTCTGGTGAAGAATCTGATGTTGTTAAGTCTGATCAAAGGGAAGGAAAGCAGATCTTGATTGAAACTCCTCAACCAAAGAAGTCAAAGAAGCATCAAAGAGAAGAGGAAGCATCTCTAGCTAAGATTGCTAGGATACAAGCAGCAAAACAAGCAGAGATAGATAAAGAGGAGGAGTAAAAGAGGCAAGATGAGATGCTTGCAAAGAAGTTGTCAGAAGAGTCTACTGATGATCCACTTATGTCAATGATTCAAGATGATGATGAGTTGAGAGAAAAATTGGAGGAGCTTAAAGCCATTGAAGGTCTGACAGCAGAGGAAAGAGCCAAACAACTAGCAGAATTCATCAATGCTAGAAGGAATTCAGATACCTTGGGTGATTTTATGGAAAAGATCAAGCAGACTCAAAAGGAGAGTGGTGCTAGAAAGAAGCTCTCTAAGCAAGAGAAGATACATGATATAAAGATGTATCTGAAGAACATGATGCACTCAACCTTTGAAAAGATGAAAGGAAGATCCTATGAAGAGACAAAAGGTGACAGAGTCTGAGCCTGTTATTAAAGTTGAGAAAGTGGTTGAAAAAGCATCTGAGGCTGAGAAGGGATCTAGTGAAGTAAAAGAAGAAGTAAAAGTTGAAAAGCCCATTATCAAATGGACCAAAAGAAAGAGTATAGCTAGGAAGGCCAAATCAGTTTCCAAGAACAAAGTGCAAGAGGAAGAATAATCAGAAGAAGAGGAGTCTTCATCTGAGGAGTTTACTATGGGATCAATCGCTGAAAGCTCAGCCAAACTAGCCAAAATTGTAAAGTATCAGATAATAAAGACTGGGAAGAGGGCTGCTTATCAGATAATAAGGGAGGACAACACTGATGTAGTGTATGTCAACTTTCCAGGGCTGTTAAATGATGTAACTAGGGAAGATCTCAATGAGTTGTACAAATTGGTGAATATCAGACATGGAGACACGAGACCTGAGGAAGAGTTTGAAAGGGTCTTTTGGGGAGATCTAAAGGTTATGTTTGAGCCACCTTCAAGAACAGATGAAATTTGGAAGCCGCCATACCAACAAGAAATTGTCAGATGGAGATATTTTCACAGCTGTCAAGTACATTGCTTATCATTACAAAGAGCTCATATCTACATGTTGGCAGAAGTGGAGTATCCCCTACCACCTAGAGTCTGCAAAGAAATGTTGGAAAAGAAGTTGTATGCAGACAAGAGGGATGAAGTGTATGAGCAGATATTGGATTTGATTAAGTTGTAGTCACTAAAGGAAGCAACTTGGGGTGCTTGAAAGTGTTTGAAAGAATTTTCAAGTTGTTAAGTGAGACTAAAGGAACTTCTCACTTGGTGAAGGTGCTTTGCACTAACACAACAAAATGGTTATCAGTCCACCATGTCTAATCCACATAAGGACTGGCTAATCCATGAGCAAACGGCTCTGGTAAAGATATTTCAAATCCGTTTATGGCTGACAATTTGCCAAAAATTGTATGGTAATCAACTCACCATATCTGTGATAGTGAAGAGTTGGCTAGCCCACAAGAGTATGGCTTGTGGTAAAGGCAGTGGGAAAACCATAATTGGTAATCAATTCACCAAGGTGAGGTGCATTCCACCAAAGAATTGGCTAGTCCAAAAGCAAACGGCTTTTGGTAAAGACAAAACAAATCCGTTGATAGCTGATGGTTTACTAAAAATCATATGGTTATCAATGTACCATGGTCTTACACACCAAAACATTGGCTACTCTAGTAGTTAATGGCTATCTGGTAAAGAGACATCAAATCCATTAATTTTCAATGATTCACCTCTCACAGGAGTTTACACACCTAGAAGTGATGAGAATAGTATGAAACTTAAAGAATTGATGTACAAGTGGTCATTGTTGTTGAAAAGATCAAATGAGTTAAAGATCAGATGGTGAAAAGATTGTTAAAGTCAAGGTTGTTGAACAAGTTCAAATATGCTGATTTGAAGAGTTAAAAGATAATTCCAAGAGTTTAGAGTTCAATCCTTAAGAAGCTTATTCAGAAGGAACATGAAGTTCATGAAGTATGAAGATCAAGTTAGGGGAGGATTGTTGGGAATTATCACTAGAGAAGACTTAAATATGAAGAACAGACTTAAGTCTGCTGGGTTACGAAGTTAAGTCTGTTAGTTGCCAGTTCATTGTTAAGTCTGGTAGACATACTTATTTATTTAAGTCTGGTCGACAGTATTTAGTTAAGTCTGTTTATTAATCATAGTAAATTCGGTTAGCTATAAGTTAGGAAAGGATACGTAGTTATCTTTATAGAAGATATGGTTAGATCCGTTTATACTTCTACACGTTTTGTATCTAGAATTTCCTTGGTGTATAAAAGGAACCCTAAGGCATTAGTTTTGTACGCGTATTGATTGTAAGCTAGTACGAAATTGTGAAAGTTAATAGTAATACGAAGTTAGTTATCTTGTGTTCTTCATTGTTATTGTCAAGATTCCGCATTAGAAATAAACAATCTATTAGAATTTCTTACCTAGATCAATTTAAATTTATTCAAGTTGTCTAACAAGTAACAAAGGCTACTTGGATCCATAAATCGTGTGGACCTACACACAAGTATAAAGGCTGCACCATTTGAAGCACTCTATAGTAGGAAATGCCGATCACCAGTCTATTGGGCCGAAGTAGGAGATGCTCAACTTACCGGTCCAGAAATTATTCACGAGACAACTGAGAAGATTGTTCAGATTCAGAACAGATTAAAAGCCGTAGAGACCATTAAAAGAGTTACGCCGATGTGATGCGTAAGCCCTTGGAATTCAAAGTTGGGGACATGGTAATGTTGAAGGTATCACCTTGGAAAGGTGTGATACGATTCGGGAAACGCGGGAAATTGAACCCTGGGTATATTGGGTCATTTAAGATTCTAGCTAGAATCGGTCCAGTGGTATACAGACTTGAGCTTCTGCCAGAGCTTAGCAGTGTGTACAATACCTTTCATGTTTCTAATCTTAGGAAGTGTTTATCCGACGAATCTCTCATCATTCCGTTAGAAGAGATTCAACTCGATGACAAGCTTAATTTCGTTGAAAAGCCGATAGAAATTATGGATCGTGATGTCAAGCAATTGAAACATATTAGAATTCCTATTGTCAAAGTTCGTTGGAATTCTCAACGAGGTCTCGAGTTCACTTGGGAATGAGAAGACCAGATCCGTTAAAAGTATCTGCATCTCTTCACCGACAACACTCCAATGACCAACACTGACTGAATCTCGCGGATGAGATTCACTTTTATGGGTGGTAGACTATGACAACCTGCTAATTTACAGATCAATACTATTCAATAAACTCGAATTTCTTTTTTTGACATTTACTTGAGAACAATTTACATATAACTTTTTACTTGAAGCAACGTGAAATTTAGAATATCTTTCAGGTGCACTAGGACTTGGGCTATATTTAGTCCACAATATTCCAATACCTTGCTCCTACTCCGGTTCGAAATTTTTAATCCCTGAAACAAATTCCTCTTCTTTATTTACTTACGATTGTCAATTGAACAAACGCTATTCGCAATTTAAATTTAACACCCGATATACCCAATACTCCTAACAATTATTTTTAACGCATTTTTATATTTCCTAAATTATTACCAAAGTTCCAAAAATATTTTCTTACGCCTAATGTAATTTCTTTATTCCTTACGTTTAATTACGTATAACTTACGTTAATCACCAAACCAATAACCAATACCGATTTCTAATACCCAATACATACAATATATACACCTTTGTACCAAATTAACTCTCCTACTCCTAATATTACCCATATTCCCCCTCCTTGTTCTATAATAATTATTAGACAAGTTTCATACTTACGTTAAATGCAAGACACCAATCCTAAAAACATGGGGTTGCCAAGAACAAATTGGTGGCTTGACCACCAATTTGTCCCCCCCCCCCTCCTAGCCCCTAATCGACACAACCATCACACACTAGCCCATGGATATTTTTGACTCACTATTAAAGGTTTGAAAATCCCCAAGTATATATATGTACATGTATGTATTAGTAACTAGCTAGAGAAAAAAAAAATACATCACATACTCACTCACTCATACAAGTCGACACACTTAAGGGCAAGAAGGAAGAAGAAAACTTGTTGGTTAAGATCAATTATTATTAGGATATACTAGTAAGGGTTTTAAAAGCACTAATCTTGGGTTAATCAAGGATGTTGCCTTCTCGTCACATTAATCTCCCTAAGTAAGTAACTCTTTATATTGATAAGTTTCATACTCTTTATATCTTGAAATTAGTCTCAAGTGCATATGCTTTTTATCACTTTGTACATGTTAATAAAACCTTATAGCCACAATAATCTTTTTAGTAATGGCTATGTCTTAAAAAAAATTTATCTTGAGTAAACTAGTTGGTTATAAATCTTAACAAGATGTACAAATTAGAACATGTCATATGAACTAGTAAGTTTGCTAAACTAGTTTTGGTGAATACTTTATTTACAATGAAGTGAACTTCCATATTGCTAAGATTATTGTTAGATCACTATTGACATGTTGAGAAATTGGTGGAAGAGCTATGATTAGTTTGGAGTTGTTGTTAAGCGGTTTTGGATAACTAGAAAGCTAGGAAACGTGTTTTGATACTTTTAGAAAGGAAGCTGTCCCATTCGACCTTCCACAGAAATCTCAGTGGCTTGGTAACAAGATTAGGCTAGAGATATAGAAAATAGACTTTATAACAAAAACGTAGCCGCTTGAATGAGTTAAAACGGACTTATAACGAAGAAGATACGTTAGTTTTAAGTTGTGCGACGGAAATGAATTTTCTGAAAATATAGATGCTGTTGGGAATTCTTAAGTGGTAACAACTGATGTTAAAAGTTAACTTGACTAGCCGAGACACTAAAAACATGATAGTATACTTAAACACGAACCCGGGGATATATAAAACTTAGGAATCGGAGCTAAGACAAGAAAGTTATGGCCTAAAGAAGTTACGACGAAATATAACCTTTGACAGCTTAATTTTTTTTTTTTTTTGGCTATTAGAAAGCTGATGGAACATTATATTGTGAATGTTGGACACTTTAGAGTCAGTTTTTGATAAAATGACGTAAACAAAACTGGTAGAACGTTATGTATACTTGTTAGGCGCGTTAGAGGTTTTCAAAAATACTTATTAGCAAGACGACTATATTTTAATCACGAGATTAACTAGTTACGTTTTTTTAAAAAGGGATACTTTGCTAAATAAAAGAACACATTGACGCAACTACATTTTTGACGATAAATATTACAACAACCATGTTCAAGTGATACTATAGCGTATGAACTTGCGTGCACGACCTTGTTTTCGAACCTAATACATATGAATTATTTAGGTTGCGGTTAGAGTTATCGGACCTTATTCGCCGTTTACCAAATTACTAACCGAGATTTGCTTTCCAGAGGTGAGTTTCATAGCCCTGATTTTTACATTATTTATACACGATTTCTAAACCCTCGAGGTGGGAATACATTGCTTATTTTTCGGACACAAGTATTAAAACCGTTAATTTGCCTAAGTTACCGCATTACCATTAAAGTCCCCTTGAATCATGAACCGTTAATTACATGTAAGCGCGGATGTTATGAATAGATCTATTTGGGTTAACACCCCCATTCGAGTTGGTCGCGCCAACCTGTCAAACGGACGCATATCATTCGGATTATTTTCGAGTGTCTGGCAAACACTTATTTGGGGGATTGATTATTATTATGCTTGATTGCATACCATTACGTTGAGCTTCGTGGTCATGAGCTTAGGGTACTGCATATTATTTTTGGCTATGACGTTATATTTGTTTTAATTGTCTTGCTATTGAAATCTTGTGGTCCGCACTTTACTGTTTACTTAAACCTATGATCTCACCAACAATTATGTTGACCTTTTAGCGTGTATTCTTAGGCAACTAGACAATAATAACCATCTATGTGTGGAGCACTTTAGAGTCACAATTTGGAAGCACATCATGACGAAGATTTTCTTGCATTATTAAGAGTTTGGTTATGTATTAAAATCTTACATTTGATGGTGCACTCTTATATTATTGTTTTGTAAAATGTTTATATTTAAATCAAACACTCATTTTAAAATGACTCACTTAGAGTTCATTCTTTATTGCCTTGTACTTTGTTATCCATGAACGTTACGCCCCCGGAATTCCATTCCGCTGCATTCCAAATTTTGGGGATGTGACAGTTTGGGAACAATCTTCCACCACTTGGGATAAGGACAAGCCCATCCACCCACGTAATACCAGTGGCTTTGAGTTTAACTTAAAGACTCATAAAATAAACAAAAGTTCTCTTTCGGTTGTAACAATACACAATTTTAAAGTCAATATTAAATATTTTAAGTTAACTTAATATTTTAATTTCAAATAAATTCACTTTTGCGAGTAACTAGATAGGTTATTCCGTATACGCCGTTAAATGTACATTTATCTCAAACCGACACCTGACAATATGCAATATACCTATTTTTATGCATTTTGGTTTCTTACAATCATAATTTAAATATCTCATTTTCACTTTTGCATTTTAATTAAACTTTGTACATTTCGCGTTTTGCGCGGTTTCAATTATCTTTAAACATCGAGTAATCACCAAAAAAACTCAATGATCACCTAAAATATCAAAATAAATTTTAATGTCAAGTTTCAATATTTTTGAAAATTTACTATTTTTATGTTACCCAATTTTAAGTTTCGCGTCTTAAAAACTCCACGTTTGCAATTACCGGGATCAAACTATACACTAAATGATACACTTTAAACCAATTAACACACAAAAATCACCAACACACACACCCTCATATGAGTTGTCGTTTGGTATGAAGTGTCCCTGACACTTGTAAGTAAACTTCTACCTTGTCTCCCATTAGCAACAAAACCACCTAAATAAAACTACACACATCCAAGACCACCAAAAGTAGATCTCAAAACTAGAATAATTTTTGCACTTCCTCTCTTGTTGCTGTCGCAGTGTTATAAGCACACAAACACTATGAACATCAAATTTATTGGTTGGTTTATGTGCTCATCTTGAAGATCTAGTGCTCTTTCATCTTGATTTCTCTTGTATTCCATTCATTTGTGTAAGAAATCACACAATATTTTTCATATCACTACTGATCTATACTTCATTTCATGTATTTTTCATGTTTCATATGCTTGTTGTATTAATTATTGCATTGTGCATAGCTTAAATTACTTAAAACTATGATTGGGACTAAGTTGGCAAAGACCTTACTAACCAGGGACTATTTTCGTAATTACTGCATTAACTCAGTACACTTTGAGACTTAGGTAAAAATATATGACTATATATCTATCTCTTAGCTTTGATTTTCTGGGTATTTGGAAATGAGACGATACCCGATGAATTAATTAGAAAATAAACGGAAAAGGTTGTCGGAAAAAGCATACCAGATTTGGATGGCAAAAATGTCTAAAAAGTTATATAGAATCTTCTGTTACACAAAACATAAAAGTTGTAGGTAATACATTAACGTAAACGTAGCCAAAAACACTGCATAAAAAGGAGTTACGGAACTCAACTTATCGCAAAATCGGTGGGACTGTTTGGTGCTGTCCTAATCAGACTTGACATATTCGGGTAAAATGGTAATTTCACTTAAGTTATATAATTTTCAGAATAGTGGGACCCACAAATCTGATTATTACACTTAAATAACTTTCTGAAAATATAAAATTTGTAATATAACTCCTTACGGGTTAGGAGAAACGGAGTTTTTGGTAACGAATATCCACTTTTAGTCAAAACTGCACTTAATCTAAAATTCTATAACTTATCAAAATTTACTTGAAAATAAATCAAATATATTTTTATGAAATCTAAAAATACTATAAGTGATAATAAAAATTATGGAACTATTTTACAAAGTTAAAAATATATAAACTATAATTTTGTTAACATAAGATAAATTTTACACTTACCCGAAGTGGTAGGACCCAGTTTTAGAAATAAACCCGATAAACTTACCTTTGGACAATTTGACCACATATCGACACCATAGGATTTTTGTACCATAAAATATCATAAAACCCGAACTTGGGATAATATATATATTAGGGCTCGTAACACTTTCCTAACTTGTCAATATTAGTCCCTATCACTTTATAAACCTTTAAATCTCTGTGTACAATTGCATGATTGATATAATGAATATATGAAACTTTCTTTCATCCATATTCTATTATTTTAAATAACCTAAGACGCAACATATTATTTTTAGGTTGCTCGTAGGACGTCTTGGTTTCCTCATTTGTTACTTTGATATTGCTATTTGATATTTGGTGAGTTCATAGCCCCACTTTAACTCTTAAACTACTCATAAACTCATTGGGGGAGATACATGCTATTTTACAATTTGGACACAAGTGCTTTAAACTGTATGCTTATCAGAACATATTATTGCTAAATTACCGATATTGCCAAAATAATACCCTAATGAATCATTAACCATTAAACACTTGCGAATGAACGCGAATATTATGAATTGGCCGATTGGGATTGACGAATCCCGTTTATGTTGATTGGATAAACAACCGAACGCACTATATTTAAAATTTAGGTAAAATGGCAATTTACCTTTCAGGGCGTTGGTTCATTCTATGAACCTTCAGTCAGTTTGAGTGTCATGAGCTTAAAGCAATAATTATTATTTATCCATAATTGTATTCGTTGCAATTATTATTTTAACTCTGAAATCTTGTGGTCCATTAATTATTTATAAACCTGTGAATTTCACTCAACCTTTGTGTTGACTTTTTAGCATGTTTTATCTCTGGTTTTAAAGTATTTGACAAGCACAAAGTCGCACAGAGATTGTTTTGATGGCTTGCATTGTGTTATCATTCTATAACCTCACTCCCATACTAAGATGCCAAGAAGTCTCAACATGCCGAATGGCCATTGATACACAACTTTCACTTGTAGCCAAGGAAAACACCTCATGACTAAATTTAGACCACTAACACAACAATATAAGTCATGATACATCCCAATACTACCCAAGTGAATTAAGTACCATATCTATAAACTTTACCCGATATTTAGCCAACAAACACTACCAAGCATTGGAAACTAGACTCTTTCCTTAAACCTTTGAGAACTTATATAGGGCATTTATATTAACCATAAAACTCGTTGTGATTTTTTTAAAATACTTATTCTAACAAGTTAAAATTTTTCTAGTGAAACCTTACCGAACTTTTGTATGTTAGGAAATGGCTAAACATTGATTTTTGTGAAATTGTATTATTTACACCATATGTAAAAATTCATTCTACTAAACTTTAAATTTTTTTAGGGTCACATTATTTTACCCGACTATTAACCTCAAACAAAGAAATTGTGTCTTTTGAGTTATTGAGTTGGACAAATTCGTGTAAACGCTTGCTCAAATAAAAATTTCGGAAATTTTTTTTATCAATGCCTCTAAGCAGGAGAACGCACAATCCGATAACAAATCTTAGGATCAAACCTCAAAAACAACCGCTACACTCACATTCTACCTGACTTGCCTAAGATTAACGATAGCTTGTGTGACTGATTTTAGTAATGATTAGGAAAATCAATTGGTATTAATCTAATCCTCCTTCAACCACAAATTATCACGCCAGTATCAAGACAAAGTCACTTGAAACACTTTATGATCGGAAGGGTCGATCACCTATTTGTTGGGCTAAAGTTGGAGATGTTCAACTCACGGATCCTGAAAATCATTCGTGAAACAACCGAGAAGATAGTCCAAATCAGGAACAGACTGCAAGCTGCAAGAGATCGGCAGAAGAGTTATGCCGATATACGACACAAACCTTTAGAGTTTAATGTGGGAGACAGAGTTATGCTCAAAGTTTCTCCGTGAAACGGCATGTTTCGTTTTGGGAAGCATGGGAAACTAAGTCCACATTACATCAGGCCATTCAAGATCCTAGCTAGGGTTGGCCCAGTAGCGTACAAGTTAGAACTACCAAAAGAACTTTAAGAAATTCACAACACTTTTCACGTTTCAAATCTGAAGAAATGTTTGTCAGGTGAGAGTCATGTCATTCAATTGGATGAGCTTCAAATTGATGACAAACTGCACATTACAGAAGAACCTATAGAAATCATGGACCGATAGGTCAAGCGGCTGAAGCAGAGCCGTATCCCAATTGTCAAGATTCGTTGGAACTCTCGACGAGAACCAGAATACATTAGGCAAAGAGAAGACCAGATGCGTCAAAAATATCCACACATTTTGAAGTCAATATTTAAAAATTTAAGTTTACTTAATATTTTTATTTTAAGTAAATTCACTTTTGCGAGTAACTAGATAGGTTATTCCGTATATGCCGTTAAACGAACATTTAACTCAAACCGACACCTGACAATATACAATATACCTATTTTTATGCATTTTGGTTTCTTACGATCATAATTTAAATATCCCATTTTCACTTTTGCATTTTAATTAAACTTTGTACATTTCGTGTTCTACGCCGTTTCAATTATCTTTAAACATCAAGTAATCACCAACCAAGCTCAATGATCATCTAAAATATCAAAATAAATTTTGATGTCAAGTTTTAATATTTTGTAAATTTTGTATTTTTACGTTACCCAATTTTAAGTTTCGCGTCTTAAAAATTCCACGTTTGCAATTACCGAGACCACCAAAAGTAGATCTCAAAACTAGAATAATTTTTTCACTTTCTCTCTTGTTGCTGTCGTGGTGTTATAAGCACACAAAAACCATCAACATCAAATTTCTTGGCTGGTTTATGTGCTCATCTTAAAGATCTAGCGCTCTTTCATCTTAATTTCTCTTGTATTCCATCTCATTTGTGTAAGAAACCACACAATATTTTTCATATCACTACTGATCTATACTTCATTTCATGTATTTTTCATGTTTCATATGCTTGTTGCATTAATTATTGCATTGTACATAGCTTAAATTACTTAAAACTATGATTGGGACTAAGTTTGCAAAGACCTTATTGACCAGGGACTGTTTTTGTAATTACAGCACTAACTCAGTACACTTTGAGACTTAGATAAAAATATATGACTGTAGATCTACCTCTTAGCTTCGATTTTCCGGGTATTTGGTCATGAGACGATACCCGATGAATTAATTAGAAAATAAACGGAAAAGGTTGTCTGAAAAAGCACACCAGAATTGGATGGCAAAAAAGTCTAAAAAGTTTTATAGAACCATCTGTTTGATGAGGCGAAAAGTGTACCGCTTTTAAGGGGTCATTTAAGCCCTAAATCGTATTTATTTGATCAAATATTGCCCTAAATCGTTCCTTTTGTCATTTTAGGTACTTTTGAGGAGAAATCTGGAAAAGGAGGCATTTTGGACGTTTTTGGAGCATAAAAGTGAAGAAAACGACAAAGTCTCAAAAATCGGCTAAAAGTTACTCTTGACGGCGTCACAATTTACTCTGGACGGCGTCATGCTTTGGCAAGAAAAGTTGGACGTGAAATTTACTCATGATAAGCCAGTGAAAATAGCATGTGAATTCTGACGGCGTCACGCTTTAACTTGATCAAGGGCGTCACGGCTTAAATCATAAGGGGACGGCGTCACGTTCATGGTTTGACGGCGTCAAGCCTTGATAAGCCAGAATGGATTTTTGAAGAGCTAAAGAGGGACGGCGTCAAGAAGGTCATCCGGGAACCCTAAAAGCGGCGAGGTGACGGCGTCACACTCCATAAGGTGACGCCGTCAGATGTCAAAGTCTATATATAGTTTTCTAATTTTTTGTCATTAAGGAGAGCTTAGTGTGTGGAATTTTGGGATAAAACCCTAAGACGATTTTAGCTACTTTTTCAGGGCTTTTTGCCTTGAGATCTTCCATGTTTCATTGAAAGATAAGTTATCAATTAGTCATTCAATATGTCTATGTGTTGTTTGATTCTATCTTATTCTTGTCTTTTGTTTAACATGTTAGGCTAAATTTATCTTGTGTTTGCTTAGATCTAATGAAACCTAGCTATTGATTATTGGTTGTTAGTGTGTTGTTAGTTGTATTGGATGATTGTTTATCTATGTTAGGCTTAAGAAAACTGGCTAACTTCCTATTCGGTAACTTGCTTGAACGTCTTAAGAAACATGAACCAAACGCGTACTAAAGGTTTTTATGGTTGTATTTAATGCACAAGCGAATTCTAGTGATCCCATGTTAGGAGCTTCCTAGCCGGCTCGACATAGGAGTGAAGTAGGAGCTTGTAGAGTTGGGGAAGTAAGTACGCCACCCCACGAATGGTATTAAGGAATACACCCGTCATCCACGCGACTAATACACACTAATTAACCAGAAAAAGATAGTTAGGGAGTAAGGAAATCTAAGTAAACACATTTCTCTACACATAAGTTTCTCACCACATTTTATTTTCAGTTATTTAATTTATTTGCATTCGTAGTAATTTGGGTTAGTTGACTAGCAACTAATTCCGCCCACTCCTTCAAACCCGAGATTTTACTTGCTTTCATAAAATTATAAAAACATAAAAAAGAATCTTCCTCAACCCTTAGACCTAATTAGAGTAGCCTTTCACACCTAACGAACACTATTCCCTGTGGAGAACGATCAATCCCCCGTACTTACCACTACACTATACTACATCGGTCAGGTACACTGCCTGGTGGGGTTGTAAGCCTCTTGAGATCCCTCGAGAGGTAAAACCTGTTGTAAGGTTACAAAACCACGCAATCAAGTTTTTGGCGCCGTTGCCGGGGAATAGTTATTGTTTAGGTTGAATTTTTATTTCTATTAGGTCTACTCACTAGATTCCTTTCTAGTGAGATTTTTATTTTATTTTTCTAGGTTTTCTTTAGTCTATCTATTTTCTTCGTGTCTTTGTTCGTAACCATACCATCCGACATCATGGAAGATGGTAATATCCTTAACCCACACAACCCACCACCACAACAACCACAACCACCTCCTAGAGCCCGTACTTTAGGAGAGTATTCCCGTCCTAGCCACCATGGCTATCGAAACACCATTGAGCTCACTCAAGGAGCCAATATCACACCCTTGCGATCCGACACCATCCGGTTGGTGCAAAGCGGATGCGCATTCCATGGACTTCGTTCTGAAGATCCTAATCAACATCTCAAGGACTTTCTTAAAATCGTTGATTCTATAGACCTTGATGTTGCCACTCGAGAGACGACCCGATTGCGTCTCTTCCAATTCTCTTTGCGGGACCAAGCTAGTCAGTGGCTAGAACGTCAACCCGCAGGATCCATCACCTCTTGGGATGATCTCACTACTCGTTTCCTTGCTCAGTTTTTCCCACCGGGAAGAACTACCAAGCTAAGGAATGATATCTTGATGTTCCAACAACGTCAAGGCGAAACTCTCTACGAGGCATGGACTCGATTCAAGGACTTACTCCAAAAAGTCCCTCACCATGGCATAGAACTTTGGCTCCAAGTCCAAATCTTCTATGACCATATCAATCTCTCCACGAGGCAAACCATTGACCAAGCGGCCGGTGGTAAGCTACGTGATCTAAGTGCGGAACAATCATGGGCTCTCCTAGAGGATCTTGCTCTTTATGACAACGAAAGTTGGAGTGATCCCCGTGATTTGAATAAAACGGTCAAGGCAATATCTTTGCCTTCGAACAATTCAAGCACTTCCGACCGTAGGATCATAGAACTTGAAGACCAAGTCAAGTTTCTCATGAAATCCTACGAGGCTCCTAAACCTTCAAGCCAAGTGAACAAAATCACTTCTTCATGTGAATTATGTAGTGGTCCCCACGACACTCATGATTGCATGGAACTCCCCGAACAAGCTTTTGTGGACTACGCATCCTCGCGTACCGACGGAGTGGGAGACAAGTGGTACACTTTCAAACCCGAGCCAAACCATTATGGTGATTCATACAACCCCTCATGGAAAAATCACCCGAACCTTAGGTGGAAACAAAACCAAAACTCGCAACAAACCAATTCTTCCAACCCACCTAATCGTTTCCAATCAAGCGGTTCCAACTCGAACCGTACTTTCAACAACAATCCTTTCGGCAATGGTAGTACCGATAACTTTGAAGGATTGATGTCTCAATTTATGGCATCTCAAGAAGCTCGTTTAGCCAAGTTTGAAGCCGATTTCAAACAAAAACAAAGCGAGATGACCAATAAGATTGACACCTTGTTGAAAGCCCTCAATGACCGAGAAATGGGAGCACTCCCTAGCAACACGGTCAAGAACCCGAAACTAAATGTCAACGCTATTTCATCGGTTTCGTCCCCTAGTTCTTGTCCACAATATTATTCGGTCAATTCCATGAGCACGTGTTTCAAACAAACCCAAGTCGTTCCAAATGACCAAGAAGTTATGACATCCAAATTGGTCAACAACATAGTTGAAACACCTCCCACTCAAAACCTTGATGAAGAATTCAAGGAGCTCCACCTTGAAAGTCCGGTTGTTGATGAGTTGGATGAGAAGAAGCTCAAGTTAGGCGAAAAAGGGACCGCCTTTGTTCAAAACAAGCTACCTAAGAAATTAGATGATCCGGGCTTATTTGTTCTACCTTGCAAGATCGGTAATTCGGAGGCTTATGACACATTAGCCGATCTTGGATCAAGCCTTAACCTACTTCCGTTACCTCTCTACACCTCTCTAAAACTTGGAAAACTTGAAGAAACCGAGGTGATAATAGGCTTAGCGGATGGAAGTGTTGCTTACCCGGTTGGAGTAGTTAAGGACGTGTTAGTGCACATTGGAAAACTAACCATTTTAGCCGATTTCCACGTCCTTGATATGGTTAGCGACCCTACATGCCCCTTGTTGATAGGTAGAGGATTTTTGGCGACCGCTAGTGCTATGATTGATTGTAAGGAATCCAAGATAGCGGTAGGAGAAGGAGATACTTGGTCAGTCTATGATGTTAAGAAACATGCCTATGATACTAGTGAGGAACCAACACCACATTGGCTAGAATCAAATAGGAGACCATCTAGATATGGACCTTGGATTGATAGAGACTTCATAGGACCCCAACGCCCATTTTACCTAGAAGAGGACTTTGTTAACCGAACGCATTCGGTGGAGCAACTCTTGGCTAGGGACACCGAATTGGATCCATTTGAAGACCCTCTAGTTTTTAGAAGGATGATTGATTTCCTAGGAGTTTTGCCAATTAACCTAGGAATGAATAAGTGGATTAGTGAGGAAGATGATCATAAATGGAATTGGGATAAACCACCCAAAGATGGAGATGGGTCATGGCATATTAAGATGACGTTGTATGACCCGGATGGAGAGAAGTTTGAAAAGATATATCGTACTAAGCAAACCAATAGGAAACTTCAATCCAAGCTTAACCCTAAAGACGTCCTTGATGACGAGCTCACTTACATAGGGTAGCGTGACTTTGAGTCTAGCTACAAGACTCGTTAATAAAGAAAAGCGCTTCTTGGGAGGCAACCCAAGCTTTATTTGTTTTATTTGCTTTGTGTGTTTATTTATTTGTTTGTTTGATTCTATTTGCTTCCGTATGTATGTTTAATTTTTATTATTATTGATTCATGTTCAAAACTAAAATTGTGAAAATGCTTTATTTTGTTTTTAACTTCGTCTTAACTACATATAAAGGTATTTTGCAAAAGTTAAGTGTAAGGGAAAGTCAAATCGGTTTATTAGAACAAATGAACATGAATCACAATAATATTAAATTAACGTACATATTAGTATTTGTTTGAGTCAAATGCTTGTATCGAGTCATAATGATGTTTTGCAGGATTTCCAGGAAGTAAGGTAAAGGTTTTTCCAGAAATTTTCCGGAAAACTTAAAATGAAAATTTTTGTCAGGTCATTTCTGACGGCGTCAGGGGTTATAACCTGACGGCGTCAGATTTAATTTCCAGAAATTTTTGAAAGTTTTGTTTTCATAAAAAGTTTTTATTAAAATCTCCAACTTATAATCTCCAGGAATCTGCAAAATTATCATTCCACAAGCATTATATCCTTATATATAGATTTTTCCCGCCGATGTTATGCAGGTTTTCGTGTTTGTTTTCTCAGGTTTAACAGGTTATTTTGGACAAGGAGAAGTTTTTGGAATCAAGCTTATGGCGATGCATTAGTCATGGAGCTTCAACATTCTCTTTGGAGGAAGATTTAACCGTGTAATTTCATTATCCACCAAGCGAATCAGGGGAGTATTTGATTTCATTCTTTTACTTTTTGCTTTTACATCTTGTTATTTGAACATTGGGGACAATGTTCATCTTAAGTGTAAGGGGAGGGTAAAAGTACGATTTTAGAGAATACAATTGCGCTTGATGTTTGTTTGTTTAATAGTAGATGTGTAATAAAACTGAGAGAAATACTTGTTAAGGTAATTTTAGTGCCAAATTTAAAATTTTTTACAACATATAGGAGTGAAACTTTGATCTTAATGAGCGTCTCACGGATAGGAGTTATATAACTAGCACAAAAACCGTACCACTAAAAAATTTTCCACCCCAAATATGTGAGGTTCGCCCCTAGAATTGGTAGGAAAAGCATTTATGCTATGATGTGTGTACCGGTAGCACTTAGATTCTAGAACTTGCGTTAGGACCATTCCAAGGCCACAAGTGAGACTACATTCGTGTAGTTAGATTTACTACATGATAAGAGGCATTAGGATTAACCCATTGTTTTACACCTGTGTTTTTGTTATAATTACTTTGGCTACATTGGTCAAGTAATTCTCCCACACCCTTTGCGTTGTACTCATTTTTAGTACACGATACCCCTAGTACACCCCTCAGAGCCTATCTTTTCGTTTCGACCTTTAAGCATTTTACTTAAAGGAAGAATTTGTTTACACCCCACTTAAATGTACACCCAAATCGCCTTAGCCTACCTTGTATGCACTCATTTTTAGTGCATTATTGTGACAACATTTGTTTAAACCCAAGTTAATTATCTAATTGATTACATGGTTGCTAAGTCGAGTCATATCCTTGTACATATTGTTTTGGGACGATTGGGACTCATGGGTAAAGTACTAGTGTAATGGAGTAACGGGGAAGAACATCATTTATTACCCCCATATGTGCTAAATATTTTAAAAGTACTCCAAGTTTTTCAATTATCTTAATTCGAGTCATTAGATTAGTATTTGTAAAGTTATGTAAAAATTCAAGTGTAAGGGGAATGCAATGCCCCTATGATGTATTATTTTGGATGGTAGGGTAAAAGTGTATGCAAAAAAAAAAAAAAAAAAATCGAAAAAATCAAGAAAAATACAAAAAAATGAGAAAAAGAAAAATAGAAAAAACATACGGACTACCATCCCGTTTTATTTTATGTTTATTTTATGTTTTTGTTATTTTATCATTAGCTTAAGATCGAGTCTAGTCTTGGCTTAGCAACATTGTATAGTACATGTAATTGATCAAGATCTTTAACTCGCCACCAGTAAAATATCCTTTATCCAACAAAACCGTGTTTTCCTTTTCCCTACACCTAACGTTATAACCCATTTAAAAGCCCTCTTTGATAGTTTATCTTAGGTGCTTACGCCTAGTGGAGGAGGTTTTCGATCCTTTCCCAAGCCTATGGTAATCTATTTTGATGACACTTGAGAGATGTGAGTATCTAAACACTACTTGTGAGGTGCTAGTATGTAATCTCCGTGCTTATTATGATTGAAGTGGAACGATTATTTGTTGTAATTACTTTTATGTTTGCATTAAATGACCCCTAACTTGTATTTTGATTAGAATAAAAGCGCATTTGCTTGAGGACAAGCAAATCTCAAGTGTAAGGGTATTTGATGAAGCGAAAAGTGTACCGCTTTTAAGGGGTCATTTAAGCCCTAAATCGTATTTATTTGATCAAATATTGCCCTAAATCGTTCCTTTTGTCATTTTAGGTACTTTTGAGGAGAAATCTGGAAAAGGAGGCATTTTGGACGTTTTTGGAGCATAAAAGTGAAGAAAACGACAAAGTCTCAAAAATCGGCTAAAAGTTACTCTTGACGGCGTCACAATTTACTCTGGACGGCGTCATGCTTTGGCAAGAAAAGTTGGACGTGAAATTTACTCATGATAAGCCAGTGAAAATAGCATGTGAATTCTGACGGCGTCACGCTTTAACTTGATCAAGGGCGTCACGGCTTAAATCATAAGGGGACGGCGTCACGTTCATGGTTCGACGGCGTCAAGCCTTGATAAGCCAGAATGGATTTTTGAAGAGCTAAAGAGGGACGGCGTCAAGAAGGTCATCCGGGAACCCTAAAAGCGGCGAGGTGACGGCGTCACACTCCATAAGGTGACGCCGTCAGATGTCAAAGTCTATATATAGTTTTCTAATTTTTTGTCATTAAGGAGAGCTTAGTGTGTGGAATTTTGGGATAAAACCCTAAGACGATTTTAGCTACTTTTTCAGGGCTTTTTGCCTTGAGATCTTCCATGTTTCATTGAAAGATAAGTTATCAATTAGTCATTCAATATGTCTATGTGTTGTTTGATTCTATCTTATTCTTGTCTTTTGTTTAACATGTTAGGCTAAATTTATCTTGTGTTTGCTTAGATCTAATGAAACCTAGCTATTGATTATTGGTTGTTAGTGTGTTGTTAGTTGTATTGGATGATTGTTTATCTATGTTAGGCTTAAGAAAACTGGCTAACTTCCTATTCGGTAACTTGCTTGAACGTCTTAAGAAACATGAACCAAACGCGTACTAAAGGCTTTTATGGTTGTATTTAATGCACAAGCGAATTCTAGTGATCCCATGTTAGGAGCTTCCTAGCCGGCTCGACATAGGAGTGAAGTAGGAGCTTGTAGAGTTGGGGAAGTAAGTACGCCACCCCACGAATGGTATTAAGGAATACACCCGTCATCCACGCGACTAATACACACTAATTAACCAGTAAAAGATAGTTAGGGAGTAAGGAAATCTAAGTAAACACATTTCTCTACACATAAGTTTCTCACCACATTTTATTTTCAGTTATTTAATTTATTTGCATTCGTAGTAATTTGGGTTAGTTGACTAGCAACTAATTCCGCCCACTCCTTCAAACCCGAGATTTTACTTGCTTTCATAAAATTATAAAAACATAAAAAAGAATCTTCCTCAACCCTTAGACCTAATTAGAGTAGCCTTTCACACCTAACGAACACTATTCCCTGTGGAGAACGATCAATCCCCCGTACTTACCACTACACTATACTACATCGGTCAGGTACACTGCCTGGTGGGGTTGTAAGCCTCTTGAGATCCCTCGAGAGGTAAAACCTGTTGTAAGGTTACAAAACCACGCAATCAAACCATCTGTTTCACAAAACATAAAAGTTGTAGGTAACACATTAACTTAAACGTAGCCAAAAACCTTGGATAAAAAAGAGTTACGGAACTCAAGTTATCGCAAAATCAGTGGGACTATTTGGTATTGTCTCGATCAGACTTGACATATTAGGGTAAAATAGTAATTTCATTTAAGTTATATAATTTTTAAAATAGTGGGAGCACAAATCTGATTAGTACACTTAAATACCTTTCCGAAAATATAAAATTTGTAATATAACTTCTTATGGATTAAGAGAAACGGAGTTTTTGTATCGAATATCCACTTTTAGTCAAAACCGCACTTAACCTAAAATTCTATAACTTATCAAAATTTACTTAAAAATAAGTCAAATGTATTTTTATGACATCTAAAAACACTATAAGTGATAATAAAAGTTATGGAACTATTTTAGAAAACTTAAGAATATATAAACTATAATTTTGTTAAAATATGATAAATTTTACACTTACCCGAAGTGGTAGCACCCACTTTCGAAAATAAACCTGATAAACTTACCTTTGGACAATTTGACCACAAATCGACACCATAGGATTTTTAGACTATAAAATATAGTAAAACCTGAACTTAGGATAATATATATATTAGGGCTCATAACACTTTTCTAACTTGTCAATTTTAGTCCCTGTCACTTTATAAACCTTAAAAATCCTATGTACAATTGAATGATCGATATAATGAATATATAAAACTTTCTTGCATCCATATTCTATTATTTTTAAAAACCTAAAATGCAACAGATTATTTTTAGGTTGCTCATAGGACGTCTTGGTTTCCTCATTTCTTACTTTGATATTGCTATTTGATCTTTGGTGAGTTCATAGCCCCACTTTAACTCTTAAACTGTTTATAAACCGATTGGGGGAGATACATTCTATTTTACAATTTGGACACATGTGCTTTAAACTGTATGCTTATAAGAACATATTATTGCAAAAGTACCGATATTTCAAAATAAGACCCTAATGAATCATGAACCATTAATCACTTGCGAGTGAACGCGAATATTGTGAATAGGCCTATTAGGATTGACGAATCCCATTAGTGTTGATTGAATAAACAACCGAACGCACTATATTTGAAATTTAGGTAAAATGGAAATTTACCTTTCAGGGCAATGGTTCATTCTATGAACCTTCAGTCAGTTTGAGTGTCATGTGGTTAAAGCAATAATTATTATTTACCCATAATTGTATTCGTTGCAATTCTTATTTTAACTCTGAAATCTTGTGGTCCAATAATTATTCATAAACCTGTGAATTTCACTCAACCTTCGTGTTGACTTTTTAGCATGTTTTATCTCAGGTTTTAAGGTATTTGACAAGCACGAAGTCGCACGGAGATTGTTTTGATGGCTTGCATTGTGTTATCATTCGATAAACCCTTTTGTTGCACACACCTTTAGTGCAAGATACCCCTAGATGCACCCTTCGAGCCATTCTTTTCGTTTCATACCCTTATCAATATTATTTCGATACACCTATTCACCTTAGCCTACCGTGCAGTCTTAGTTTATGATTGGGAATTCGTCGTTTGCTCAAGTTTGAGGTTCGAGTAGAGAGATTCGGGAATCACGCCTACATCGAAGACATATATTTGAAGATCATTGAAGATCCCCCTTTGTTTCTCATATATGATGCATCTCAAGTGGGTGGATGATATTATTTTGTATAGTTATGATTCAAAAAAATAATAATAATGTGTTTTTGTATGTATATAGTAGTTATTATTAGTGCATCATTATAAGCACTAAGTTATGAGCTTATCATATTTAGTATCTAGAAAGCCACTTCGATCACATTTGAAGAATTGAGTTGGTGACGTGTTTACACCAACATGAAGACCAAGTGGTGTACCCATCATGACGTCCGCTAATGGAACACTTACTTGTTGCATTATGATCCGGTTTTTACGTCTTGAATCTTTGATTTTGATGGACGGTGACGAATTGGTTATAAGCTAAGACTATTTTATTCTTATTTTTATTTTTCACCATTTATTTGCATCCCATGTTGTAACACCCCCAAAATTTCAAGTTAACAGCGGAAGACTTAATGGGGGTATTACTGGAAAGATCATAGTCATAATCATAGAAAACGACCCAGAAGAGGCGTTTTGAAAGTTATTGTCATTCATTTAATAATTCAGATACAAAAAGGAAATTTCAGTGTTTTAATATCTCACAAAAGATACAGTAGTTTGAAATGAATGACAGGATTTATTTGACACCAAAAATCATCAGTTTATTTTCCCACTCCGTGCCTTGAATGCTCCAGTAATTACCTGAGATAAACATGCTAAAAGTCAACAAAATTGTTGAGTGAATTCATAGTGTTTGTAATATTAATCAGTTTGAACACAGGTCTATAATTACATAGAAAATACAATTATTTTGAAATAGTAATATTGCAGTTCGATATATTGTCCTAAGTCTCGTGGCACGCAAACGTTAACATGTACCGCACAAACGGCATGAACACACCAAGTTAATGGTGTGAGTTATGGCCCTCGTGTAGGAGATTTCCATATTCATATTTCCTTCAATTAAAGTGCATTTGACTAATCCGGCAAGCAAACTAAGGCTATCCATCCGACACTAGTTCAAATAGGCAGTCAGCCTCCAATAGATCTATTCACTATATTCGCGTTCACTCGCAAGTGATTAATGGTTCATGATGTGAGGGGCTTTTGGCAATAGTTGTAACTTAGCCAATATCAAGCAGGTATAACATACAAAAAATACTTGTGTTCTATTTTGTAGCATGTATCTCCCCACGAGTTGAAAGTATAAAAACGATAAAAGTGGGGCTATTAGCTCACCTTGAATGTAGTGGCAAAGGTATTGTGAAATCAAATGTATTATGGGAACGGCTCCAACACACGACCTGAATAATTAGGGAAGTTTGAGATTACAATAGTTTTGGCTTAATACGAATAATGATTGTGGAAAAAGCATCGGATAACGAATTGGTTCATGATAAGAATGGAAGATATGCTTAAAATGCTTAAAGTTCAAAAATAATATTATATATAATAATTTTATCTTGTTTTTAAGCTATTGAATCCGTAATTATCGTTTCCTCGAATGTTGGTGAATAATACGTTAAGTTATTCGTTAGAATTTTCCGTTA
The DNA here is from genome assembly GCA_021014915.2 of Artemisia tridentata subsp. tridentata. NCBI lineage: Eukaryota > Viridiplantae > Streptophyta > Magnoliopsida > Asterales > Asteraceae > Artemisia > Artemisia tridentata. Next base: position 93,653,092 of record CP139507.1, on the reverse strand, counting down.
TATAAATATATATAAACGAAACGTAATTTAAATATTTCCCACGAAATGTATAAATGCCCCTTTTTGAATGCAAATGTATAAAACATGTAATGGAAATATATATAAGATAAAGTTACTGAAGGGTCCCTGAAATTATATGAAACTTACACTTTTAACCCTAACGGTGAAACTTTTGCACCGTTAGCCCTTGGTTAGCTTATATTTACATTTTTGGTCCAAACGATTCCAATATGACATTTTATGGCTTCTGGTTTCTGTTTTATCATTTTTTACCCATAAATTATCAAAATGGCAGTTTGACAATAGATTATGTGAAAGTTACACTTTATACCCGATTTGTAATATATTTTGCATATTAAGTCCAAAAATCACAAAAATTATAGATTAAGTTTTTCGAGAGTTTCTCAAGTCTCAAATAGCTTATTGGAGTTTAGAAAATTGCTTATTTCATATAAAGAGATTATTATTCGCTTAATAGGCTATAACGAATTTTAAAACAGGCCCAATAACAAATAACGATCCAATGGGTTTTAAAATAATTTGGTCTTGGTCTTGGGCTTATTTTTTAGTCTTAATAACATTACCAAACTGCATATATGAACTGCTTATCGTTATAGCTTATTTTGAGCTTATTGGGCTTTAAAGCCCACTCGTATATATATTTAGTTTTAAAAACTGTTTTCAATAGCGATAAGCTTTTAGGTTATAAGAGGTCTCTTAAGAGCTTATCAAGTGAGCTTATTTTAACAGATTATTAGTTGAGCTTATAGAGAAATAGTTGGTGTAATTTATTTGATAGATTGTACGAGTAGAATTTATTTTTATGAGAAGTTTTCTAGTCGACCAAACAAAGGCCTAAAATGACTAAAATGACTTATAACGTTCAATATGCAACATGAGTATAAATTGTGCCTCGTTAAGTACTAATATGATGAAATATGTGTCGAATGAATATAGAAATTGTTATCTAGCCATTCTTTGATATAGGAGGTCATATGCATATGTAAAATAAATAACAACAAATCGAAAATAATAAAGGAAAGCTTGAACATGAATCGAATGAAATATATATAAGTGCATGAATCAAAGGAAATCATAAGTATGTATAGGAAGTGAGTTCGAAGGCTTACTACTCCAAAATGGTTGTGAGAAACACGTTAAAAGGAATTAGAATTCGAATTGATTGCACGTCTCTTGCTAGAATGATCACAAAAGAATCGAGTCAAGGCTTGAACGTTTTGGAAAAAGGATTCGAATGGCTAGAACTTTGCTCCTTGTTCTTGGATGGTCTCGGCAGGAGGAAATAACTTAGAAAAATATGTGAGATAAATATTTTAAGTGTGAATGAGGGTATGTATGTTGATCCGTATATATATGCATGTATAGGAGGGTTTAATGTATTTTAAGTACACAACTTGGGTCTTGATGGGATGCCGAGAGGACGAGGGAATCATCCTAGCTAGTACTCGAGTGTATTGGAAATTAAGATGAGGGTTTGTGTGTTAGTTTGGTTAAGGTCAAGTGGCATATTTATATAATTCATTCGACAATCATAAGGTCCAAATGACTATTTAACGTGACCAATTGGTCTAGGAAAAATGTAACAAAGTTTGTGGAACTTGTTTAGGCTAGGAACAATGTATAACATATAGGGAAAATAAGTTGTGTCAAAATTGGTTGCACTTGGATGAATTTGTACTCATGTCGAGTTGGATTAGCTTTGATCCTTGTTTTATGATCAAACGTTGGAACTAGATAAAAAGGTTTTTCATTCCTGATTATTTGAAGTATGTAGAATCGAATTGTTTAAAATGTAGCATAGGTTGTGTTTCAAATTCACAAAATATAAAGGCCAAGTAATCGTGTGTTAGATCGAGTAAAATAAAAGAAAATTTGAATTTGAATTGGGCTTAAATAGTAACAGGCTTAAAATTTAGGCCGAGAAATAGTAATAAGGATCCGTTTTCTTGATTATTCGTATATTGAGTAGTTGTGGTGCGTGTGTGAGCTCGTTCCAAAGTATTTATGAATCACGTAACAACGTTTTTGATTCCTTGTAATATAATAAACAAAATTTTCAAAATTTTCTCGTAAAAATGGTTAAATGAACTGTAATAGTAATTTAATACTTGATTAACATTTACAAAGTACTGGGGAATTTTACAGGTTGCTACAGTACCTACCCGTCAAACAGAATTCCATCCCATAAATTAAGTCTAAGATAGTTGTTAGGGTTTTCTATAGAAATAAATGTGGGTATTTGTCTCGAATTTGGTCCTCACGTTCCCATGTATACCCTGGTCCTCATTTAGAGTTTCATTGAATTTTGAAAATGGGAATACGGTTTTGCTTTATCTGTTTCACCTCTCTGTCCATTATTTCCACTGGTTCCTCTGTAAATACGAGTTTGTCATCAAGTCGGATTTCTTTCATTGGGATGACAAGAGTTCCATCTGAAAGACATTTCTTCAAGTTCGATACGTGAAATATGTTGTGTACTCTGCTGAGTTCCTCTGGGAGCTCAAGTTTATAAGCAACTGGACCAATCCTTTCCAGGATTTTGAATGGTCCAATCTACCTTGGATTTAACTTTCCACGCTTTCCAAAGCGTACCATTCCCTTCCATGGAGAAACTTTTAACATAACCCTGTCTCCAACCTGGAATTCCATGGGTTTTCACCTCATATCGGCGTAGCTCTTTTGTCTGTCATGTGCGGCTTATAGTCATTGCCTGATCTTAAATATCTTTTATGTTGTTTCGTGTATCAGTTCAGGTCCTGTGAGTTGTACATCGCCCACTTTAGCTCAATAAATAGGCGATCTGCACTTTTGACCATAGAGTTCTTCAAATGGTGCTACTTTGATGCTGGCATGGTAGCTGTTGTTGTAGGAAAATTCAGCCAACGACAAGTGTTTATCCCAACCTTTCCCGAAGTCTATTACACATGCCCGAAGCATGTCTTCTAAGGTTTGGATTGTTCATTCACTCTGCCCATCAGTCTGAGGGTTATAAGCGGTGCTCATGTCTAAACGTGTACCGAGAGCTTTCTATAGAATCTGCCAAAATCTAGAAGTAAATCGGCTATCTCTATCTGATATAATGGAGATTGGAACTCCATGTCGAGACACTATTTCTTTCAGATACAACTGTGCGAGAGTGCTCATCTCGTCAGTTTCCTTGATTGGTAGGAAATGAGCGGACTTGGTGAGATGATCAATGATGACCCAGATGGTGTCCAATCCAGTTGACGTCTTTGGTAATTTGGTGATGAAATCCATAGTAATTCTTTCCCATTTCCATACTGGTAGTTCAGGTTGTACAAGCAATCCTTACAATTTTTGACATTCCACCGTGACTCTTGAACAGGTCAAACATTTTCCAACATACTCGGCGATGTCGGATTTCATGTTCGGCTACCAATAGATCTTCTTGAGATCCTGATAAATCTTGTCAGAACCCGGGTGAATGGAGTACCTGGATTTGTGGGATTCATGCATGATGAGATCACGTATACCTCCGTAGAGAGGAACCCAACTTCGTTCTTTGAAACAATGCAGTCTGTCTGATCTTTTCACGAAACCATTTTCATTCTCTGACATACCGTGAATTCTTTCACTGGGTCTGTTCTCTTCTTTGAGTGCTTCTTATTGAGCTATGAGGATCTGTGATAGAAGTAAACAAATGGTCATTCTCATAGATCAGACTCTGAGAGGTTTGATTCGTTCTTTTCTGCTCAAGGTATTAGCCACAACATTTGCTTTCCCAGAGTGATAGCGAATTTCACAATCATAGTCATTGAGTAACTCTAACCATCGTCGTTGTCTCATGTTCAGCTCCTTTTGATCCAGGATGTGCTTAAGACATTTGTGATCAGTGAAAACCGTACACTTGGTGTTGTATAGGTAATGTCTCCATATTTTAAGAGCAAAGACAATTGATCCTAATTCTAGATCATGAGTTGTGTAGTTTTCTTCGTTCTTCTTGAGCTGTCGAGAAGCATAGGCTATTACTTTGCTCCTTTGCATCAGTACTGCGCCTAAACCGTGATGTGATGCATCAGAATACACTACGAAGTCTTCACTTCCTTCGGGTAGTGCTAAGATTGGTGCTTCACAGAGTTTTTGCTTCAAGAGTTAGAAAGCTGACTCTTGTTTTTCTTCCCAAACATGCTTCTTGTTCTTATATGTCAGTTATGTCATAGGCTTTGCGATCTTTGAAAAATCTTCTATGAATCTTCTGTATTAACCAGCGAGACCTAAAAATTCATGAATCTCTGTTGGGTTTGTAGGAGATGCCCAATCTTTAACCGCCTCAATCTTGGCAGGGTCTACGTGGATACCTTGACTGTTGATAATATGACCAAGAAATTGTACTGTTGGAATCCAAAAATCAAATTTGGAGAACTTAGCGTACAACTTTTCCTCTTTGTGTAACTCTAAAATGGTTCTCAAATGTTCAGCATGTTCTTCCTTGCTGCCGGAGTAGATTAGGATATCGTCAATGAACACAATCATGAATTTTTCCAAGTATGGTTTGCATACTTGGTTCATCAAGTCCATGAATACTACAAGTGCATTGGTAAGACCAAATGGCATTACTTGAAATTTGTAATGTCCGTACCGTGTTTTGAATGCTGTTTTGGGAATGTCTTCTTCTCGGACTCTCAGCTGATGGTATCCCGACCTCAGATCAATTTTTGAGTAGACACTCGATCCTTGCAACTGGTCAAACAAATCATCAATCCTAGGAAATGGATATCGATTCTTCACTGTGAGTTTGTTCAACTACCTATAATAAATACACATTCGGAATGTTTTGTTTTTCTTCTTGACAAATAAGACCGGAGCTCCCCAAGGTGATGAACTTGGTCGGATGAATCCTTTATCTGATAGCTTTTTCAACTATTCAGATAATTCTTTCATTTCAGAAGATGCCAACCGATAAGGTGCTTTTGCAACTGGTGCTGCCCCAGGCACTAAATCAATCTGAAATTCAACTTGACGAACTGGTGGAATACCCGAAAAATCTTCTAGAAATACTTCAGAAAAATCCTTGACAGCTGGCACTTCTTCAAGTTGTTTCTCTTTAGATTCATTCTCCGTCACCTGAACCAAAAACACGTGACATCCTTTATTCATATACTTCATCGTCTTTATATACGAGATGATGTTGAGTCGGGTTCTACTTTGGTTGCCGCGAACAATAAGAGTTTCACCATTGAGTGGAATTTGGACGAACTTCTCGTCACAGATGATTCTAGCATGGTGCTTGGATAACCAATCCATGCCAATGACAACGTCAAAGCTACCAAGTAGGATAGGCATGAGATCGATGGAGAAAGGTCTGTCTAGTAAGGTTTGGGTGCAACCTTGGATTATCGTATTGGTGCCTATAAGGTTTCTGTTAGCAATTTCAATTCCGTACGTAGTGTCCAGTTCTACTGGGGCAATGTTAAGCAGTGAAGCAAATGAAATAGACACAAAGCTCTTATCAGCTCTGGAATCAAATAATATTTTAGCACTTTTTTGGTTTAGTAAGTGTAACCACTCGTAAAATTTCCTCATTTAAACCTATTTACTTTACAGAATGATTATCTTTTTTCCACGTATAAATTTTATTTGATTTGATTATATCTCCTATCTCATGTGACGTAACTCACATCCTTGATAAACGTGCTCCCACACAAACTAACCTAACAAACCTAATGTTTATTTCATAAACATACTTATATATATGAAAACATTACAAAATACCATTTATCAGTTTATGATCATTCCTTAACAAACGTACAAACAAAACATTCATTATCTAAATAGAGTTTCTATGAATCCCTAAATCCATCACAACACCAAATAAGCATAACAAAACCCTAGAACTTAAAAGTACAACTCATCTGATATAATAACCTAAATCGTGGATTCTAAAAAAAATCCGTTATTAAATTGAATTTGAACCCGAATGTAACCAAATAAATCATGTGCTACACCATGAGAAATTTCAAAATATAAAAGCCATAATATGAGCCTTATAAAATCGACATTGTATGATAAAATAAGTATACATATCACATGAACTATAGTACCAAAATGAATTAAATCTTGTACACAATATTTGGTCTAATAAATGTCTAGATACATTTTGATTTTTAAATGAAAAACTTGGTCACTTATCCCTCCACTTTGCTAAGTTGAAAGTCTATCAAACATATCCCTTAAAATCTGGTATCCCTATTCAAAAGTAAAACAAATAAAACCATATAATATTGCAAAACCCATGCATCCTCAAATTTGTGTGCTTAAAGACGACAGTTATTTCTTTAAAAGCCCACACCGTAAATAAAATACTACTGTAATAATATATGATATATACATGTTGACAGTGACAAACGCATTCAATTGTAATTATCTCAAATTTCAAATTGCGCAAATTGCGGCTTTTCCTTTTTGCACGCCTTTACCAGCTCAAATATTCCATATCACATCTTGATATATATATACCAAACTTAAGGAACACAAAACCCTAAAAACACATAATGAAATCGACAGCTCTATTTCTAGTTCTCTCAAGAAGTTACGAAGGGTAGAATAATGTGGTGATCGATTGCTTGGTGTACTAGTTTCGGTGAGATTGTGTGTAGGAGTTGGGTTCGAAGGATGTACTCCTCTTATTTTGTTTCGTCCCTCAAAACTGATCCTGAGGTAACCCTTAATCGTCCTAATGTTTCTTGATTCGACCATTTTGACATTCGTACGAATAATATGAACTCGAGTCTAACATTTTGTTAATAATATGTTACGCGAAGGGAAATATATACAGGTCACATAAATACAATTGATAACACACAGTTTGTATGCGTTATATGTTGTGTGATGTGTGTGTTAATCGGAATACATGTAGGTGATCAGGTCTTGTGTATGAGTGGGACGTGTTGAGGTCAAGTCTGGTCTAACATCAGGTCGTCGTTGTGTGTATGTTTAGTGTCGGTTTAAAAGGTTTAAAACATGGGGAACAGGTCACTTTGAATCTGTATGAAGTTGTAAAAATGAATCTAATTTATATCGCATACATTTGAATTGTGGTGTCGAGTTTATGGCTGCTATATATGCACTATTTGAATACTGATTTAAAAGAGAGCATTTACATGTGTTTTTATTCCCAACAAAAGAAAGAAAGGGTCTTACATAGGTATATACGTGAGACAGTTTTGCGAGTTCATGAAGAGTTAATGGGCGTTAACTGTGTTTTGGTATACGAGTTGTGTGACGAAAATAAGGCCGGCTGATCTTGTATGATTCTGTGAAGATGTACTCGTGTGTGTGATTAAGTGATCGAACCAGACTAAAACATGCGTGTATAACTTGTGAATTGGAGTCGTATCAAACCTGTAGAAAGTGTGCATGGGAAATCTTGGTCAAAAAGGAATAAAAAGAAGTAAATTGTCATTGGTCTCGTTCTTCATAGTGGACGGTCGAATAGTGTGCTTGTGGTGTGTATTTTGAGTTTTCAAAGAAGGTCTAAAAACGTGTGAAGTAAACTGATTGAAAAGGGTTAAACGATAGGCAAAAAGTTAATAAGTCGTGGGCTATATTAGTAACAGTTGCGTGTAATTATAACGTCGAATTTTTGCATGTTACTAATTCTGGAAACTTACTAAAAAAAATATGAGAAGTTATTAATTCTGGAAAGTTACTAAAAATGGAAAGCCGACTAAAATGAGAAATCTGATTTGAATAAGTTATTAATAATAAGCCGATCATTAACTCGTGTAGATTCGCCGAAGGAGGAGTGATTTCTTATCCTTATGTTATGTTTCGTTGGCGGTTAAGGTACAGATATTCTACCCTTTTTCAGTAAGGGTGTCTTCTTTCTCATGATTCATTGATCTTGATTCGTTTTAAGATTCCCTAAGCTACTGCTATGTTTCCCTACACTTTAGTTCGTTTGTTTGACTCATTTTGGCTTTGACGTTCAATATGACCATTTTGCTTTGAGCCTCTATGATGATCCATTCAATATTCGTTCGCACCTTGTGATATTAGTATTCGAAACACTTGATACTTCGAGGGTTCATTTGATTTTGGTAACTAGATGTGAAAACCTTTTTAATTATAACATGGAAATGTTTTGAGGAAAACTAGTTTTAAAATGATGTTTATGAAATATGCAATACCACATTTATTTGGAATCTTACTAAACTTTTATGAAAATTACTTTTAAAGACTACTTTTGTGAAAACAGTTAATAAGATCACTTTTATGAAAACCATTTGATAAAGATTTCTTTAAATGAACCATTTGATTATGAACCTTTTATCAGTTCGTTTGGACTCATTTGACATAGATATGGGATATGACCCTTTGGCATTTGAACCTTTGATATGAACCTTTGGCATTTGAACCTTTGATATGAACCTTTGATATTGGACTTTGACTATGATTCGATGACTTAGACTATTTGAACCTTTGTAATGATTTGGACCTTTGACCCTTCAGTTTGATACCCGAGCCAAAATTTGTTTCCTAGCCATGAAGGTAACATGGCCATGTCATTGATGCACCAATGGCATGACTCTAGTGTGTTTGAGTGATGTTACACACCATCCCCATTTGCTACTACATGCGCGCTTTATTATTTATTATGGCCTATATTATTGTTCGGGGGGCGTATGGATGCATCCTAGATTTGTTTTGTTTCGAGGGATATATCACGATTTGATTTGATTTGATTTGGTGACTGATGATGGGTGCAATCCACGTCTTTCACAAGTTCGGGAGCTAGCTACTCCATTTGAAGAATGAGGACACCCCTCATATTATCTGATTATCTGAGAGGTCTCCCCTCTATATGATTTTGAGGATATGGTTACTATATTTGATTTGTTCGGGCTCGTGGTGGATTACTGACCTTCCATTTTCCCTTTCCTACATTGTACCTTTGTCTATGCCTTATATTATTCCATTGCTATACCATATTTGTTCGTTTGCTTTTGCTTTCGTTTTCGTTCATTATATATCTGTTCACTGGCCTTTTTAAGCTCAGCCGCATTTCTTTTCCTGCGGCAGGTTTTAGTTGGAAGATGGGTATGAGTGAAGAGACTTTTGGACTTAGAAGACTTGATAGTTATTTTGGCCTAGAAATGATTAGAAGTTATTATATTGTAGAATTTGTATTCGCATTTGTAACCTTGTAATTTCAGTATTTCATTTGTAACCTTTGAGATTCCTTGTATTACTGTAATGTATGCTTTGTGTTGATATAAATAATGCCTAAACACGTTATTAATATATTTCGATATCTCTACGTTTTGATAATCACAAAATGAAAAATCATTAATCGGAAAATTATGACGTAAACAAGTATTTAGTTGTAAATATCTATTTCTACAACTCAAATCACTTAAGGTATGAATGAACTAATGCTTAATGCATTATATGATCAAAGGAACATTTTCTTAATAACTAGATTTTTTATAAAACATCAAAAACATTTTATATATTTTTGAAAAACATTTTTGGCATTAAATAAAAATGTTTAATCTTTTATAAAAATATGAATTCAAATTTTTAACCAAAATCAGTTAAAATGTTCCAGAAAAACCTTCCCCACAAAAGGACAAAATTGGCCAACGGACAGAAGGGGCGGCCCCTTAATTTTACTAGGCGGCCCCCTTAATTATTAAGGGGACCGCCCCCTATTTAAGGGGACCGCCCCCGCTCCAGTAGACTTCCAGCTGTCCAATTTTTCTCCTATAAATACCAGTCTTCTCCTGGACTTTTACTCACCTTTTGCACCCCAAACTTTCTGATCTAAATCCTGTAAATACTTTCTAACAATCCTTTGATCATATAATCTTAAGCTTTGGTTTCCAAGTGATCCAAGCTTCCCTCATTCAAGTGCAAAAGAAGAATACTTCTATCAATCAAGATTAGAAGTATTACAACTTAGTATCTTCTTGTTAATTAAGTTGTTAGTTTAACAAAGTTTGTAAATCATTCATTCATTTGTGTAAGGTGTGTATAGTAGATTTGTGTTGTATGTAAGTAGTGAAGAAATTGTATAAGTAGTTGTGGTATAGAAGTTGTGAAGACATAGTGTAGAAGTTGTGAAGCCGTGGAGTAGAAGTCGTGAAGCCGTAGCTTTGAAGTCGTGAAGTCCTAGTGTTGAAGTTGTGAAGCCATAGCGTTGAAGTTGTGAAGTCCTAGTGTTGAAGTCGTGAAGCCGTAGCATAAAGGTTGTGTAGCGGTCGTGTTGAAGCATTGAAGTCTTAGTCGTGAAGTCCTAGTGTTGAAGTCGTGAAGCCGTAGCATAGAGGTTGTGTAGCGGTCGTGTTGAAGTCGTGAAGTCTTAGTCGTGAAGACATAGTGTTGAAGTCGTAAAGCCGTAGCATAGAGGTTGTGTAGCGGTCGTGTTGAAGTCGTGAAGCAGTCGTGAAGCCGTTGTGAAATAGTCATGAATTAGTCGTGAAGAAGTTGTGTTGTGAAGTCGTGAGATTGGTTCTAGCTACGATTAGAACTCGACATTTAGCTTTGTGTCGTTAAGCCGGTGTAAGCCAAAGTCGTGTAAGGTTTTCTCCGCCATAAGGGAGCTTATTGAAGTTGTGAAGAAAACTCTCGAGCTCGGTGCTCGGGGAGTGGAGTAGGGCAAGGAAGGTGTCCTTGTAGCCGAACCACTATAAATCTCTCGTGTCTCGGTTAGATCTTTCCATACCTTATTTACTTCTTTATTTATATCGTCATTACATTCATACACATAGGATTATATAACTGCTAGTATTTATTAGAGATCGACTTCACATAAAGATCAATTTGAAAATCCATTCAAGAAACCAAAACATTTACAATCAATTTAAAAGAGTACATATATAACTAACAATATGATTTAAGTTTTAACAAACTTGAATCAAAGCTTTTAAAAGAAAACAAAGTTTTTATAATAAATTAAAAAGACATAAAACTATTCAACCCCCTTCTAGTTTTCCACAATTGGTATCAAGAGCCACGTCAATCAAGATTTTTAAAATATACTGTATTTTAAAACTTGAAACGATCTATGGAATTTGAAAAATATTTAGAAGGGGAATTTTTGCAAACACCACCACTATTTGAAAACTATACTTTTCTTGAATGGAAAAATAAATTTGAAAATTATGTGAAATCAATTGATCTAAATCTTTGGCATGTTATTTCGATTGGTGATTTTCAACCAACTAAAACGATTTTTGAAAGTCAAACAAAAACGGATTTTGAAACTCAAAACGATTATTTAAAAATAAATAAAAATAATGAAGCTAAAATAATTATTTACAAAACTTTGCCGAAAGTTGAATATGAAAGAATATCTTTCTGTAAAACGGCAAATGATATTTGGAAAAATCTCTTAAACTTTCATCAAGAAAAATGTCAAGCCAAAGATGAGGATTTTGATCTTGTACATGAATTAGTCATTTTAGAAAATTTAATAGATAAACATTTAGATAAAATTGATACATGTGCTACTAGTTCAAATGTTGTTAATGAAGGTATTAACGACGAAGACTACATCTATCAACTCCAAAGTAAACGCAACCCAATATCATGGAGTGACACAGACGAAGGAAAAGATCATCATCCGGTATGTGACGAATGCAAACTAGATAAAGCTCCAAATAAGGTACAATCCAAAACCAAACATTTTTGCTATGATCCATTCATTTTAGAATTTTCAAAACTAGAAAATGAGTTTAAACATTTTTGCAACATAGATCTAAAAACTATTTCTAAACATAAATCATCAAAATCTTTTGAAAGTAATCTTGAAAAAGAAATAATTTTAGAAGATAAAATGTCTAGACTTGAAAGTAATATTGAAATTGATCTAGAATGCAAAATATGTCAAGATTATAAACTCGAAATTAAAAGATTAAATGAAAGAGCAAAAATAGTAGCTAAATTTGAAGAAAGCTCCAAATCTCTTAAATTATTACTAAGTTGTCAAAAGCCATTCAATGATAAAACCGGTTTAGGATTTAATTCGGATAACTCTTCAACAAGTAAATCAAAACAAATTATAATTAAAAAACCTAGTAGAGAAATTTAGATATAAGGCTATTTACTGTGATTATAATTTATAAGTCAAGAAATCCATTGTTTGTTCTTCAAAAACAAACTGTCAAGGAATTCTTGTACTTCTTGGTGACATCTTGTCTATGTGCATTTAAATGCAATGGATGTCCCCAACTAACCATCTCGGACCCATGAGAATCTGGGTACCAAGTTGTTTTATTTGATTAGGTAATGAACGCAAAATGGAATGTAACTCAAATCTTGCGTTAACCTACTCATATTCAAAACATGCACATGAAGACTTACTTATCTACAATAATGAGGATGGAACGAAGTGATACTCATCTATTATTTACTACCTCATATCATACTGGACCTGAGATAAGTCTTCTTTTTAAACTTTCCTGAGTAGTTGTTTTCTGCATATAGTTATGATAATCACTGCCTTAAGATTTGCTTAGTTTGATAGGTTGCTTTGCTACTAGTTATATTACTTGCCAATAAACTAGAAAACGTTTAGTTAACTCTCCTAGGCATTATCATTCTTTATCAAACATACAATACTTAGTCATCACTATCGTTTTAATCGCATAACTTATTTGAAAAGGATAGCATGAGACAATAGCCTTAATCAATCAAGCATGAGAATTTTTTTTTTAACAACTCTTTTTATATGAAAATCTTCATATCTTGGAAAATGATTTTTCAAAAAGATTGTGTCACTTCTCTATTAAACATGTTTTTATCAAAACTAAAAGGTGTAACAACTTCTTTTCATTTCTTTATAATAACAATTTAAAACAAATTCAAATCTACCTTGGTGAAATAATTTTCATACTAAAATAAAACCTACTTTCAAACATTGTTGAATAATGCCCAAAAACCTTACTCAAATCATGCTTGATCCAAGTCTAGAAATCCATGCTATCACAAAATTCCCATCACATAGACACTTGTTAGGATTAATTAACTAGCTAATTAATTGTCAATATAATGGTAGTATATATTACTTGGTAATCATATGTTTTCTTGTTCATATATACATATATGCTTTTTGGTAAATGAATAGGTTGCATGATAATTAAAATTGCTTAATTGAATGTGCTTAGCATACATAAGTTATTAAACTTTAAATTGCCTCAAAAAGAAGTTGGACTTGCTTGAAGCTAAACTCAAAAACACAACCTTTTCTACAAATTTCTGCCAAAAACCCATTTTCAGAAATTTGGAAGTCAGCAGATGGGCGGCCCCCTTAAATAACTAGGCGGCCCCCTTAATCATTAAGGGGACCGGCCCCTATTTAAGGGGACCGGCCATCTGTAGATCCGGATTACTGTTTTCTTTTTCAATTTCCAACCCATTTTATTCCATACTTCCTAAAATTCACAAACACATTTTGTCATAAACCACCCACCAAAATTTACCTTCCTAAACCACATCATTCCTTCACTATAAATACACCTTCCCATCATAAATGCCCATTCACATCATCCACTCAAACATGTCATCCTCCAACTACCCAAAATCAAAACCTTCAAGAGTTGCCAAAATTTTGGTGAGACCAATTTGGAGAAGGAAGCTTGAAACTTGCCATACCCCAACTAATGATGTTGTTCAAACACATAACCAATCATCCACTCCTAACCCTTCATCTCCCTATGATCATTCCCAAAACCTCAATCCAAACCTCATCCACACTCAACCCACCTATTCATCAAAAACACTCACCACTCTTGGAACATCCACTTCATCCACATCACCATCCTCATCCACTCATGATTACCCAAGTTCACAAACATCTCCACCACCAAGAGTGTCACCACCACCTCCTACCAATTCACATGCTACTCCTATGTTGCATGTGCAAACATCCATCCCTCATAACAACAACACTTTACCACCAACACCTTCATCCGAACACTTGAAGTTCATTGAGGAACTCAAGGATGCTCATGAGCTTAGTGCTCTTCTTGCCCTACACCTAGCCCAAAGAAACCTTGATCAACCTCCATCTAGCTCTCCCACATCACCTCACAACCAAAACCAAGTTGAGAAACATGTCAACAATTGTCCTTGTTGCATCTTTCTTCAACAACAAACCATTGCTCTTAATGAGCACTTTACTTGGATTGAGTATCTTCTCACTAGATCCAATCTAATATCCCCAATTGAACAACATCAAAACCTTCATCCATCATGGTCCACTCCAAGCTCTCCACCTCAAATGTCTCCACCATCACCATCCACAACCTCCACACACCCAAACATATACCTTCATTGATTCCATTCACTCACCCTTTCATTTGTCCCTCATTTCAAAAACCACCTTCATTATCAAGCAAGTCATATGGATTTCTTAGGCAAATTAGAATTCTCTAACAAATGTATGCTTTAAGCACTATGTATGTTGTAACAATGATTATGTTTGTCACATAATCATTTTTAATTAATGAATGTTTGTTTCTTTCTTTCCTATATATGTTTGCTATGAATGTGTTGTTTCTTTTCTTGTTTAATTAAGATATATGCTTATGACATGCTTATAATATGATTTTAGTAGTTTACATATAACCATTTTTCTTTTTAATAAGTTTTTGTTATTATTTAATCATTCTTAATATACATAATCCAAATGGAACTTGCTGCATAAACACCCTAAAAATGACCTTTTTCTGAAATTTTTCAAATTTGGTCGCCTGGGAAATCACCAGATGGGCGGCCCCCTTAATTCCTTAGGCGGTCCCCTTAATTTTAAGGGGGCCGGCCAACAATTAAGGGGACCGGCCATCTGGACAGTAAATTTTACTGTTTCCTTTTGCATCTTGTGACCACTTTTACCTAGCCCCAGCTACCATTACCCTTAATGCACGAACTGGACTTGGAATATTACCACAATATCTCCACAATTTGCCTAAATCAACCACATTTTCACAATATAAAAACCCTCCTTACAATTACCTTTCACTTCATCAACCATCACCTTCATCAAACACCCATTGTCATCCACAATGCTATCACCTAAATCCTCCATCTCTAAGCCTTCAAGGAAACAAAGACTTGTTATCATACCACAAAAACAACCTTTCATTGACCTAACCCAAGATGACACCAAAACTCCATCACCACCACCTCAAAATTCATCCCCAAGTGCACCAAATGCACCATCAAAAACACCATCCACCCATGGAGCTTCATCTTCCTCCATTCCATCTACCTCATCCATAAATGACTACATCCACACTCACCTAACATCATCACCAAGAGCATCATTACCACCATCCACTCAAGAACCTTCATACACCCAACTTGCCATTTCCCTATCACCCATCACACCTCTTGATGCTCATTTTTCACCATCACCAACTCCACCACCATTCTTTCCTATACCTTGGGCAATGCTTGAAGCCCATGGTGATAATTGTCTTTGTTGCGTCCATAACCGGACCTTAATCTTTGGTCTTAGAGATGAGATATACTACATGTTTTCATCTCTTGAACACACGATTGCCAACCCACAACCACCACCTCCTCCACCTCCTTCACCCACTACACCACCACCACCTCCATTTTCACCCAACTAAGCATATGCAATGCTTAAAAATAATTTTTCAAACCCTTCTTGCAAGCAAGCTCCATGGAAGACCATGTACCTCTAAGATGATTATGTAGTTTCATTAGTAGTTTTTTTTTATTTGTATGCTTGCATGCTTCATGTTGTAATCTTTTGGTTGTGTATTTATACACAACACCTTTATTGAATGAATGATTTTATATGCTTGCTTATTGTTGTTATATATACTTGTGCTTCTAACATTTTTTTTGCAAGCATTCCATAGCTCGTTTCCTTGGTGCCCCCAAACGAGGGGGAGTACACATCAAGGGGGAGTTTTCGTCCCGACATATTTAACTATATAAATTGTCGGCTTAACCTTTTTGATTCTACAAAAAGGGGGAGAAATAGATGTAAACTCACTAAATACTTGTCTAAAAACTAATTTTTAGATTTAATGAGTTTAGATTTTGTAATCATCAAAAAGGGGGAGATTGTTGATATAAATAATGCCTAAACACGTTATTAATATTTTTCGATATCTCTACGTTTTGATAATCACAAAAAGAAAAATCATTAATCGGAAAATTATGACGTAAACAAGTATTTAGTTGTAAATATCTATTTCTACAACTCAAATCACTTAAGGTATGAATGAACTAATGCTTAATGCATTATATGATCAAAGGAACATTTTCTTAATAACTAGATTTTTTATAAAACATCAAAAACATTTTATATATTTTTGAAAAACATTTTTGGCATTAAATAAAAATGTTTAATCTTTTATAAAAATATGAATTCAAATTTTTAACCAAAATCAGTTAAAATGTTCCAGAAAAACCTTCCCCACAAAATGACAAAATTGGCCAACGGACAGAAGGGGCGGCCCCCTTAATTTTACTAGGCGGCCCCCTTAATTATTAAGGGGACCGCCCCCTATTTAAGGGGACCGCCCCCGCTCCAGTAGACGTCAAGCTGTCCAATTTTTCTCCTATAAATACCAGTCTTCTCCTGGACTTTTACTCACCTTTTGCACCCCAAACTTTCTGATCTAAATCTTGTAAATACTTTCTAACAATCCTTTGATCATATAATCTTAAGCTTTGGTTTCCAAGTGATCCAAGCTTCCCTCATTCAAGTGCAAAAGAAGAATACTTCTATCAATCAAGATTAGAAGTATTACAACTTAGTATCTTCTTGTTACTTAAGTTGTTAGTTTAACAAAGTTTGTAAATCATTCATTCATTTGTGTAAGGTGTGTATAGTAGATTTGTGTTGTATGTAAGTAGTGAAGAAATTGTATAAGTAGTTGTGGTATAGAAGTTGTGAAGACATAGTGTAGAAGTTGTGAAGCCGTGGAGTAGAAGTCGTGAAGCCGTAGCTTTGAAGTCGTGAAGTCCTAGTGTTGAAGTTGTGAAGCCATAGCGTTGAAGTTGTGAAGTCCTAGTGTTGAAGTCGTGAAGCCGTAGCATAAAGGTTGTGTAGCGGTCGTGTTGAAGCATTGAAGTCTTAGTCGTGAAGTCCTAGTGTTGAAGTCGTGAAGCCGTAGCATAGAGGTTGTGTAGCGGTCGTGTTGAAGTCGTGAAGTCTTAGTCGTGAAGACATAGTGTTGAAGTCGTGAAGCCGTAGCATAGAGGTTGTGTAGCGGTCGTGTTGAAGTCGTGAAGCAGTCGTGAAGCCGTTGTGAAATAGTCGTGAAGAAGTTGTGTTGTGAAGTCGTGAGATTGGTTCTAGCTACGATTAGAACTCGACATTTAGCTTTGTGTCGTTAAGCCGGTGTAAGCCAAAGTCGTGTAAGGTTTTCTCCGCCATAAGGGAGCTTATTGAAGTTGTGAAGAAAACTCTCAAGCTCGGTGCTCGAGGAGTGGAGTAGGGCAAGGAAGGTGTCCTTGTAGCCGAACCACTATAAATCTCTCGTGTCTCGGTTAGATCTTTCCATACCTTATTTACTTCTTTATTTATATCATCATTACATTCATACACATAGGATTATATAACTGCTAGTATTTATTAGAGATCGACTTCACATAAAGATCAATTTGAAAATCCATTCAAGAAACCAAAACATTTACAATCAATTTAAAAGAATACATATATAACTAACAATAAGATTTAAGCTTTAACAAACTTGAATCAAAGCTTTTAAAAGAAAACAAAGTTTTTATAATAAATTAAAAAGACATAAAACTATTCAACCCCCCTTCTAGTTTTCCACACTTTGTTTTCATCTGATATGAAACCATTAGTGTGACATCTTTACCCTTGTCGGGTTGGGGTGTTACAATTATGGTATCAGAGCGACAGGCTGCGACTCGTAATACATTTACCCTTGACCTGTGAAGTTAGGACCACTAGGTTTCCACTGTAGGCGCTCATAAGATAACCTGTAAGAATTTGCTTTAGGATTTCCCTATAGGAACTTAAGTTCTGACCAGTGAGGAATGGGTAGACTATAAGGCTTTTGTTTAAGTATCATTGCTTCCGCATCACTCTGATTCGTGCTTTGTTTTTTGTTAGATCCTGTTGATACCACCTTTGGAAATCGAAAGCTTATGCTTTGCACCACCTAAGATTTGAACCTGATTAAATTTGGAAGGCATTGAGAAATTTCATAATAATTGCCTGACACTATTTGATCCTTATCTTCATATTTCTTTTGTTAATCATTTTGATAAAGACCCACGTTGCACTCTGATCCTCTCGTTAATCATTTTGACGCCTCTTCGGGCACTCTGAGAACCTCCATGGCGATAACGTACTGGATATGTTTTGATTGTCTTTTGCTTTTGATAAGTATCTATGAATCTTCTGACACTATTCAATTTCGTTTCGCCCATCTCTGTCCTTATAAGAAGCCTTGTGGTGTGTAACCACGAGTATAAGAATGTTTTCCCCCTCACTTTTGAATGATAAAGCTTTGATTTGCGAACCATCTTTCTTTGGATAGTTAACTTCGATTTTATTCTGACAAGGAATTTGTTGAGTGATCAGTCGAATATTGACAACTACCCTCCTATATCTCACCTTTAATGTTTGCAACAAATTTTGAACTCCCTACCATGATTACCGATTGTTAAACGTTCGCTATTACTCTGGAGACTCGTGTGTTACTTCCGTGGTTATAAAGTTTTCTTAGAAACCATTTCGTACACCAATGAATGAACCTTATCTTGGAAGCTATTTGGCACTTTGAGTCGTCTGAGCATGAACCTTGTATTGAACGTTATTTGGCACCCTGCGTTTTCTGAATACGATTCCTGGTAGAACCACCAAAACTTTTCCATCGGAGCGTGAAGTAGGATTTGACATGATACCGAGAGATTTCTAGTCACTAAACAAAGATGCCTTTCGGATCATACCAATTGATTGGAGCAACCGGGAAGAGCAGCAACCGAAGACCAGGAAGTGAGTTTACTTAAGTGTATTTTCTGGGCATGTTTTAGTTTCGTTCGCGATTATGAAGGATGATGACTGGAGATATGTATCGATTACAGGAAGCTGAATCGTAATACTGCTAGGAACCAATATTCCTCCACCCTGAAACGACTATGTGGTTGTTTAAATTAAGAGCGCGAAGTTTCCTTCTGATGAATTGAGTCTATTCTTGGAATTGACCCCCATATTCGTAAACGATTACTATGACGGTTAGTGACGCTAATGGTATTAGCTAAAGCTCTGACTGTTTCGTGAATTTGATAAATGATGTTTTCTCGTAAGTACTTGGGCAAATGGTCATTGTATGACTTAATGGTACATTCGGAGACGAGGAAGAGCATGAAAATCATTTTTGCACTTTATTAGGAATTTGACGATCATTGGTGCATTCTGTGAGATGGATAATTGTTGAGACAACGGTGTTCTTTGCCTGACCTGGAGTTAACAACAACGGAGGCTACCCTGAAGAGTGAAGACATTCCTTTCAATGCAGAAGGGTGGGCGGTGCAGAAGATCTAGTCAAGATGGCGAACCTGGAGCTGGTGAAGACATACAGTCTCACTTCCCTATTCATCTAGGTTGTACTAAAATGAATTGAGAGCGGAAGCAGACTGGATGATGAAGAGATTTAAAGATCGTGCCAGAAAGACACAACACTCCATCACATTCCAAGAAAAACTGCAGGAGGCTTGATGAACCACACACAAGTTTCCAATTTTGGTTTCACTTCCCGGTTGATGGACAGATGAAGACAGATTAACTGGACTTGAGGAGTTTGGATGTGTTGAATGAACGGATTTTTGTAACAGACCCTTTATGCTTGGAAGAATTGATTCTATGAAGGCCGAAGTTCTTGACGACTAACTTTCGTTTTCGTTGATCCTCTTAAGTTTCGTTATATAGTAATGAGATCCTCTTATGATTTAAGTTCCATAGAAGCATTTTAGTTCGTGTTCATTTTTCGTGTGTTCGGTGATGGTCTTGTTTTGAGAGATTTTGACAAGTTGTGGAAGATATGATACTTGTGACAGCATACCTTACTTTTGCTAGACAATCTGGGATTTTGATACTCTTACGAATAGTTTTGTTTTCCCTTATGACTATGATATTTGATTTTGGTTGACCTTTGATGACTATAGAAGTACTAGGTGGATTAAGATAGGTGGTTTTGATTACGACTTGAGATAAAGTATGATCATCATGAAGGCATAATTGTAGAAACTAATGACGCGCCAAAGATAGTTTCTTGGATCGTTTTGAGCCTCTAGGGTTAAACAATAACATAAACAAACAATATGAATAGTGGAATAGAACAAATCAAATGTTATTGACACAAAGTTTTACCAAACACCATCACCTCCAATTATTATTTGATCGGAATAATACGGTTACACTAAACTTGTAACAGGATCAAAGACACCTTTGATCTTGGAGGCTATGAACAACTTGTTTAGGCGTTTATAATCACATGCCTAAACACACACACACACACACACACCTTTATTATCTACATCGTGGAAGACATACAGTGATGAAAACTCTAACCCTTGATCTCTTTATATAATAGAGATTTAGGGTTTACAAAATATACGAAGGACTAAAATATAAATCTTCTTTTGCAAGTAAGTCCTTCATGTTTAATTCTTTCTTGTTTCATTCTTTCTTGTTTTGTATCATCAAATCTATAAACCCAACAATCTTCCCCTATTTGATGATGACAAAACAAACACATTCTTGTACGAACTTCCCTAGACGAAGTAGCAGAAGTTGAGATAATTAAATCTCACCATGAATGAAACAATCTTAGTCTTCCCCTTAAACCATGCCATGCCATCACAATATTTCTTCCCCTTTTTGTTATCAACAAATAGAGAATGAATAAAAAGTAAAAACTTCCCCTCGAATGATGCATGTACATAAAATGATTCTTCAAATCTGTAGGCTTTATATACTGTTGAAGAAAAATAATCATCACCAATTTGATGTTGAAGTAGAAGAAACCAACCTTGTGTCCTATGCCTTGTACTAAATACGACTTCGAACGTATACTTAACGTATAGGGAGACCGCAATCTCTTGACAATAATCACTGAGCACAAATAACGTAACTCCTTCAAGTGTTTTGTCAATTCGTAGTCACTTGAACGAACAAACAAGCATCTTAAAACGGATGGGAACGTTTAAGATATGATAAGACACAACCTTGATAAATTCAACTGCATCATCAAAGAAATAATAAATAATCCTCTCCTCCAATAAGAAAATTAATGCGAGCCTTTAAATATTTTAAGAACAAATAAACAAACTCCTTGTGTGTGTGAACTTCCCCTGTGTGTGTTTAAACCAATAACCATACTTACTTCCCCTCACTGCTCGTAAATAATGCAACTATCAATCGTGTAAACCCAGCAATAACATAACAGCAGAAAGTAAGTCCAGCAGCAGAATCAATATGCGTAGCAGCAGAGTGATATATGTCGAGCAGCAGAATGATCAAAGCTAGCAGCAGAGTATTATAACTAACAGCAGAGTGTATTAGACGTAGCAGCAAAGTAAAATATGCAGCAGCAGAATAAATCTTGCGTAGCAGCAGAATTAAATCCAAAGCTGAAATAAAATAATACGTCCAGATCAGTCCCACTTTCCTCGAATCTCATTAATTAAACTTGAACTGAGTACGAGGTTAAAAGCAGCCCCACAATCATTAACGGTCTGACACCAAATTATTAATCATCCAATGTCCATCAAATTAATAATATGAGACTTTACACAGTAAGCGACAAACCATGTTTGACCAATACCAAATACCAATTCGCAGCAACAGTAAGCGACAGTCCCATATACACTTTATTCAATTCTTTTCCATTAGTACGAGATAATCAATTAACTTTTCCACATGCGACAAATCCATTGATGACCGAATGATTATTCACTATGACCAAAAACAATTTACCTCATTCATCAATCAGATTAGATCACGTGCGATTACATGTGATCTTCACCAATTGCAAATTCTCCACCGACTCACAATAAATAAACTAATCAGATTTCGACCATTGAGCAGATATGTTGAATTGTCAAACAGTGAAGAATTTATAATTCAATACGCATCAAACGACAAAACAATTAACTCTTACCCAGTTGTATTATGTCGCTACAACAGATCTATAAAAAAATTAAATCCGTGAATACCTCTTAAGAACCAGTCCGATCCTTCTTCAAATCTGCTTCTGTCATCAAATAAACTTTGTGAATCCCTAGGTAACGAGCTCCCCAATCTCTGATACCACCTGTGGAAACTAATGACGCGCCAAAGATAGTTTCTTGGATCGTTTTGAGCCTCTAGGGTTAAACAATAACATAAACAAACAATATGCACAGCGGAATAGAACAAATCAAATGTTATTGACACAAAGTTTTACCAAACACCATCACCTCCAATTATTATTTGATCAGAATAATACGGTTACACTAAACTTGTAACAGGATCAAAGACACCTTTGATCTTGGAGGCTATGAACAACTTGTTTAGGCGTTTATAATCACACGCCTAAACACACACACACACACACCCCTTTATTATCTACATTGTGGAAGACATACAGTGATGAAAACTCTAACCCTTGATCTCTTTGTATAATAGAGATTTAGGGTTTACAAAATACTACGAAGGACTAAAATATAAATCTTCTTTTGCAAGTAAGTCCTTCATGATTCATTTTTTCTTGTTTCATTCTTTCTTGTTTTGTATCATCAAATCTTGATGAAGCGAAAAGTGTACCGCTTTTAGGGGGTCATTTAAGCCCTAAATCGTATTCATTTGATCAAATATTGCCCTAAATCGTTCCTTTTGTCATTTTAGGTACTTTGGAGAAGAAATCTGGAAAAGGAAGCACTTTGGACATTTTTGGAGCATAAAAGTGAAGAAAATGACAAAGTCTCCAAAGCTGCTGGAAAAGTACACGTGATGGCGTCAAGGATTGCTCCTGACGGCGTCACGGCTTGGCAAAAGAGGTGGATATAACAAAATACACGTGACGCGCCAAAGAGTTTTGCAATGGAAAGTCTGACGGCGTCACCCTTTAAGGTGATCAAGGTCGTCACGGTCTAAGTTAAAGAGAGACGGCGTCAAGCACAATTCTGACGGCGTCAACCCTTGACGCGCCAGAGCGGATTTTGGAGGATTAAAGAGGGACGGCGTCAGGAAGACCATCCGGGAACCCTAGCCGCGGCGAGGTGACGGCGTCACCTCCTACAACGTGACGCCGTCAGCCACTAAGTTCTATATATAGTTTTGCAATTTTTAGTCATTAGTGTGCAACTTTGTGGGGAGAAACCCTAAGACGAATTTTCTGCCATTTTTAAGGGTTTTATACCCTTGGATCTCCCATGTTTAATTGAAGATAAGTAATCACTTAATCAATCAATATGTCTATGTGTTGTTTGATTATATCTTGTTCTTGTCTTTTGATTAACATGCTAGGCTAGATTTATCTTGTGTTTGCTTAGATCTAATGAAACCTAACTATTGATTATTGGTTATTGGTGTGTTATTAATCGTATTGGATGATTGTTTATCGATGTTAGGCTTAAGAAAACTGGCTAACCTCCTATACGGTAATTTGCTTGAACGTCTTAAGAAACATGAACCAATGCGTACTAAGGTTTTTATGGTTGTATTTAATGCATGAGCGAATTCTAGTGATCCCATGTTAGGAGCTTCTTAGCCGGCTCGACATAGGAGTGAAGTAGGAGCTTGTAGAGTTGGGGAAGTACGTACGCCACCCCACGATTGGTATTAAGGAATACACCCGTCATCCACGCGATTAATACACACTAATCAACCGATAAAAGATAGTTAGGGAGTAAGGAAATCTAAGTAAACACATTTCTCCCCATATAAGTTCCACGACCTTTTCATTTTCTGTCATTTTATTTTATTTGCAATTGTAGTTATTTGGGTTAGTTGATTAGAAACTAATTTCGCCCACTCCTTCAAACCAGAGATTTTACTTGCTTCTCATAAAATATAAAAATACAAAAAGAATCATCCGTCGCCTCTAGACCTAGTAGATAAATTTCAATCCTAACGAACACTATTCTTTGAGTTGAACGATCAATCCCCCGGTACTTGCCACTTCACTATACTACATCGGTCAGGTACACTGCCTGGTGGGGATTGCAAGCCTCTTGAGATCCCTCGAGAGGTAAAACCTGTTGTATGGTCGCAAAACCACGCATCAAGTTTTTGGCGCCGCAGCCCGGGGAGTAGTTATTGCTTAGGTTGAAATTTTATTTTTATTAGGTCTACTCACAAGATTCCTATTAAGTGAGATTTTTTCTTTTTATTTTGTAGCTTTCTCGTAGTCTATCTTTTCTTTGTGATTTTGTTTGTAATTTGCTTCAAATGGACTTTTCACTTAGACTTCTAAGATTGCAAGATATGGTTGAGTGGCTAGAACACCAAGGAGTTCAAAATACCTCATTTAGAGACACCTATGAATCATATGAGCCTTCACCTAGGATAGATTCTTATGAACAACCTCCATGTTTAGGATCTCATCTTAGTGAGGCCAATAGGAAAAGCGACCTAGTTTGCCAAGGAATTGTGGATAGAGCCGAAGCAATAAACCATAAGTTGGATGAAGCGCTAGGTTTGTTATCATCACTACCTAAGAAAACAATTGATGAGGATATAGGTGATCTTGACACGTGGAATGATGAGGTAAACACCATAAGCCCACAAAATACTCAACCATCATTTGAGGCACCCACACCGCCCGTGACTTACCCGAAAGAAGTAGAAGAGACTTTAGGAATCCCGATGGAGGTAGAACCTTTGAACCAAACACAACTAGAGGATATAGGTTTGAATGCTTACAGTGATCACAACCTTTCTTTTAGTTCTAGGGAAGTTCCTAGTTTTGATGAACCGGAGCCTAAACCAAAACCGTTACCTAATCTTCCATCCTTAGATGTGAACTTAGGAATTGAATTAGGTCCCGACCCACCCATCAAACCATATAGTCCGGGTAGTTTTATGTTGAAGGTAGTAGACTCTAAGCCTTGTAGAGAGGAAGCTGACATAGGAGTGAACCATAACCTTTCATACTTACATCACCCATTCATGATTAATCACAAGAAACATTATGGGTTTAAACCGGGTTTATTAGGTCAAGATGGATTCCCAACTAGGAATCTCTCGAAGTTGATAGAAGATGATCCCTTTTTAGGAGAAAACTTTAATTCACCCATTGACCAAAGTGAACTAGGTAAGGTTATGATGAAAGAAGCACACCCCTTTGAGTATATAATTCATCCACCACTCTTTCCTCACGTGGCATACTCCTACCGAGCTGGTGTGTATCGCTACTATCACCCGCACTTAACCCTAAGTGTAGGGAAAACCTCCCCTATTTCCGTTAAATAAGGGTAGAGTCAGGCTCGTGACTCGAACAAAAACAAGCGCTTCTTGGGAGGCAACCCAAGCTTTATTTGCTTTGTGTGTTTATTTATGTGTTTGTTTGATTTTATTTGCTTCCGTATGTATGTTTAATTTTTATTATTATTGATTCATGTTCGAAACTAAATTGTGAAAATGCTTTATCTTGTTTTTAACTTCGTCTTAACTACATATAAAGGTATTTTGCAAAAGATAAGTGTAAGGGAAATCCAAATCGGTTTATTAGAACAAATGAACATGAATCATAACAATAATAAATTAACATACATATTAGTATTTGTTTGAGTCAAATGCTTGTATCGAGTCATAACGATGTTTTGCAGGAATTCCAGGAAGTAAGGTATAGGTTTTTCCAGAAATTTTCCGGAAACTTAACATGAGAATCCTGTCAGATCATTTCTGACGGCGTCAGGCCTTACAACCTGACGGCGTCAGGTTTTAATTTTCTGAAATTTTTGAAAGTTTTGTTTTCATAAAAAGTTTTTATTAAATCTCTAACTTATAAACTCCAGGAATCTGCAAAATAATCATTCCACAAGCATTATATCCTTATACAGATTTATCCCGCCGATGTTATGCAGGTTTTCGTGTTTGTTTTCTCAGGTTTAACAGGTTATTTTGGACAAGGAGATGTATGTGAAATCTAGCTTTTGGCGCTGCTTTAGTCTTGAAGCTTCAACATTACCTTGGAAGAAGATCTAACCATGTTACCTCTTTATCCACCGAGCGAATCAGGGGAGTATTTGATTTCATTCTTTTACCTTATTTACTTTTACATCTTGTTATTTGAACATTGGGGAAAATGTTCATCTTAAGTGTAAGGGGGGGTAAAGTGCGATACCTTTGAGAATGCTATTACGCTTGATTTTTCGTTTGTTTAATGGTAGATGTGTAATAAAACTGAGAGAAATACCTGTTAAGGCAATTTTAGTGCCAAATTTAAAATTTTTTACAACATATAGGAGTGAAACTTTGGTCTTAATGAGCGTCTCACGGATAGGAGTTATATGACTAGCACAAAACCGTACCACTAAAAAAATTTTCCACCCCCAAATATGTTTGGATCACCCCTAGAATTGGTAGGAAAAGCATTTATGCTATGATGTGTGTACCGGTAGCACTTAGATTCTAGAACTTGTGTTAGGACCATTCCGAGGCCACAAGTGAGACTACATTCGTGTAGTTAGGATTGACTACATGATAAGAGGCATTAGGATTAACCCATTGTTTTATACCTGTGTTTTTGTTATAATTACTTTGGCTACATTGGTCAAGTAATTCTCCCACACCCTTTGCGTTGTACTCATTTTTAGTACACGATACCCCTAGTACACCCCTCAGAGCCTATCTTTTCATTTCTAACTTTAAGCATTTTACTTAAAGTAAGAATTTGTTTACACCCCACTTAAATGTACACCCAAATCGCCTTAGCCTACCTTGTATGCACTCATCTTTAGTGCATTATTGTGACAACATTTGTTTAAACCCCAAGTTAATTATCTAATTGATTACATGGTTGCTAAGTCGAGTCATATCCTTGTACATATTGTTTTGGGACGATTGGGACGATTGGGTAAAGTACTAGTGTAATGGAGTAATGGGGAAGAACAACATTATTACCCCCATATGTGCTAAATATTTTAAAAGTACTCCAAGTGTGTCGATTATCTTAATTCGAGTCATTAGAATAGTTATTTGTAAAGTTATGTAAAAGTTCAAGTGTAAGGGGAATGCAACGCCCCTATGATGTATTATTTTGGATGGTAGGGCAAGAGTGTATGAAAAAAAAGAAAAAAAAAATTAAGAAAAATACAAAAAAAAAATGAGAAAAAGAAAAGTAGAAAAAACATACGGACTACCATCCCGTTTCATTTTATGTTTTTGTTATTTTGTTTTTAGCTTAAGTCGAGTCTAGTCTTGGCTTAGCAACGCCATAGTGTACATGTAATTAATCAAGATCTTTAACTCGCCACCAGTAAAATATCCCTTATCCAACAAATCCATGTTTATCATATCCCTACACCTAACGTTATAACCCGTTTAAAAGCCCTCTTTGATAGTTTATCTTAGGTGCTTACGCCTAGTGGAGGAGGTTTTTGATCCTTTCCCAAGCCTATGGTAATCTATTTGCTATGACAGGTAGTGAGAGATATTATCCGTTTTCATTTATGAGATATACTTTTATGACACCTGAGAGATATGAGTATCTAAACACTACTTGTGAGGTGCTAGTTTGTAATCTCCGTGCTTATTTTGATTAAATTGGAACGACTATTTGTTGTAATTACTTTTATATTAGCGTTAAATGACCCCTAACTCGTATTTTGATTAGAATAAAAGCGCATTTGCTTGAGGACAAGCAAATCTCAAGTGTAAGGGTATTTGATGAAGCGAAAAGTGTACCGCTTTTAGGGGGTCATTTAAGCCCTAAATCGTATTTATTTGATCAAATATTGCCCTAAATCGTTCATTTTGTCATTTTAGGTACTTTGGAGAAGAAATCTGGAAAAGGAAGCATTTTGGACGTTTTTGGAGCATAAAAGTGAAGAAAACGACAAAGTCTCCAAAGCTGCTGGAAAAGTACAGGTGACGGCGTCAAGGATTGCTCCTGACGGCGTCACGGCTTGGCAAAAGAGGTGGATATGACAAAATACACGTGACGCGCCAGAGAGTTTTGCAATGGAAAGTCTGACGGCGTCACCCTTTAAGGTGATCAAGGTCGTCATGGTCTAAGTTAAAGAGAGACGGCGTCAAGCACAATTCTGACGGCGTCAACCCTTGATGCGCCAGAGCGGATTTTGGAGGATTAAAGAGGGACGGCGTCAGGAAGACCATCCGGGAACCCTAGCCGCGGCGAGGTGACGGCGTCACCTCCTACAACGTGACGCCGTCAGCCACTAAGTTCTATATATAGTTTTGCAATTTTTAGTCATTAGTGTGCAACTTTGTGAGGAGAAACCCTAAGACGAATTTTCTGCCATTTTTAAGGGTTTTATACCCTTGGATCTCCCATGTTTAATTGAAGATAAGTAATCACTTAATCAATCAATATGTCTATGTGTTGTTTGATTATATCTTGTTCTTGTCTTTTGATTAACATGCTAGGCTAGATTTATCTTGTGTTTGCTTAGATCTAATGAAACCTAACTATTGATTATTGGTTATTGGTGTGTTATTAATCGTATTGGATGATTGTTTATCGATGTTAGGCTTAAGAAAACTGGCTAACCTCCTATACGGTAATTTGCTTGAACGTCTTAAGAAACATGAACCAATGCGTACTAAGGTTTTTATGGTTGTATTTAATGCATGAGCGAATTCTAGTGATCCCATGTTAGGAGCTTCTTAGCCGGCTCGACATAGGAGTGAAGTAGGAGCTTGTAGAGTTGGGGAAGTACGTACGCCACCCCACGATTGGTATTAAGGAATACACCCGTCATCCACGCGATTAATACACACTAATCAACCGGTAAAAGATAGTTAGGGAGTAAGGAAATCTAAGTAAACACATTTCTCCCCATATAAGTTCCATGACCTTTTCATTTTCCGTCATTTTATTTTATTTGCAATTGTAGTTATTTGGGTTAGTTGATTAGTAACTAATTCCGCCCACTCCTTCAAACCAGAGATTTTACTTGCTTCTCATAAAATATAAAAGGGATAATTACCAAAATAGCCCAAACACAAATGGGTGGTTCCCTATCTAACCCGAAATCCGAAAATAATTGTGTTGCCCAGGGCAACTGGCATTTTTTGGGGCAATCGAAGGATTTCCAGTGTATTTTTTGGGCAACAATCGCCCTTTTTTGGGCAACTGGGGGCATTGCCCAGGGCAACCGGGGTAGAAATATCCCATTTGGGTTTTGGGCTATTTTAGTAATTATCCCAATATAAAAATACAAAAAGAATCATCCGTCGCCTCTAGACCTAGTAGATAAATTTCAATCCTAACGAACACTATTCTTTGAGTTGAACGATCAATCCCCCAATACTTGCCACTTCACTATACTACATCGGTCAGGTACACTTCCTGGTGGGGATTGCAAGCTTATCGAGATCCCTCGAGAGGTAAAACCTGTTGTAAAGTCGCAAAACCACGCATCAAATCTATAAACCCAACAATAATTATGTGGTGCTAGTATTATGACGCCTGATCAATTTGATAATACTTACACCATATAACGTGCACTCATTATGGCCATAGGATATCTTGGGGAGTACCTAAGAAGTATAGAATTTGAACTCCGTTGGATTATCCGCGAATAGTGAGACTTTAGGTTCGTCCTATCTATGCGTATACTCTGCTTTCGTTCATTTGATATCTGATTGAGTTTGAACTCTCGATTTGCATTACGTTGACCTCAGTCATAAATCTTGAACTCTGGTAAAAGCTCTCTACTGTTGATACAGTTAATTTGATTTGAAATATTGTTCATATTCCATATGAGCTTTCAAGATGTTTCGACTATTGTCTATTTTGTGTTGAATGGACCTTTTGATCAAAATCGACTCATTTTGCCTCATTCTGAGAAATTTGAACCCACCACATTCTGATTTGAGTCATGAGAAACTTTTGGTCTGAAGATCTTTTTGGAACAACCTCCTCGGGCGTGAGAATGTTTGTTATGATCTTTTGCGATTTGCTACGACTTCGTCTAACTTTGCGACTTCAAATTTCGAGGACGAAATTTTTCTTTTTAAAGGGGAAGAATTATAATAACCTAAATCGTGGATTCTAAAAAAAATCCGCTATTAAATTAAATGTGAACCCGAATGTAACCTAATAAATCATGTGCTACACCATGAGAAATTTCAAAATATAAAAGCCATAATATGAGCCTTATAAAATCGACATTGTATGATAAAATAAGTACACATATCACATGAACTATAGTACCAAAATGAATTAAATCTTGTACACAATATTTGGTCTAATAAATGTCTAGATACATTTTGATTTTTAAATGAAAAACTTGGTCACTTATCCCTCCACTTTGCTCGGTTGAAAGTCTATCAAACATATCCCTTAAAATCTGGTATCCCTATTCAAAAGTAAAACAAATAAAACCATATAATATTGCAAAACCCATGCATCCTCAAATTTGTGTGCTTAAAGACGACACTTATTTCTTTAAAAGCCCACACCGTAAATAAAATACTACTGTAATAATATATGATATATACATGTTGACAGTGACAACCGCATTCAATTGTAATTATCTCAAATTTCAAATTGCGCAAATTGCGGCTTTTCCTTTTTGCACGCCTTTACCAGCTCAAATATTCCATATCACATCTTGATATATATATACCAAACTTAAGGAACACAAAACCCTAAAAACACATAATGAAATCGACAGCTCTATTTCTAGTTCTCTCAAGAAGTTACGAAGGGTAGAATAAGGTGGTGATCGACTGCTTGGTGTACTAGTTTCGGTGAGATCGTGTGTAGGAGTTGGGTTCGAAGGATGTACTCCTCTTATTTTGTTTCGTCCCTCAAAACTGATCCTGAGGTAACCCTTAATCGTCCTAATGTTTCTTGATTCGACCATTTTGACATTCGTACGAATAATATGAACTCGAGTCTAACATTTTATTAATAATATGTTACGCGAAGGGAAATATATACAGGTCACATAAATACAATTGATAACACACAGTTTGTATGCGTTATATGTTGTGTGATGTGTGTGTTAATCGGAATACATGTAGGTGATCAGGTCTCGTGTATGAGTGGGACGTGTTGAGGTCAAGTCTGGTCTAACATCAGGTCGTCGTTGTGTGTATGTTTAGTGTCGGTTTAAAAGGTTTAAAACATGGGGAACAGGTCACTTTGAATCTGTATGAAGTTGTAAAAATGAATCTAATTTATATCGCATACATTTGAATTGTGGTGTCGAGTTTATGGCTGCTATATATGCACTATTTGAATACTGATTTAAAAGAGAGCATTTACATGTGTTTTTATTCCCAACAAAAGAAAGAAAGGGTCTTACATAGGTATATACGTGAGACAGTTATGCGAGTTCATGAAGAGTTAATGGGCGTTAACTGTGTTTGGGTATACGAGTTGTGTGACGAAAATAAGGCCGGCTGATCTTGTATGATTCTGTGAAGATGTACTCGTGTGTGTGATTAAGTGATCGAACCAGACTAAAACATGCGTGTATAACTTGTGAATTGGAGTCTTATCGAACCTGTAGAAAGTGTGCATGGGAAATCTTGGTCAAAAAGGAATAAAAAGAAGTAAATTGTCTTTGGTCTCGTTCTTCATAGTGGACGGTCGAATAGTGTGCTTGTGGTGTGTATTTTGAGTTTTCAAAGAAGGTCTAAAAACGTGTGAAGTAAACTGATTGAAAAGGGTTAAACGATAGGCAAAAAGTTAATAAGTCGTGGGCTATATTAGTAACAGTTGCGTGTAAGTATAACGTCGAATTTTTGCATGTTACTAATTCTGGAAACTTACTAAAAAAAAATATGAGAAGTTATTAATTCTGGAAAGTTACTAAAAATGGAAAGCCGACTAAAATGAGAAATCTGATTTGAATAAGTTATTAATAATAAGCCGATCATTAATTCGTGTAGATTCGCCGAAGGAGGAGTGATTTCTTATCCTTATGTTATGTTTCGTTGGCGGTTAAGGTACAGATATTCTACCCTTTTTCAGTAAGGGTGTCTTCTTTCTCATGATTCGTTGATCTTGATTCGTTTTAAGATTCCCTAAGCCACTGCTATGTTTCCCTACACTTTAGTTCGTTTGTTTGACTCATTTTGGCTTTGACGTTCAATATGACCATTTTGCTTTGAGCCTCTATGATGATCCATTCGATATTCGTTCGCACCTTGTGATATTAGTATTCGAAACACTTGATACTTCGAGGGTTCATTTGATTTTGGTAACTAGATGTGAAAACCTTTTTAATTATAACATGGAAATGTTTTGAGGAAAACTAGTTTTAAAATGATGTTTATGAAATATGCAATACCACATTTATTTGGAATCTTACTAAACTTTTATGAAAATTACTTTTAATGACTACTTTTGTGAAAACAGTTAATAAGATCACTTTTATGAAATCCATTTGATAAACATTTCTTTAAATGAACCATTTGATTATGAACCTTTTATCAGTTCGTTTGGACTCATTTGACATAGATATGGGATATGACCCTTTGGCATTTGAACTTTTGAAATGAACCTTTGGCATTTGAACCTTTGATATGAACCTTTGATATTGGACTTTGACTATGATTCGATGACTTAGACTATTTGAACCTTTTTAATGATTTGGACCTTTGACCCTTCAGTTTGATACCCGAGCCAAAATTTGTTTCCTAGCCATGAAGGTAACATGGCCATGTCATTGATGCACCAATGGCATGACTCTAGTGTGTTTGAGTGATGTTACACACCGTCCCCATTTGCAACTACATGCGCGCTTTATTATTTATTATGGCCTATATTATTGTTCGGGGGGCGTATGGATGCATCCTAGATTTGTTTTGTTTCGAGTGATATATCATGATTTGATTTGATTTGATTTGTTGACTGATGATAGGTGCAATCCACGTCTTTCACAAGTTCGGGAGCTAGCTACTCCATTTGAAGAATGAGGACACCCCTCATATTATCTGATTATCTGAGAGGTCTCCCCTCTATATGATTTTAAGGATATGGTTACTATATTTGATTTGTTCGGGCTCGTGGTGGATTACTGACCTTCCATTTTCCCTTTCCTACTTTGTACCTTTGTCTATGCCTTATATTATTCCATTGCTATACCATATTTGTTCGTTTGCTTTTGCTTTCGTTTTCGTTCATTATATATCTGTTCACTGGCCTTTTTAAGCTCAGCCGCATTTCTTTTCCTGTGGCAGGTTTTAGTTGGAAGATGGGTATGAGTGAAGAGACTTTTGGACTTAGAAGACTTGTGATGAACTCAAATAAGTACATTTTATTACTATCATTTATCCTATTAATTTGACTTGTTTTACTATATTATGTATGAGGATTGATACTTAATCGTTTACTTTTGTAATTCTCAGGTAAAAACAAGCATTTGGTGAAACTTAGCGATTATGGACTAAAAACGGAGTAAAATGATCAAGATTGGAATCGGTTTTTGGAATGAAGAGAATGAAGACCACTGCCTGACTTTGAAGAATGCGCCGCATGGATTTATCCCATGCGCCGCATATGAAACTTTGGTCAACGAAGAATAACCAACTTG
This sequence comes from Artemisia tridentata subsp. tridentata, assembly GCA_021014915.2. Lineage (NCBI taxonomy): Eukaryota > Viridiplantae > Streptophyta > Magnoliopsida > Asterales > Asteraceae > Artemisia > Artemisia tridentata. The sequence goes on along the minus strand of CP139507.1, from coordinate 93,619,369 downwards.
TTCTGCTCCAGATGCGCCGCATCTCACTCATTACATGCGCCGCATCACTATCAATATTTCACCAGATACGATCCAAGATACAAGAGGACATGCACCGCATCCAAAGATGAAGATACGCCGCATCTTCTGGCGGTGTACGAATATTCCTGAATATTATAATCTTGGACCCCACGCGAAGTTAAGTACATGCGCCGCATCTACTTACTAGATGCGCCGCATCTCACCCTCAGACAGAAACTATAAATACCCCAAGACCAGACGAATTCGAGGTGACATATATTATATACGAGACCGAAGACCAGAAACCTAGGACGAATTCTGTCAAAGCAGCAGCACAAGACACACCCAAATCAAAGATACAAGAGCTGTAAGAAGGTGCTGCATGTGTTTAATTCATTAAGTAGTTTTGTTTTATTGTGTTAGTAAACTTTAATTCATCAAGATTGGTGGCTTGTGTAATGTGACAACGGAAAGGTTGCACTCCCTTAAAATGCTTTCTCATCAATTAAAGTTTATATGTTAGTGTCATTGGTGACTTTTATTAGTGCATTGATAACCTCTGTGGCTAGCTGAGCGTTGATCGGGTCGCCATGCCTCTGCCCTCGCCTGTTTATTAGATCGCCTATGTATTCTATGGTCTGTAGAAAAGTAGGAGAAAGATAAAAAGGATAGTCATAAGTAATCATTAAGGGTTTACTCGCCGATAAGATTAGAACCAACGAGAAAGGACTTAATCTCGGTGCGTTGCATCGAACTATACACTTCATATAACACTAGCAATAAAACAAGTGACAAACTACTTATCATAAGGACAGCCCTCTTATTGTCTCGAGTATTTATCTGTGTACGTGTGTGCTACTTGCTTATTCGTGCCTATTGGTTTAGTTTATTATTTAATTGCAACCAAATTGTGCCAGTCTCTCAGGCTGAAACCCCCTTGCGTTAGATTAGATTGTATAGCTAACTTAATATATTAAAATACTGATTAGAATAACTAGATAATATGTTCCACTCTTAGTGATCGACACTCTACTTACCATTATATTCATACTAACCGGGTACACTGCTCGTTAAGTGTGTGTGTTATTGATAAGTCGGCTAAATATAAATTTAAAACTTGATTAGGCATTAAAACTGCTAAACCGCAACGACACGCATGCGCATCAAGTTTTTGGCGCCGCTGCCGGGGAATGAATTGTTATTATCTGTTAATTTGATTAGTATTTTAATTAGGTTTTTAATTTTTTTATCTAACCGCTAATTTTGTTGTGTATTAGATTAATTTGCATTCATTGTACTATTTTGCATATTTTTTGTTTTTGTGTGATTATTTGTTTGCTTTTATTTGTGTTTATTTTCTTTCGTGTGTTTTTATTTGATTTTATTTTTCGTATTTTGTGTGTTCTGCTATCGTTGTACTGAGCTAAATCGAACGATACGGCGCATCTGATTTCTCAGATACGGCGTATTGCGTTTAATTTTTATAAAATACAACGCGTTTAATTAATTCGATACGACGCATCTTTTCCCCAAGATACGGCGTATCTGTTTTTAATAAAAAAAATTTTCTAAGCGATAAAGCGATACGACGCATCTTTTCCCCAAGATACGGCGTATCTGTTTTTGATAAAAATTTTTCTAAACGTTAACGCCATACGACGCATCTGCTTCAGCAGATACGGCGTATCTATTATTTTAATTAAAAACAGTTTTCGAATAATTAAACAGATACGGCGCATCGATCTCTGTCGATACGGCGTATCTTCTGAATCAAAAATCTCGTATTTTGAAACGTAACGAAAATACGGCGCATTAACTTTCGTTAATACGACACATTTAATTTTAAATAAATATCGATTTTTGATTATTAAAATTGATACGGCGCATTCAAATTTCTAAGCGGCGTATCTATTTTCTGAATAAAAGTCTGATTTAATTTTAACGATTATAAGATACGGCGTATCCAACTTTTTGGATACGGCGCATCGTCTGCAGATATCAGTTATTTTTATTCTTATATCCGTTTCTATATTCATTAATCTTTCTTCTAGCGAACGGATCCTACTGATGCTTTTGTGATTATTTCAGAAGGAAAATGGATGGATTCGGAGAACTGATTGACTTCGACTTCGAAGCCAACTTTATGAATGATATATTAGTGCATGATAAATGACCCGAACGTTACGATGGGGACTACATTGAACTTAATGACCTTGATGGACCATTGGAATCCAATGACCTAATCATGGACGATGCGGAATCTGAGTTAGAAGAAGGAGAAATTGTGGATAGTCCAAAAGTCAACGTTATTAATACTAGGAATTACGATGAATTTGAGGGATATGATGGTTCTTGGGATTACGGTAGAAGGATCCACGCCAATTGTGCTTACAATTTGCAATTCCCATGCATGATTGGGTACAAGTGTATTGACGCCAATTTCTTTCCTATTTTACCAATCAATGTCATGTCAAGAAGCTTTTACAATTCTATTATGAGAAATAAAGTGGAGCATAAGGGAAAGAATGTAGTTGGAGCCTTCATTAATGTCCCGATCTTCGTAGGACGCTTTACTATTGTAACTGAGTTCGCCGTTGTTGAAGACATGAATGCCTATCGTGACAGCAATATGGGTGACGTGATTGTTGGAAAACCATTTTGTAGGGAGATCACTATTAATGCAAAGCGATTTGAAGGAAAGATCACCTTTCAATGTGGAAGCGACATTATCACTTATATGATGCCCCGAACTCACCCTGGGTTTAAACATGCTACTAATAGGGTCTGCTACAAATTCTCTCCATTCCTTTTTATTAGTAATGATGACATAAAGAGAGGGATTGAGTACCCATATCAAATAATGGAAGGATTCTATAAAGGAGTTTTGAATTTGGGACCTGAATATATACATGACAATTTAGTTGCTAAATGGATCCTACGTGGCCATGTAGGAATAAATGATCGATATTAAAAGAGCTGAACGTGAGTCTAACTTGAAGACTCTGGAATAAAGACAAGTGCTTACCGGGAGACAACCCGGATTTATCTTTTTATTATTCTGTTTTTGTGTCGAGTCAGTCAGGCCGCAGAGGATACGGCGCATCTCAATCCTGAGATGCGGCGCATCTCCTGCAGATGGTCATATCTTATTTTATTTTTCTGCATTTTTTATTTCCGAATTTAAAACTTTTTATCAGTTTATTTTAAATGCGGCGCATCCCTAGTTAAGGATGCGGCGCATCTTTTATTCTGATCCGTATTTATTCCAGGCTCGATACGGCGTATCTTCTTCCATAAGATACGGCGCATCGACTGACCTGATGATTTTCATTTTTAATTTTTAAGTTTTATTTTTACCTAACTACTAATGTATTATGCAAGTTTGAACCTTTCTTATCTTAGGTGTGTTTTAAAGTGTTGGTGGTATTATAGATTCCTGCATTTCCTGTGGATACATCGAATATGAAGCTTAAACGTTCTAATGCACAAGAAAGGTGATTTTTGCTCTAATACTAATGGAGGATCATACCGAGCAAATCTCAGGGGAGTTTTTCTGTTCTAATTCTTTTATTTTCCAGTTTTAAACCTTTTATACGAACAACGAGGACGTTGTTTAACTTAAGTGGGGGGATTGGAGAATTAGAACACTTAACATTTACTTGTCCTAAACTTTTCAAAATATGCTTAAAATGTGCTTAATATATCAAAATTTAAAATTTTTAGCATGTTTTTGTTTAGAGTCTAAGTTGCATAGCTGCACACATGACGTCATTTTTAAAAAATTATGATTTTTCAAAATTCACGAATCTATGAGTGTGCCGGTGACTTGTAAACTTTAGAACTTGGCTTG